>JBBPCY010000019.1:18499434-18515473 GCA_037974405.1 Brachyalestes nurse
CGAGCACATAGTTCCAAGCAGCACGTCTTGTGTTATTTTTCTGTGGTCCTGAGAGCTAGGAGCTCATTGGTTCCCGCTCACAAGCCCCGCCCCTGCCACCGCCGATTCGTTGGGCCCCGTCCCCAAGTCCCGCCTCTACTTCCGCCCCCAAGCCACGCCCCTGCCACCGCCGATTCGTCCCCCCCGCATTAAAAATGCTATCTGCGCCCCTGATTTCTTGGTTAAATGAAGTAAGTTGGCTAATAAACAGATATTGTAATAAAAGAATAATAATTTAATGTTTATTTAGTGTCTCTGGAAGATTCTCGTGTCCAACAGTGATGGTGATAGTGATGAGGATGATGAAGAAGATGATGATAACGAAGAAGATGAAGTGATTAGGATGAGGACGATGAAGATGTGATGATGGTGATGAAGAAGATGAAGTGTTGCCTGCCGAGGTTCTCTGCGGTTCCTCTTCGTTCTCTCGCTCCCTCTGCTGGAGAAAGCGCGCTACTGCACTCCAGCACCCTCTCCAGTCTGTAAACAAAACCAGCCCTCCTTCCTAAATCAGCCTTTTCGGTTTCATAAACACTTTTAAAACAGTTTGCTGCGTGACTCATGACTGGACGATTGTTTAGCCTCCGGTTCTACTGGAAGGTGTGTGTGTTTAATTAGTCTGTTTTAGATCTAACTTACTAGAGGGTGTGTTTGTGTTGAATTAAGGTGAAAGTGACCATTCTGGTGACTAAATGTGCTTCATTTTTTATTTCTTGTTACAAAAAAAAATCCCATATCCCCATCCCTTCCTTACTTCTGTCTTAAGGAGCACTAAACGTTTGGTGTGCCAAACATGCAGCGATTTGGTTGAATAGTAGACGATGATTGAGTTTTGCTTACGAGTGTAAGAAACAGATGTGGACTACTTGAGCACGGATGTACGTCGCTAAATGCGTAAATGTAAATTCTGTCTTACGTGAACACACCACAGCACACAGTGTGAACAGCACGAAATTCTTCGTCTGTATTTAACCCATTCACCAAGTGAAGCAGCCAGGAACATAGCGCCCAGGGAGCAGTGTGTGGGGACAGTACCCTGCTCGGTGCTTAGCGGTCTAGGGAATCGCAAGGCGAACGCCTTAACCTCTAATTAGTCTGTTTTTAGATCTACTGGAAGGTGTGTGTTTAATTACTGTTTTTAGATATATTGGAAGGTGTTTGTGTTTAATTAGTTTGTTTTTAGATATACTGGTAGGTGTTTTAATATACGGTCCATTTAAAAACTTTTTTATTGGATGATTTATGTTTACAAAAAAGCTTCAAATTTGCAACATCACATGCAGCACCAGCTCTGGACCACAGCGCGGCGCTGTTCAGGCTGTGGGTCTCAGTTTAGTCCTGTCAATCAGACCCAGCCCCGTCCAGTTCGGGGGGCGGGGTTACCTACAGGAGACTTGTTCCTGACCCTGTTCAGTAAAATGGAAGTTTGTAGAGACTCAAATCCCAGACTGAGATTCTCAAATAAAACCAGAACTGATTTGGGTCCAGCTCTCTGGAACATTCAGAAAAAAACCCTACACCTTAGCCCCTATGGCGTCTCAGGCCCTCAGTAGGAGGTTCCTCAGGGTGATCAGGAGTGTTGGAGCAGCAGAAGTCCCTCAGGAGAACCAGACTGTCAGTGAAGACCTTCTTCTGTTACCCTGGTCTCTCTGATTCGGATTCTTTGATCAGAAGTTTGTTTCTCCTGTGCTGCCGTTTCCGGTGAAACGCTGGAGCAGATGGTGTGAACTTCTGAGAGCATCAGAAAACCGAGTGGCTGAGACCTTTAACCCCTAAATTCCAGTAAATACAGGAGGGGCTGACTGCTGTAGGCTAAGTGGGAGCTAGTCAAATAAAATCTGTGTTGTACCTAAACACAGGGTTCCCTCACCTTGGTTAACATCAAATTCAAGGACTTTCCAGGACCAATATCCTCAAATTCAAGGACCACAAACGGCGGCATTTACCTACAGCTACCACTAGAATATGTTATCAATAAACAATTTTAGATGCAAATGCAATAAGACTGTGAATGGCATAGTTGTTGGGACAAAATCATTGCAAGTATGGCCTACATTCTTATCCACAATGCATGGATATGTCCACGCTACATAGATTGAGGATGTACATTACTGTTTTATGGAATTTTAGTTGAAACTAGACTGCATTTCCGCAGAGAAAATGTGTGCTTGCTCAAATGCAGCAGTCGTCTGACCACCCCCTTCTTGTCCCTCTTCTTCTTGATGAGGCCTGAGGTTGACTACCAAGTCTCGTAGCTTTGGCCTGAAGAAATTTTGAAATGAGGCCTGCCGCCAAGAAAAACCATAGAAACTCCATAGCAACAATCTCCTAAACCATAGCAACTGCCTTTCAACCACCCAGAAACAGCTCTGTACCAATACTTCTGGCCATGTTGTTCAGTTTAAACATGCATGTCCCAATACTTTTGTCCATATAGTTTAAACAGTTGAGTCCCATGGTGTTGCGCAGGTCGGCTTTTTTTTAACACCCGCCCCAACCCGATCCGTCAGGAGATCCAAACCTCCCACACAACCCGCAAAAATACGCAACCTGAAACCCGACCTGAGGGAGAAAAAAAAATTCTCAAACCCCATTTACAGCACGTTTTGATCGATAATTAAATGCGTTTTGTAACTTTTTTAACCGGCCGGCCCCACGCACTATATTGTGTTTGTCCTAAAACCGGTCAACCCGTGCATCACTAGTGTCCCAAAACTTTTGGCCATATAGTTCGGTTTAAATAGGCGTCTGGGGGCGTGGCCTGAGGTCTCATATGGCTTGGTCCCTGTATGGAGTTTCTTCTTTTGAAACTGCATTCATAGCAACAGGGTTAAAAATGAATGCAAGTGAATGGCGGAAAAAGGGATGAGCGAAAGACAAGGAAAAGACGAGTGCAGGTCATCACCGACTGCGTTTGTGTCGGGGAAGTTGGCCCAAGGTATCAGATGAAGTTTGGTGGATTTCAGACAAAGCGTGTCAGAGCAGGACTATCTGAAAGTTGAGTCCTATTTTCACCAGACAAACGGGAATAACGAATGACAAGATGTAGCATAAAGCTGGGAACAAGCCCGCTATTCCAGATCGGTCCCGACGTGTCAGAGTTGGAACAGTGTCTCGATCTCAAAAGCCCTAGGAGGAGTAGCAGGCCAAAAATAGAACTTAAAAAAAAGAATAGTGTGCTTGCTCTAACACACGTTACGTTGACTACATACAGGAAACAAGACTGTAGTGCTGAGAATAACAAACTTTCGCAAATTAAAAGTCGGCATAGGCATAATTTTAAACAAACTTGTGGTGGCAAAATAACACGTTGACAGCGGTCATCATCCATGAAATTTCAATTCCCAAATTACAAGCAGTGTCTTTTTATGCCTGTTTTCAAAAAACTTTCCAGGGCCTTGAATTAATTTGTTCAGATTCACAAACCCGTGGGAACCCTGTAACAGCATCACAGAAGTCCGAGCACCCAGTGAGAGAGCCAGGCGAGTGGGCAGAGCCAAACAGGTCCTGGCTGAGTGGGATTAATTTGTTGGTTTGTCTGATCTGGAGTCAGAATAAATTTTTTTTTTTTACTGCATCTTAATTTGCAAATCTAAACTGCAGCGAAACATTTCTACAGATTTAAATCTATGAAAAACCCAAAATCCTGCGGTAATAAGTTCCTCCGCCCCATCCAGGCCACATCGTGAAGAAACGCTCAGTCTCAGTCAAACAGTTACTTTATTTATGTCCAGGTAAAAACAAGAACCTGATGCAGTAAATTATTGCAGATTTTAGAAACCAGCACATGAACGTTTGGGGTTGGGAGAGTGAAGGACAGCGGCCCCCCCACCCTCCCACAACACACTGCAGTGCACACACACCACGGTCTGATCCAAGCCAGCAGTGCAAAAAAACTACAGCAAGAAAAGTAAACGATAGAAAATTAAAAAAATAATAAGCAGACAGTCCCACCTGGAACCGGGCGTGAAAACTGCATATAAACTTTATTCCATAAACGAGTTTCTGAAATGTGATCTGGCCATGAAACCATAAAACGAGACCAGCCTTTTTCTTTTCTTTTCTTTAATGAACTCTGCGCTCAGCTACATGACGGGATGAGAGCGGGCCGTTTCTCGCTGCAGCTCCTCGCGCGTCCAGCAGAGGCGCTACAACTAAACACCAAAAAAAAAGTAAAATAAAATAAAGAAGATATAGTCTCTGTCCAGCGCAGGAGACAAACCTCAACACGGAGCGGAAACTCAACTTTAGACCCCGGCCAGAAACCATTCCAACCGATTAAAAAAAAAAAAATCAATAATAATAATAATAATAATAATAATAATAATATAATAGATACTACACTTCCATTACTATCTGCATCCAACTGCAACTTTCTTATTTTATTTTTATTTTTTGAAAAATGCTCGCAAAACAAAGAAAAAAGAACAAAAGGAGAGAAATGAAACACGGACTGTGTTCGATACAGAACAGGAAACATGAAGTGGTCGTTTTGGGCAGAACAGGCTGTGAAATCGGTACAATTGATCTTTGGAGCGCCACCTGCTGGACCCCCCATCCAACACCCCCCCCCACCCCCTCCCAAAAGCACACAGTGATGACATCACTCACCACCCCAGAGGGGAAAAAAAAATCCCTTTTTTTTTTTCTTTAAATACCACGGCACCCCTCCCCTAAACAGGCCTGATCTTCTGAGAGACGTGCTGGTCTTCTAACTCCTCGTTTGGGAGTTGCTGGAGACTCTGGAACAGGAGGAGGAGGAGAACATCTCAGTCTCTTCAGCTTCACTTCCACCAGCCGCTCTTTAATAAATGGCAAGGCGAGGCAGCCACACACACTCCGCCTTGGCGAGCGAGCTTACAAAAAGACCAACAGAAATAGGAAAAAGGAGAAAGAATAGAAAAGTGTGGGGTGGAGGTGTGGGGCTGTGGGTTCTGCGGTGGGTTCTGAAGGCATTTCTGCGTGAGTCTGAGGGCGATCAGGACAGATGGAAGGACTGCTGTCCCTCACGAGCCGCGATTAACAGTTTCTCGCGCATGATCTCGATGCTGGAATAGTCCGGCAGCTTCAGATAGTTCACACACGTCATGACCGACGGCAGGAAATCGTCCGGGTTCTCCGTCGACTCGAAAGTTTTGCGTACGATGGTGAGGGGCGGGTTCAAACTCCGGAAACCTGAACAGAACAGAAGGACGTGCAGTTAGTCTGGAAATCACTGTCTGTCACCCACCACCTCTAAACTCACCTTAACCACCCCTCCAACGCCCCAAAAACCCTTTCACTTAAACCCCAACCTTAACCCCAAACCCCACCACCAACCCACAAAATTCCCCTATCCATCTGTTACCTCCAAACCTTGTCTTAATCCCACCCCAACCCCTGTCTGTCTCACCTCCCACTGGCAGTCTGGGGCTCCCAGTCACAAACTGGAGGAAAAGTCTTTGCTGCTCCGCGTCAAAACTGCTTAGAACCTCAAACAGGAACCGCACCGCCCGGCTATATACATACACACACACACAGAATTATGGAAATAGAGGTGAAACCTATACACTCTCTCACACTTAAATAAAAAGAAGCAAATCTATAAGTGAAACAGAAGAAGAAACGCCATCTGACACTGGGAAGCGCTAGCGGCTGGTCTGTCTGTACCTGTCGTGTGTGTATCCATGGTCCGGTCTGCAGCACTCCATCAGTGTCTTCACATCCCATGTCTCCGACTTACTGCCGCACAGCAACTGATCCAGCTGAACACACACACACACACACACACACACACACACCCCCTTCAGCTCCAGACAAATATAAAGCTAACAAATGTTTAAGTTTTTACATTTGTTTAATTTAGGTTTTTCTTTCTTTATTGTTGGGTCTGGACAGCCAGTCAAGCCCCCAGTGGCCCTGGTATAGAAGAGTAAAGAAAACTATCTGGTGAAGGGATCACTGATTATCTGAGACTCACCTCCTCAGGGTAAAAGTACTGCAGGTGGTGGAGAGGAAACACCGACTCAAACCCCTCCCGGAACGACTCGAACTGCCGCGACACCCCTTCATTCAGAGTCCAGTACACCACCAACTACACACACACACAAACAAACAAAAGGTGATGCAGTCTGTGCAGGTCTCAGTCTTCAGCTTGTATTTATTTTTTGGCTTATTGGTGGGGGGCATCAGTTCAAGTGTGTGTGTGTGTGTGTGTGTGTGTGTCTCTCTCCCACCCTCAGGTACTCCTCCAGGTTGTGAATGGTCACAGGGACGTCTTTGCCTCCCTTCTTCAGCTCAATGTTTGGGAACCCAGGCAGAGTGAAGTCCAGCCCCAGATCTTCCACCGAGCAGCCGTTCATGTTCAGACTCTCCAGAGCCTGCTGCAGCGTCTCCCTCGTCTGAACACACACACAAACAATTCACATCTGTGATGTTACTACAAGTCTATCGCCTGGTTTATCACAACGTGGTTAAAGTGTGAGTGAGCTAACTCACATGTGATTGGTCCTGCTCCAGTCTCTTCTTCTGTCTGATGATCTCCTCCAGGTGCTGAATAGACTTGGCCACTCCGGGGTCGATGTTGACGAGGTCATGGGAACTGATGGACGACTCGTGTCTCAACATCCACTTATAGAAGGGCAGACCAAGAGGGAGGTCCAGCTGCAGGGGCCGGGGACACAGGATAAGGGCTGTTAAGTTGGGATACTGTTAAGCATGACTAACATTTACTGTTTGCCGCCGGTGCTGCTCAGTGTGTTCCTAGCGTGTTTGCGCCTCTGTTTTAGCCACTAATTCTAACTTCTAGTGAGTTAACTTAACTTTTGGGCGATTATTAAACGTATTTCCATCGGTCCACAACGCCACCAGCCCACTGACGAGAGACGAGTGGTCCGATAAACGGCAAGTTTCAGTATGCAGTCTAGCGAGCGTCTTTTTTTGGGTGACGATTTGGCGGCTTCCCCACGCGAGCACCACTCTCCTCCCGTTCACGTGTCAAACAGGTTTGCCCTCCTCAGTGATGCGCCAGCTGAGAAGCCTGTTCGAAGTGCTCTGGTTATAGGTGATTCAGTTCTCCGACACGTGAAATTAGCTACTCCTTTAGGGACTCCAGCAAAAGCTACTGTTAGGTGTATACCGGGTGCCAGAGCGCCGGACATTGCAGGGAACCTGAAGCTGCTACATGCTGCCACTGTTCAGTACGTTGAGGGAGTCATATCACTTTTCTGGAATTACAGTGACTTAAAGTCTGTAAACATTGTCTCAAGTGGTACAGTACATTTGTGCCCCCATCCATACAGCCCATATATGGAAAATAAGATACAAAACCTTGTTTTCAAATCATAGTTGTGAATGTGAGTGAATGAGTGAGTCCATGTGTGTGTGCAAGTATAATACCAGTCTGAAGTCCATGATGGCTTTGGCCATGAGTTTCCCGAGGAAGCGGAACTTCATCTTGATCTTGGCGATGTGTGCGGGTTTGGTGCTGCGGCCGAACGGAACAGCGAAGAGTCCTCTGGAGCTGAACATGTACTTAGTGCCCTCCTGACTCCCTGCAGACAAGGGGCGATACAGAGCACAAGATAAATCTCTCACACTGCTGGAGCACAGCCCGCGTTTAGTGTGATTTAGTTCCTGATGGACTGTCAGATGCTTAAAGGTATAAACATAAATTTGAGTGTAAAGACAACGATGTATCGACTGTAATCCTGAACCTCCATTAACCTGCAGTGTTGATCAGTTAGAGGTAGAGATGGGCCTGATCCGTTATGATATCGGTATCGGCTCCGATATCGCCGTAAATCTGATATCAGTCGGACAGCACCGATCTCTATATTCCAGTTCGCCGTTTGCACTGGACCTTAAAGTCGACGCGAGTAGCATCACCGCCCTATACCACGAACCCGCGGCAACTTCAGACTGAGCGAGCCGCTGTTTTGAACACAATGTCGCTCGTTTGGAAATACTACAGATTGGAAACGCCAAAAAGCAAGACGGCTGCTTGCAATGTGTGCAAAGCCAGCATGCCGAGGGGTGAAGGTACAATTACCCACCCCTCCCTCTCTCCATCTCTCAAAACACGAAGAGGCTAAAGTTGGGGATCTCGTAACTCGGCCGGTACACCTTAAATACAGAAGTGGTTAGATTACACTCTACCCATGTCATGTCTCCAAATTCAGGTAATTTAAAATGTACTAGTTTTGCACTTTATTTTTTTGCTGTGTAAAAATTGACATAATACTTGAACTATTTAGATGATTCAGCCAAAATTATGTTTTTGATATTTACACAATTACAGCTGTTGCTGCTACCTTTTTGTGAAATGTGACATAAAATCCTTTGGAATGCCTTTAAATTCAATGTAGTTGTGTGTATTTTTTGCTCATCTAATAAGTGCTTAGTAGTTTATTTATTCTGTGATGTAACCTTACTAATAAACTAGTAAAAAAATTATCAGTGAGACAAATTTATAAAGTTCACTTTGACTTTGAAACAATCTGCTGACGAATCTGATCAATAACAGCAGGAACTCTGAATTGACCTTTTGACCTCATTATAGTTAATGCTGAGTTTAAAAACACTGAAAAGAGCAGCCGTGTACTGAGGTGTAGTGTAGCAGGGAGTGTGTGCGTGTGTGTGTGTGTGTGTGTTTGTTCCCCCACCTTTCGGGTTGGCCAGTGTGACCTCCTCTCCTCTCCACAGTCCCAGATCAGCTCTCTGCAGCTCCTGAGACACCAGAGCGTAAAACTCTAGCGTGGGACCCAGACCTGTACCCACCTATGGGAGGCAGTAAACAGTAAACACAAACGCTCTGAGGTGGAACTTCTGGGCTGATGATGACTGTTGCTGCTGATGTACAGATCAATAACTGATTTTCCCCACGATTTTACTTTCATTTTACTAGCAGGCGCCTCCTTTGATCAGCCCAACATTATCTCCTCCCCTAAAAATAACCAACTACACGCATTAACCAGCAACAATAGTCGGGAGTATAAGTGATGCTCCTGAAAGGAGGAACCTATAGCAGGTCCTGATGAACTAATTAGTGCTGAGATCAAAGAGAGAATCGTTAAAGTTCACCTCATTCTCGTACTGAATCTCCAACATCGCTCTGGAGCTGCCCAGATCCTGCATCACTGACTCTGCCTGCTTCAGGAGTTCCTCACGGTTTATCGTCCTCTACACACACACACACAATACAAAATTTGAATATTGTTAGTTTTTTTTCTGATAATAATGTGATTCTTATGCTGACTTGGGATCACTTGGTTACATCATGGGTCAGAAGGTGCGGGTGAGAAAGTCTGCAGTACTTTCAGAGACGCAGGAGCCATGATAAATTAATAAATATAAAATAAATTATAAAGGCTGGAACCAAAACAGCAGCTGTGAAGGGGTGTTGACTGGTGTTGCTTTGACACGTGACAGGTGGTTCAATAGTCGTGCAAATTGTCAAGATTTGTTTTACAGTGTCAAACAGCAAGCACTCAGTGTGTTTGAGTGTGTGTTGTGTGTTTGAGTGTCCTGCACAGCGTTTTGTCCATCAGTTGGTGCGTCAGCTGTTGGGGCACAGCCCGAGTTCAGTGTGGTTTAGTTCCTGATGTACTGCCAGATGTATAAAAGAAATATGAACTGAGTGTAAAGACGACAGCATATTGACTGTAATCCTGAATCTCCTTTAACCTGCAGTGTTGATTAGTTAGAAGAATTAGAATCTTCAGTGTTGAACATTTCAGATAACAACGGTGTGACACTGCACTTTAATGGAAAGTAGTCAGGTGGCGCAACCGTGCGATGCTACACACTGAAGGGTTAATGACCAACACTTCTGTCCCCACCTTCTTCCTGTCCAGGCGAGGGGCCACCCGGCTGTCCTGCGAGTCTGACTGGTTGATTTCTGGGTTGGTGTCCAGCAGGCGCTGCATGGCTCGGTCCCGGTCAAACGCAGTGACGTAGAACAGCATCTGCCTCGTGTCGAACGGGAAGAAAAACGGGCTGGGAGAGAACAGCAGGAAAAAAGGTAAAACACAAACAGGATCTCTGGGTTTAAAAGCATACACAATTATCAACATTATTAAGTAATAATATTATTCAAGTGTACTTAATCACACAATCACCACCATCACCATAATGATCATGACCCCCATCACTACATCACACCAGGACACAGGAGAGTAGAGGATGTTGGCGTGGTCTGTTCGCCGCTTCTCCATCCAACTTCAATGGTTTATAATAGCGTACAAATCAAATGTATCGTCACCATAACGATCAACACCATGATTGTAATCACCACCATCGTCCATCAAGAAATGTACTGTGATCCCACCTCTTACACAAAATGTGAAAAACAGTAACTGCAGAACGTGTGTGTGTGTGTGTGTGTGTGTGTGTATGTATATATATATACCAGGTCTTCCCCAGCTCCGTGAGCCAGGTGGGGATGTTTCCGGTCATGATGACGAGCGGATCCTGCAGCTGCCGGTTTGCCTTCGCCGTCAGTTTACTGTTGATGAACTCACTGGTGGGGATGATCTCCTTACACACAGCATTCTAAACACATACAGACACACACAAAAAAAAGTTACAGCAAGAAAAGGGCTACCGATTGGTTAAACTCTTTGTAAAGTAAAGTGGCATTTGGCAGACTCCTTTATCCAGAGCCGCTTACAATCATCAGTTATAGGGCAAGGGTGGGTATTGGCAAGGACCTCACGATACATTACATGTGTCAAGATACGATTATATCACATACTGCAATACTATAAATATTGGGATATATTGCGACATTCTACAGTTCACTGAAAATGTAAAAACAGAGCTGAAATGCAAGTTGCTGTGTACGATCTGAGGGGTCTTAATGAATCACATTACTTTAATACTTCAGCCAAAACATAACTCCAAATTGAATTTGAGCTCAGTCCTCCACAAGTACCACACCAGCCTCAGATAACTAACTAGGCACTGTAATTTCGTATTTTCAATCTTATGCACTTCATCTTAACATTTTTGGTGTCCGCTATTTCGGTGTGTTAAAATGCAAAGCATAAAAAATTTTTAAAAATAGTGCATATGCACATAGACACTCCTTATCATCAGTGAACAGACTGATGCAGGAGGAAAACACTGAATATTAACTGTTCTTATAAAGAAAATAAAACAGTCAGTATGATGTTAATACATTGTAAACAATGTAATTCAACATGACAGATCTACTTTGACTGTTTGTTAAGGGATAGAATTTGATCAAGGTGGTCTTTTGTGTTTGCGAGTTGGGATCACATAGTGCGGCTCCAGGGTGTGGACCGTGTACCTGAAGCTGGTGTTTTCTACCCTACGACAGAGGAGCCAATCCTGATTAATAAAATGCACTACTGATTCCGTACATTTTGGAGCGCAAAGCGAGGTGGATGGGAGTTGGTTTGCGGTTTCCAGCTTACTTTCTGTCCTTGTGTTGATAGCTTTCGGTTGTTGCTGTACTGCATCTGGATGGCACTTGTTCAAATGAGCTCGTAAATTGGTTGTGTTACCTGAATATTTTACAGACAGGTGATACAGCTTGCAAATTGTGTTTCCTTTTTCAAAGTCCACCCTACCTGGTTTGTTTTTAAAACCGAAGTGTGCCCACACATTGGCTTTAAATGTTAAGGGGCCGCTCTATTGACAACCCCTCGGTCTGTCATGTTTCATGATTTCACTCTGCCAGAAATGCAAAGCAGTAATTCAGAATACCTAGCCATACAGCAATATCTACAGGAGTGGAGATTGTAGCAGTAGGAAATCCCAAAATGTCTGTCTGTCTTTTGCATGATTCACCGATATTCTCGGAAATATCTATTCATGCATCAAATATCGAGGTATCTTTTTTTTTTTTGCACAGCCCTATTACAAGGACTGTCCCTCTGAAGACACAGAGGGTTAAGTGTCTTGCTCAAGGCCACAATGGTAGGAAGTGGGAATTTGAACCTGCAATTTTGTGATCACCAGGTTCACAGACAAATGTTTTACCCACAAGAGGTGTGAGTGAGTGAGTGTGTGTGTGAGAGAGAGAGAGAGAGAGAGAGAGAGAGAGAGAGAGAGAGACACAGAGTGAGTATTTGCCCCTTCCTGATTTCTTTTTTTGTTTTGGATCATTTTCACGCAGATCACATTAAACAAATTCTAACAATAGACAAAAATAACAAGCAAATACAAAAAGCAGTTTTTAAATGATTTCATTTATTAAGGGGGAAAGCTATCCAAACTTACCTGGCGTGTGTGTGTGTGTGTGTGTGTGTGTGTATATATATATATATGAGAATGTGTGTACCTGCATGTATATGAGAGGGTGTGTATGAATGTGTATGAGTATGTGTCTGTGTGTGTGTACTCACATCGTAGAGGTAGAACCAGTATCTGCTAATGGAGTGCAGGACCCTCAGCAGCAGGATGACCTCCAGCGACGGGTCATCAAACGTGATCCCCTCCGGAGGCTCGGATATGAGGTAGGCCTCCAATGGGTTTGAGACACTCGGACACACACCGTCTGCAGAAACACACACGAGAACTCAGCAGGAAGCCCTCATCCATCATCAACAGTAGCCCATTATTAATTAACACTACAATACATAACTAATCAACTAATCAAATGCTGTTCACACATGTGCCAAATTCTGTGTGCGTGTGTGTGTGATATTGTAATTTTAGCAAATATTCAAATATTACGTTATTGGTGCCCATGATCAAATAATGTTTTGGGTATTTATTTCTTTGTATTTGTGCATGTTTGCTGGTTAAAAGACCCACAGCCCCCTTGGTGTCCTGTCCTGATTTGACCAAAAATGCCTGGTTTATCATTAGCACAGATGTCACACACACACACACACGGGGCGTGTACCATGCCACAGCTCGTCCTGTTTTTTAGCGTTGCGCGGGGAAGTTTTGGTGGGAGCTGTTTGTGCTCGACCCCTTTTTCCTCCAACAGCGTCCTTACAGCCGTCCTCATCCTCCCTCACCGGCTTATACCTAAAGACACACATAGACATATAAACATACATGTGTGCACGCCTGCGCACACGCAGATGCAGCTCTGGGAGAAAGTGTGTGTGTGTGTGTGTGTGTTTGTGTGTATAAGTGTGTGTACCAGATAGTGTGTGTTTTGGTCCAGATTCCCGCGCGTCCGAGCGGGTTGGCCTCGTCATCGGTGCTCTCTCGCTCCTCTTCTGGTTGAAGGCTGAACTGCCGCACGGCCTGGTAGACAGTCATGTTGTAGGGCAGCAGGTTCTCTCCAATGAAGAACTGCAGGCGGTGCCTCACACTGCCCGAGTTCAGGAACTGGGCCGCCTGCAGGGGCACACAGGTTACAGACTGTCCACACTCACCCAAAACCACAAATACCAGACTAACAGCTGGACTGAAGAGCACAGTCTAACATTCAGGTTTTTAGTTCTTGTTGTTACCAGAGATTCGTCGATTTCATCGTCTGATCCGTCATCATCACTGTCTTCATCCTCCTCCCTGATCCGCCCATACCCTGCAGAGAAACACACCTTAAGACAGACACACCACCTCTCCCTGACCTACCCATAACCTGCACACACCTTAACAGACACCCTAACACACACACGCCACCCCTCCCTGATCCGACCTTAACACATCTTAAACACACTCTCACACACCTCTAACGACGAGGTATCTCTCGATGGCCTGTACCAAGGCCAGGGGGTCAATTTTAACAGGCCCTCCCTTCCACTGCTTGACGTTGGTGCAGTCCGGGTGTCTCTGCAGCTGGCATTTCAGCTGGTGTGTGTTAAAGAACTTCAGAGCCTGAGAACCTCTGAGGACACACACACAGACAAATCATTCTGTAAAGCTCTGAGGTGTAAACAACTGGTGGAAACAGGAACTGAATGAACGAAGGCAAAAATCAAAGCAATATTTAAAAAGTGGCTCAATACATTGTTATATTATTCGGATGTTTTCACTGGTCCAATGTACTGAACTCTTGTGCGTGTAGGGTGTGTGCGCGGTACCTGCTGCCGTTTCCGTTCCCGCTGGGAAAGTCGTGAACTTTAACGGGAAACTGCTCCATCTGACTCAGGCAGCTGTTCATCTTGTGGACCAGCGCCAGCAAGGGTCCATTCTCCGTCGGCTCCAGACGGGATACAGGTTCCTGCCCCGGCATCTACACACACAGACACTTTACTTATGGCTGAAATCTAAACTTTCGCTCCCCACTGTAAGATGTGTTAGTTGCAGCGAATGTGCTGCAACACCGACAATCTCCAAAGGCAGTAACATGCAAATAAGTTGTCCCGTAATGCAGCACGGGGCGAAACACTCCTTAGAAATATAGCGAAAGGGCGGGGCTAAACTGTCACAAGATGACATTTTATTTGTGAAACAAACTGTCAAATGACAAAAACCGGTGACAATAACATGAAAGTGCTTTACGAGGCGAGTGTGTTCTGAGGCCAGCAGGTGGGACTCTGACTCACAGGGCAGCTGTAGAATATGTGCAGGAACCTCTTGATCCTCTGGTCTCTGCTGACGGCATCTCTGTCGTTGCTGGACGTCAGAAAGAGCAGAAGCTGCTTCACCAAACCACTGTGCTGTATCTCAAACGACGACACATCCGATTCCGACACAATACTGCAGATCTCCACAAGACACTCCACACCCCGGTCCACCTGACACAACACACACAAACACACAGACAAAATCACAGTCTTCTTCAGCGTCTGACCAAACATCCTACAGCTCTTATATGACCTTAAAGACAGTGTGTGTGAAATATATATATATATGCACACACACACACACATACACATACACACACATTACATTCATACATACATACCTGTAAGTTTAGCTGTTCTGTAGCAGTACAGAGTCTCTGCAGGACGTTCAGGGCCGGGTTGCTGCCGTCCACGTTCTCGGAGTTGAAGTATCTCTCCACAAACTTGCTGGCCTGCTCCTTAATCCACGCCTTGATCTTCTCCCTGTGGAAGCAAAGCCAGACGGCATAGATCAGCTCAATCACACCCCCACCCCCAGACACAGACACAGACACTACAGTCTTGCAGGCTCTCTGCTACAGCACAGCCAGCAGGGTCAAAACACAGGTGTATTCTGTAAGCTATGCTCCACCACTTTCACCGGGGGCCTAGCACAGAAACTGGAGAACCTGACTTTCTGTTAATCTTTAAAGCCCTTATAGAAATTAATAGGAGCTGGATAAACTGTGCGCACACATGCTGGCATGGGTTGGGAACTGAAAGTAGGTTCCAAATCAGAACCAGTATAACATCCTGCCCAGTACTGCTAGGGAACTTGACAGTCCGAAATCCCACAATTCCTTAATCCTTTTGGTTTGTCCCATGACTCACCTGGCCCATTATTAAAGTCATTTCTACCGTCATCTTCACAACCAACTTCCCATCCTCCTTTTTTCCCCTCTCTCCTAACCTTTCAGTCCTTCCCCTCTCTGTTAGTGATGTTTGACTGTTTATGCCTCCTTTCTGGTTGATTTCAGTTGCGCCTGGCTCATGCTCCCGGCTCATGCTCCTGTGCGTCTCAGACCACTCAGTAGAAGTAACTCTAATCAGGAGAGTGAGGCCTGTCCTTAATGCGAGTCCTCATAAAAGATGATCTGGTTTCTGTCTGTGTTCTTGGTGAGGGCTCCAACTTGGTTGATCCTGATCCGGTTTCTATCTGTGTTCTCTGATCTATATTTTAACCTCGTCTTTGTGTCTGTTCCCACTCCTGTTGTTGCTTTGTCATGCAAGCCAGAGCTTCATATAGTTTGCTGCCGGTTCTACCTGTTTTCTTTCATTAAACCTGAGATGTGTCCGAAAAGTGCACTCGTTCACTATGTAGTGAATCAGCCATTTTGTAGTGTTGTCCAAAATTCCAACCGTCAATTTCACCCACCAGTTTCACCCACTAGTGCACTACAAAATCGCCGCGCGACACGGCAACATCTAGTGTACAGACACTGTACACTACATGAAAACACATATACCATCATGCACTGCGGGTTTCT
>JBBPCY010000019.1:18529841-18540693 GCA_037974405.1 Brachyalestes nurse
CCGTCTCAGACCACATCATCTCAGACCAGACCGTCTCAGACCCTACGGCCTCAGACCAGACCGTCTCAGACCACATCATCTCAGACCAGACCGTCTCAGACCCTACGGCCTCAGACCAGACCGTCTCAGACCACATCATCTCAGACCAGACCGTCTCAGACCCTACGGCCTCAGACCAGACCGTCTCAGACCACATCGTCTCAGACCAGACCGTCTCAGACCACATCGTCTCAGACCGGACCGTCTCAGACCACATCGTCTCAGACCGGACCGTCTCAGACCGAACCGTCTCAGACCAGACCGTCTCAGACCAGACAGTTTCAGACCAGACCATCTCAGACTGTTTTGTTTGAGCCGTATTCAGATCATTTAATGTATTTTTATGAACAGGATGTGGTGAAGAACTTTTTTCTGGTCTGCAGAATCAGCCACAGGATGTGGTCGAGGAGCAAGGACGAGGAGTCCGACCTTCATTTCCTGTCTAGTTTTTTCTCTCAAGATATGTGTGTGTGTGTGTGTGTGTGTGCATTTGTGTGTGCGTGTATGTGTGTGCATTTGTGTGTGCGTGTATGAATGTGCTGAGTCATGCGGGACTGCAAGGCTGGGTGTACGTGAGGCCTGCTGTCTCATTCTGAGAAAAACACCAGCCATGAGAAGATCCGACCTGAAGAAGTGTCTGAGGTCTGGAAATGAATTCTTTAGCTTTAGCAGTGGCTAACGTAGCTAAAAGGTAATGGAAGCATATACCTAATAATCATCACACATGCAAACTGGTGCAACATTCAGACCCACCCTCACATTTTAAAAAGAATATACTGCTCTTTCTAATTTTTATTACAAAAAACATTAGAAATCCTAAAAACAAATGTAGTTGATGGATCTGAAGTGTAACAACATACACATGTATGGATGTGAAAGTTTCTGTATAAGTTTAATCAAAACAACCCTACCCCCCTTTATCACAGCAACACAGATTCACCACATCCTTTCATCCACAGCTTTTGTGGTTAAATAATGTGTTTCCATAGACTATAAAGCACTGAAAACCAGTCAGTTACTTTTGTTTGAAGTATTTCTAATGTTTTCTTGTAATACAAGTCAGACAATTTTGAGATCCAGAATCAGAATCAGAAAACTTTATTGATCCTGGAGGAAATTGCTTAAGGTTGTTGAAGTGAAGAAACTGAGAAGCTGATGAGAGCAGCAGAAGACTTTCTGTCTAAAGCTGATTTTTTCTTTTGCTCCTTATCTTTCTTAAAGAGAAACAAGTCAGACTCAATAATCTCCAGATAAGATGATTTGTTTCTGATCAGACAAAGAGAAGTAATCTTCCTCTGAGTTTTTCCTGTATCCTGTAGTTCTATAATTTAACCCTCAGCCTCATCAGTTTGAACAGAATTCACAACTTTATTTTTTTTTACAATTTAGCTCATTACTGAAATATTATTCCACTGGGAGTCCCTGTGATGTCGTCCTGGCCACTGAGCTACAGCAATTTGTAAATTAATTCTAAAGAAATTTGCTTATGCGGCTTCTGACACTGTATAACAGGCACCAACGTACATTGCCAAACATAACATTAGCATAGCTAAACAGTAGCAGCCTTATAAAGTATAATACCTCAGTTCATGTTTATAGATATCAGAGAGTCATAAAGTCTCTGAAACCACACAAGCAAGTCTCTTACACCTCCAGCTCTCAGGAGTGTGGGTGATAATTTGATGTTAATCAGTGGGCCAGAAGCTTTCATGACTTGTTAGCTACATGAGCCTCACAGCTCTGGTGCTAAACAAAAGAAGCTAATTTCAGAAACCAACTATATTTTGGATTACTGATTACATTTGTGGTAACCGTATTATTAATTATTAAGACACTGGGCTTCCTAGCCAAGTTACAGTGATTTGATAAAGCTTCATCAGCTTTTAATAAAGCAGCTGGTGACCTAGTGGTTAGGGAGTTGGCTCTGAGATCAGAAGGTCATGGGTTTGAATCCCAGGACTGCTAGTGGCACCACTGAGGTTCCCTTGAGCAAGGTATCGTCCTCACACACTGGTCTGTGTTCCTGCCTGCCCACTGCTTCACTTGGTGAATGGGTTAATACAGAGGAAGAATTCTGTGCTTTTCACACTGTTCTGTGGTGTGTTCACATATGACAAATGGTCACTTCACTTAAACCCAGACTTTCGACCTCAGAGCATCGAACTTCATGGCTTCAGTACCACCAAACACTGTGTGATCTGTACATTTATTGTACATTTTGAAATCAAACAGTGCCTGCCATCCAGGCTGTAAGCAGTCTTTTGACTGCTTAAAAAACCCCCAGAAAACAGAAATATACACAAACACACATATACAGGGCTGTGGGGGGGATATATATATATAGTACTGTGCAAAATTATAAATATATGTGATTGTTTTCCAATTGTGCACAAATATGCTATACCACTATACCAGACAATACTATACACACACACAGACCGTCTGTATGGAAGCCACAGCAGATCCAGACCCAGGTGTTTGCTCTGGAGGCAGACGGCTGGGCATGCTCAGTCCGCCTCTGTCTGAGGAAGCGGCTTGTCTCGTCTGCTGTGAGTCCAGATGTTTTCTGGCTCGCACTGTTGACCCAGTTTTGCTGCTCCTCCGTTTCTGAGGTGCTGGATGGACACTGTTTTTAGATTTTGGAGTTTTGGTGGGTTTTGTTGCCTGCAGTTTGTAGGTGAGTCTGAGTCTGGGGTGTTTGTGAACTAAGTGAACTTTAACGCTGCATGAAACAGATCCTAACGTTTTGATGTTTACCTCCTGAACTCTAAACTCGGAGACTGTGGAGGGGCAGGGGGTGTTGGGTGTCGGGGAGGGTCCGGGAGGTGGTTGAGTTGCGTTGGATGTCGAGGGAGGGGCCTGGGTTTGGTTTTGGGTGTCCGGGAGGGGCTGCGGGAGGTGGTGTTGGGTGTCAGGGGAGGGGCTGTGGGGGTGGTGTTGGGTGTCGGGAAGTTCCGGGTGGTGGTAGTGTTGGGTGTCAGGGGAGTGTCTGGATGGTGGTAGTGTTGGGTGTAGGGGAAGGGGCCGGGGGGTGGTGTTGGGTGTCGGGACGGTCTGGGTGGTGGTGGTGTTGGGTGTCGGGAGGGTCCCATTGGTGGTGGTGTTGGGTGAGGGATCTGAGCTGCAGGCCTCTAGGCTCTGTGTGTGTGGTAAGCTCCTCAGACGGTCAGCTGATCAAGCTGTGATGTGGTCTTGCTACCTCATCCGGCAGAGCTGTGCTGCCCTCTGCTGGCTCTGCACCATAAAACACACTGCTTTATCTGCTCATGCTACACTCACTAATTATTCATTTTGTTTTATTTCTACATGTTTATTTGCATGTTAAAATAACAGTGAAGAACAAGTGTCTCCGTTATCAATAACCTACTGACGTTCTGGTGTATGTGTATAAATAAAAAAATCAGATTTGCTTTTCAGATATACACTACCTGTCAAAAGTTTGAGTTTCTTTATTATCCAGAAAATGTTGTCTTTTTATTTATCACCACTGACCTACAAAAATATAATTATAATAATAATATCGATCAGCAGATAAGTGTTAGATATTTAACAAGCTATTAAGTGCTAAAAACAGTTAAAGTTAAAGGACAGTCTGGAATTCAGCTCTGTATCACCACCACACAACCAGTTAATACGATGTAAAACACGCACTGTTACAGAATCTTTCATCTTATAAAGGAAACTAGTTTTATAGTTGTTTTATAGTTTTATAGTTGTTATTTGTAGTTGTTCACGCAACAACTTTCCAGTTTACCAAGAATGAAAATCTGCAGTTTATGAAATAAATGGATAAGTGGTAAAATCTGTGATGTTGAAAACCTTTTACTGTTTGTATAAACTAAAATGCATGCCTATTTAAATTGATACTGGGTTTTTATTTTGGAAACATGACAAAATAGTATGACATTAAACAAGAATTTTTGAAATGCACACTTTGAAATTCTTAAATTTGAGTGCAAAGACTTAGAGAATCACATCCTCGTGTAAAACACACTGAAACACAAGTGTAACTGAAATTTTTTTATACTATTTTATACTATTATACATGCTGACACTGTTTTCTCTGTCTTGCCCGCTGCAGATGATGGTGCTCCACCCTAGTAATCACAGGACGATGGACAGCTCACATCCCCACACGGTCCTCGCCCGGCTCAGCGAACAGCGCTCGCACGGCCTGTTCTGTGACGTCACCATCGTCGTGGAGGACATCAAATTCCATGCTCACCGGAACATCCTGGCTGCCACAAGCGGATATTTCTGCAATGCCTTCACAGCCTCAGAGACCTGCATGTCCAGCCAGGTGCTTGAGCTTCCCGACCTGAAGTCTGATGTGTTCGCCAGCATTCTCAACTTCATTTACTCCTCCAAGGTGGAGTCGGTCAGCACAGAGGACAGCAGATCCTTGGTGGCTGCTGGCCGAAGATTAGGAATCCCATTTTTAGAGAAGCTACTAGACAGCGGGAAACAGGAACCTGAGATGTTCCAAAGCCAGGTCTCTGTTAGCTCGGAAAGCTCCTCCAACCAGTCGAAGGTTTCCGGACCCTGCACACTGAAGAAGGAGACACCACGGCTCGACGAGCAAGAGTGCTCCAAAGGCCCAAGAATCACCAATGCCTTCTCCATCACAGAGGTGACAACAGGCAACCCATTTACCCCGATGGTCTTACATAGCAACGACCATCAGTCACAAGAAACAGATCACCGTCCACCTGGCCGCCCAGCCCCAAGCATGCCTGCTTTAGAAAGTGACCCCCTCCAAGCAATGTCTGAGCCCACCCATGCCCTCTCCGAGCATTCGTATGCTGTAAGCAAAGGTCATGAAGCTACTGACCTTAAAGAAGGGCCACAACTGAGTGATAAAGGGGGCGCCATGCCTGTACTGACACCTCCTCAGACTCTGACCAACCACAGATTCGGTCCCATCAAGAAGCGCCACAGACTTTGCAAGGGGATGGCGGCTTCCATTTCCAATGAAGTAAGTGCACCTGTTAGCAGCTCTGGGGTGCAGAATATGGGCCCTGATCCCTCATCTCCCCTGCAGCCTTTAGACCCTTCGGTTCCTGATGTTTGTTCTGCACCAAATCTTTTACCACCACCTGAGGTGACCCCCCCACAGGATGCAGACCCGCCCTCTTTAACTCCTGAAGACATACCTGCCACTCCAGCTTACCGCTGCCAGCAGTGTCCTGAGGCCTTCAGCAACTCGGCCCTTCTCACCATCCACATGCAAGTCCACAAGCGAAGATTTGTCAGTCATTTGTTTTGCAAGTACTGCCAAAAGAAGTTCATGCACTTGAAAAGGTTACGAAATCACGAGCAAGTGTGTGTGAAAGGCCCACCTGAGCTGGAACCGAACGGCAGCGAGGCTGCAGCCAGCAAGGAGCTGAGTGATAACCCCATCCCAATTCCTGATCTTCAGGGTCCCCCAGTACTGACGAGCCCGCTGGAGACACCCGAAAATGGAATCACCAAATCGAGCGGCGGTCAGCGGGTGTATAAATGCTCTGTGTGTAAACGAGCCTATGTGACTCTGTCCAGCCTGAAAAGGCATGAGAATGTGCACTCGTGGCACAGAGCATATCCCTGCCACTACTGCAATAAAGTTTTCGCCCTCGCAGAATACCGTACCAAGCACGAGATTTGGCACACGGGGGAGCGGCGCTATCAGTGCATCTTCTGTTTGGAGACCTTCATGACTTATTACATCCTCAGGAACCACCAGAAGTCCTTCCATGGCATTGATCCACGTCTAGCTGTGAATAAATCTGCTAATGGTGGTTTTAAGGGCAGTGTGTACCCCATAAAGCTCTATAGACTTTTGCCAATGAAGTTTAGGAAAAAAAGATACAAGTCCTACAGTCAGACTTACTCTGAGGTCATGGACAACCACGAGCAGTCCTTCACTGCTCCACTGGACACCAACTCACCAATTGCTCCAGCTGAAAGTGATGCACCTCTAGGTAATGCAGATAGTGTCGTTAGTGGTCAGTCATTATTTTCAATGCCTGTGACCTTCATGGCAACTCCAAAGATGGTAGCCTCAGAAATGCCTCGGATTACTTTTGACCAACCGTCTGACCAAAATGCAGAACTATCTTTACCCTATGATAATAACATGCTTTGCACACCAGGTGGCGGCTTGCACAATACAGATGCACATAGAAAAAGTGGACTGTCGGGCTTTGAGGGTACTGGGTCTCCTGTTTTTAGCTATGGATACACTGCTTCAGCAACAACGCAGGAAAACACAGGGTCCTCCATGTTAACACGCAGAAATGACACATCTTTCACGCCAAACAGCAGAGACACAAACCGAGACGATATGCCATTCCTCAACATTCCGCCTGTCTGCTCGTTTGAAGGTCTTAGTAAACTCAGCGAATTGTCAGCAGCAGCGCAGACCATCGAGGCAATGGCCAACCAGCTGCTTCAACCTCGGCCGGAAAGGATAACCCAGAACCTCAGTCCTGGTGGGAAGACAGAAACATACATCGCCAAGCCTGCTTGTCCAGGTCCATCAATAAATAACCAGGTTTTGCCCCTCTGCCAGATAACTGTCAAAATTGGTAACGAGGCCATCATTCGGCGCAAAATTAAAGGCTCAAAGCTGTTCCCGAAGAAAAAAAGGAGAAGCTGGAAGCAGGTAGAAGATCCCGGCAGCAGCTCCGTAGAAGAAGGTATAGGTTGCCCAAGCTTGCGTCTACGGGCCTCGGTCACGGCCTCAGCCACGGACAACGAACCATGCGACGACGTGAACGATCCTGAAAACGACAAACCATGGCGTCCATATTACACCTATAAACCTAAAAGGAAGGGCAAAAAACTGAGATCCAGACAGAAGAGGGTGAAGGCCATTCGGTACTACACAAAGCCCATGTCGCCTGAAGCAGAGGATGACTTCCCAGAACCGGACCATGGTCCAAAGGGACGGATCCCGATCCCGATCCCGATCCCGGTGGAGTCCAAGAGGCAGCTGAGAAGTCACAGCCCACGGGAGGCGTACCCCTGCGATGGCTGCGGCAGTTCCTTTCCCACCCCGAGCTCCCTTGGTGTGCACGTTGTCGGCTGTCATCAGCGCCACTGCAAGACGTGTGGTAAACAGTGCCCCTTTGAGGAGCTTCCGAGTGCACTTAGAGAAGGCAGTGGAGACTTTATCTGCCAAAGCTGCACTGAGGATGGTTCCTGCTTCAGCTCAGATGTGGCAGCCCACAGCTTGAGCAGCGAGAAACGCTATCGTTGCTCTTTCTGCCCACAGCGGTTCCTGTACCTTGCCACCAAGAAGAGCCACGAGGCCAAACATTTAGAGAAGTCCAGCAAAGGGCGCAGCTACCGCTACTGCCCAAAGGTCTGCAAATCTGCAGCACTGCAGGAGCCAAAGCTCTTCAGTAAGACCACAGTGGTAAGAGAGCCAGATAACCTGGAGAATAAAGGGGCTTCAGGGTCATATTCCCCCCTTTCGGAAAGCAAAGTGATGCCTAAAGCTGAACCATGGGGATGTCCTGAAATCTGTTCAGCTCCAAACACACTGAGCACGGATGCTGAGGGGATCTTCATTAAAAGCCCCCACCTGCATGAGAAAACGTCTCAGTCAGTTGCTTATAAAAGTGACAGGCCGTTTTCACCGCTCCTCACAGAGATGCACAGGAGGAAGGCTAAGAAAAGATGCTTTCTGGAACGTTCGATAGACTTTGGTCTGGATGGGCACAGGCAGGACTGTGTGGGGAGTGAGACACAAGGCAAAAGGGCCCGTCCCCCAAGCGCTGCATCAAATAACCATCTCAGCACTTCAAGGATCTATCCAGCATGTCTGACTAGAGTGCCTATTGCCCAGGGAGCTTCTCTGCACCCACCCAAGTCGGAGTGGAGCCTGTGCAAAGAGGAACCTTTTTTTCACACCCACAACTGACTCTGCAGAAAGGAAATGCGTCGCCTTGCTGACGTCCCACTGTAAACTGAACTGACGTTAATGAGAACGACAGACCTCGCAATACAGACTCACACTCTTGAAGCTGCACAGCGTAAATGAAAGTGTTGTTGTTGTCGCTTTACAGCAGAGCGGAGATGTAAATTAAGAGTATTTTTGTTTGTTCATGAAAAAAAAATATATATATATATATATGCTGTTGGTAGTTTTTCATGTTTTTTTTCTATGAGAAAAGAGAAAAGTTTATTTTTATAAGTTTTTATTTGTCTCTGTTGTTGATCTGATGTTGACTTTCATTCACAGTGCAAACTGCAGGACTTCCTCCTCTCTGCTCAGCTTAGTTACACTCACTGCCTCCATTCACCAAACCATTAAATCTCCATTCAAAATTAGTGGCATACTTCAATGGGGAACTCCACTTATTTTTCAAAATTCACTCAATTTAGTGTTTAAGATAAACAGAGGGGGTCCGAAGTGTGTTGCTGCGAGTCAGAACTGTTTACAGTGAATGTGAATTGAACCGGACTTCTGCCTCAAAAATCTCCCTCATAGAAAGTTATTCCATTAAATGGTAATGGTTGCTTGACACCTGACTTTTGAGAAGAATTTGGTCCTAAAACTAAAACCATTCATAGTGGAGAGATACATGCACTGTGAGGCAGAATAGTCTCCAAAGAAAAGTGATTTAGTTCAGATTCATTATTTTACCATCATCAGCATCCATATAAACACTCATTCATTGTGGACGCACGTGGAGCTCCACTGGGGGGCGATAGTGAATAAAATGGCTGGATTTGTGTTGGAGGCGTCTGGTTCCATTCACCTCCACTGGGAAGAAATCAATCTCTACAACAAACACTCTCTAAACACACACTGAGCACACACTGAACACACTCTGAACTGTTCTGTGTACCCACACTGGATTGCGGGGGAATTTTGGAAAACTAGTTGGAATTCCCCTTAAACTTTAAAGGAGGGTCAGAATGTTTCAGAGTGTCGTTTTGTTAAGAACCGCAGCAATGATGGCCCTGATAGAGGTCACTGTCACGTGTTTTTTCTCTGTGCGTTAAGAAAGAAACCACATTTGAGAAAACTCACGGCTGGAACTAGAACTAACAAAAAGAAACTCAGTTTAATGTTATCCCTGATTTTCTGACCATTGCTCAATAAAATGCATTTATTTTTTGATTTATTAGAACTAACATGTGATTAATTGTGCTATTTTAATTAGTAACTAACTAGTCATGAAAGATAAAATGCATGTATTTTTTGATTTATTAGAACTAACGTGATTAATTGTGCTATTTTAATTAGTAACTAACTAGTCATGAAAACAGTGAGTTAATTAGAGTGATAAGCCTGCAGTTCAGAAAACAGACTTTTAAACATCACATTTCTGTTTAAGAGGAAAAGGGATCTGCTGGATCTGTTGGATCTTAACAACAGTTTACTGACCAGTCCTCCCACTCTGTGTTTACCTGATTAATCTCAAAGGGGTCTTTCTTATAGGGATTATAGTTGAGAAGAACTGAGAAGACTCTCAGACTCTCAGACGCTTAGATTATCAGACACTGAGACTCTCAGAGGCGTAGACTCCCAGACTTTCAAACACTGAGACTCTCAAACACTTGGTGTCATAGACACTCTCAGACTCTGATGAGCAGATTACTCAGACGCTTAGGGGCTTACACACTCAGACTCTCAGACACTCAGAGATACTGACTCTCAGACTCTCAGAGACACTGACTCTCACTCTCAGAGACACTGACTCAGACTCTCAGAGACACCTACTCTCACTTTCAGAGACACTGACTCTCAGACTCTCAGAGACACAGACTCTCATACTCTCAGAGACACTGACTCTCAGACTCTCAGAGACACAGACTCTCAGAGACACTGACTCAGACTCTCAGAGACACCAACTTTCATTTTCAGAGACTCAGACTCTCAGAGACACTGACTCTCAGACTGTCAGAGACACAGACTCTCAGAGACACTGACTCAGACTCTCAGAGACAATGACTCTCAGACTCTCAGACATACTGACTCTCAGAGACACTGACTCAGGCTCTCTGAGACACTGACTCTCAGACTCTCAGAGACACTGACTCAGACTCTCAGAGACACTGACTCTCACTCTCAGAGATACTAACTCTCAGACTCTCAGAGACACCGACTCTCATACTCTCAGAGACACTGACTCAGACTCTCAGAGATACTGACTCTCAGACTCTCAGAGACACTGACTCTCAGACTCTCCGAGACACTGACTCTCAGACTCTCAGAGACACTGACACTCAGTCTCTCAGACCCTTAGACTCTCCGATTATCAGACACTGAGCCTCTCAGGCACTCTCAGACTCTCAGATCCTCAGACTCTCAAAAACATTGCCTCTCAGACTCTCAGACCCTCCGTCTATTCTGAATAATAACCTGATAGTTTGGTCTCTCTGGTCAGTTGGTCTAATGAAGGAAGGAGCTGATGGACGTGCGGCTTCAGTATGGGACAACACACACACTGCTTCACGAGACAAGAGCGTGTATGAGTGTGTGTGTGTGTGTGTATGTGTGTGTGTGTGTAGCGTGTATAGTATGTGTGTGTGTGTGTGTGTGTTGTATTTTTTGTTTGGTTAAGATGATTTTGTACCGCACAGTAGTCTTTCAGTACTTGATTTAGTATAATTGTAATACTACTAATAATAATGATTAGTATGATAATCATAAACAATGGTTATAATAATAATTAGTAGTAATAATAACTCAAAGTAGAAGCACACACATACACCTGACATATACCTCCTTAATAAATAACACAGGTCAAAATCATCAGAGATAAGTTTATGTGGGGTTTGTAGTGTTTTTCATGCTGATTTCAAATCTGTGTTTAGT
>JBBPCY010000019.1:18545850-18558653 GCA_037974405.1 Brachyalestes nurse
TGAGGGTCTTAGGGTTTCAAAGAGCCCTCCCACAAGTTTACAAACATACAAGCAGGACGGACTCTTTGTTTGCTGAAGTGATTCGCTGTGAGTACATGTAAGTTATGACACTGGGCTTAAAAGTGTCTATAAGCTGGCTGGGTTGTGATAAATCTGCGTTGGAGTTTCTGTGTAATTGTTTTATTGTGTTTTGAGCGAGTTTTGTGGCCTCCCGGCAGCTGGAGGAGCGTTTTTTTGTTTGAACGGAGTGGTGAACCGAGAGAGACGGGTCGACTCCTCCAACTCGACTCCCCGTGCGGTTCACCGAAGCCTTGTCCTCAGTATGAGTGGAAAGGGAGCGGTATTTAAATGTTTATTGGTTTATAATTTTGTTGTAAAGATAAGGTGTCTCCAAACAAAATGGCGCCTCAGAATTTCTCCTCTCCTTCACTGCAAATGAATCGTAATATGAACCGAATTGTGAGTCAAAAATCGCGAAATGAACCAAATCGTGGGTTTGATGTGTCGTTACAGCCCTAGTTAAAAGCGAAGAGAAAGGATATTACTGGAGTGCTGAATCTGCTGGTAAAGGAGGGAGTTTGGGACTGAAGTAAGACCAGTTTAAGACTGGGTGGTGTTAGGCATGGTCTTCTCTGCTGGTCCTCATTAGAACCCCTTCAGTGACTCGGCTGTGGTCTAATCTTCTTGTTCACATCATCACTATTAGAATAGCAATGAGAGTGGTTAGAGAGTAGAACTCTTTTTTTGGCCTGGCTGCAGAAACATACGTTTCTTTTGGTCGATTTGGCAGAGGCATACATTTTTGTTTGCATTTACATTTGTTTTATATTTAACTAACTGAAGGCTTTCAAAAAGGTGGTAGGGACATGTCCTCATCGTCCCCAGCGTCCTCACCATCCTCAGCTTCCTCACCACTCCCTAGTGTCCTCAACATCCCCGGCATCCTCAGTGTCCCAAATATCCTTACTGTCCTCACCACCCCCAGTGTCTTCACTGTGCCCAGTATCCTCGCCATCCCCAGTGTCTTCACGGTCCGCAGTATCCTCACTACCCCCAGTGTCCTCACCGTCCCCAGTGTCCTCACCACCCCCACCGTCCCCAGTGTCCTCACCACCCCCACCGTCCCCAGTGTCTTCACCATCCCCAGTGGCCCCAGTGGCCCCAGCACCCACAGGGTAAATTACAGATATAAATCTTTTTTGTCCATCCATCAGTGGAGCAGCCACTGCTAAACACACAGTGAACACAGTGAGCCTCTGCCCTTCTGGGTATGCTGCAACATTGCTCTGAGTATTTGATTGTATGATAACATTAGTGAGTTCAGGTACTGATGTTGGATCAGTTCTGGATGGAGCTCTATCAACACAGGCCAACACTGGGGAGTTATCCCTTAGAACCAGAGGTGAATTGTGGTCATACAGTAAAACAGCTCCTCATATGGAAGTTCCCCCAGTTTGTCTTGGTGCTCAAGGTGTCAGACATCATGCTGAGTTTCGTTTGGTGTTTCTGTGTCACGTAGAACCAAATTTATTGTAATTTAAAAACATGTAATTATAATAATAAATGCTATTGGGGTTTTAAAAATGGCGTAAAAAAAATTAACATAAAAAACAAAAATGAACAGATTTATTTTATTTTTGGTCTTAGAAACAAACAGAAAAAACAGATGATCTCTAAACCCGGGAGAACTTTCAGGATAGTCTCTGCACACAAGTGGGTGAGGAAAACCCGCAGAGGAAGGGGGCCCGGAGAGCGTCCGAGTGGCGGCTTTGATATCGTTTCCCGTCTCCAAACTGATTTCTCTCGTTCCACCACATGAGCTTTTCTTCATTTGTTTGATTAAAGGATTTCATTTCAAGTCACTGGAGAGAACCCTGAACTGTCTACTTTTACGTTTTAATTTTAATATTAATGTGAATTATCAGTTTAATGATCATTTTAAAAACATAATTTACTTTTTAGCAAAATTATAGCTAAAGCCTTAACTGAGCAAAACTTTATTTTCACTTAGTCACGCAGTTCTAAATTCATTTGCACTGACTCTGCCCCATTTCCGCCAAAATGCATATTCATTAAGGGAAATGTGCTAAACAAACAGGCACTGCGGCTCATTTTTAGGAGGAAAGGAAATAATTTATGAAAACAAACATAAATGGACCTGGAGGAGGAGAAGCAAAAGAACTGAAATAAGCTCTTTAAACTTAAAGTGCTTCTTAAGCCTCCTGCTGTTCGCTTCCTCCGTTCTTCCAGAATCTCCCTCTCCCTCTCCTCCCTCGCTCCACCACTGAGAAACGCTCATTAGAAAACACCTGAACTTGACACCCAACACTGTTTATGTATCAGGGTTCAGACGGATCCGACAACAGGGGCTTAAATATCTGAGTGAAAGAGTTTCTAAGTAAAAGGTGTGAATCGGCTGGGTTCAATCACCTGCTCTGAAGGACTGGGAAAGGTCAACATGTTTATTTACATCTGAGGTAACCAAGCAACAGCACACACAATATAATTCACTAATGAGCTCATATGAGGTCAGAGCGGGGTGTGTGTGTGTGTGTGTGTGTGTGCGCATGTGA
The DNA here is from genome assembly GCA_037974405.1 of Brachyalestes nurse. Classification (NCBI taxonomy): domain Eukaryota; kingdom Metazoa; phylum Chordata; class Actinopteri; order Characiformes; family Alestidae; genus Brachyalestes; species Brachyalestes nurse. Next base: position 18,548,424 of record JBBPCY010000019.1, read on the forward strand.
GAGAGATGTATGTTTCTACCTATTAAGGTAATAAAACCCTGCCACTCAATTAAAGGGCAGATATCATGAAAAAAACAGTTTTTCTCACATTTCTGATCACATATTGCTTTTGTGATGACACCCACACATTTACAGGTATCTGTCTTTTCGGATATCTCACACCAGTGTAGCCCCGCCCACTCACTCTGAAGTTATAAGGAGTGTTTCAGAGTGTGCTGCTTTTTGAATGTGGCTCAACATAGGGCAGCCAGTCAGAACAGAGCTCAGTTACATATATCAGACTTAAAGGCTCAGAAACAGCCTTTTTAATTCTGAGGGATAAACTGAATGGAGAATCATGTAGAAATTATTGAATTAGGTCCATGTACTATTTCTATTACTGTATCTGACAACAACAATAAACAACAATAATAAAAATAATAATAATGCATGTGTGTATCTGTGTGTGTATCTGTGTGTGTGTATCAGTGGGTGTGCGTGTTTCTGTGTGTGTGTCTGTGTGTTTGTGGCTGTGTCTGTGTGTATCAGTGGGTGTGTGTCAGTGTGTGTTTCAGAGAGTGTTTGTGTGTGTGTGTTTGTGTGTGTGTGTGTGTGTGTGCATCAGTATAAATGTATTGAAAGTATCGTCCTTTGGCTCCGCCGCGAGTCTTGAGTGAATCTGTAATTAATCTATAATGAATCTCTCGTATGGAATTAGAGTCAGTGGGGGAAGGTCACGCACCCTCACAGGCAACTCTGTGTTTATAAAATGGCCCAGATACACATGTGCAGTGGGGGGGGAGTGGGATAAATGTGTTTGTGTGTGTGTGGGGGGTTTGTTAGTGAGCAGGAAGGTGGCGGGCGTGCGATATTGATATCTCACTGATGGGCTGTCTCCTCCGGGGGCCGCGCCAGGAGACGGAGTGTCTCTGTAATATCAGCAGACGTAGAGCCATTCTTCACCTCCCAACATCTTCTGCCATCATTCTAAGGCACATTCTCCTTCTCTCACTTTCTTTTTCTGCTTTGATTCATGAAGAACATGCTCTGATTCACCCACCAAGCTGAGACAGCATCTCAGATAAGATATAAGATAAGAAAAGATATTCTTTTATTTGTCACATGCATAGTCATACAAGTACAACACACTTTTTCTCCTTGTCTTTTTTGTCCTCAGTTCTTCTTGATTAATGTGAGCATTAATATGGCATGAGCTGAGTGCTGCTGCATAGTTTTGTATGTTCGTACACTTGAATATTAATCCTCTACACCCCTTCTCATTCTCTCTCTCTCTTTCTCTCTCTCTCTCACTCCCTCTCTCTCTCACAGATGCAGATGGTGGTGTTTCAGCAGATGCAGTGGAGTTGCTGAGGTCAGGACGTGTTCAGAGAGAGGACAGCGACGACTCAGATACACTCTGTGCCTCGGCAAGGTCACATAAACTCTCCAGGGCTTCGTCTGCACCAGCCAGAGGCAGCACCGCTCTCAAACACGTCAGCCATCGCACCAAAGAGTCTGCCGGACATTACGCCACCAACCTTGCCGAGTCCGTTTTGCAGGATGCCTTTATCCACTTGTCCCAGGACGAGCCGTCATTCTCCACGGAAGCAGCAGTTAGCATCTCCAGTTCTCCACAGAAATCAGCTAGCATGAGACACCATACAGATGAGCCCCCAAGAGCAAGAGCCTGCTCTTTCGAACTCCCCAAAATCGTGATTGTACAAAGTCCAGACAACTGTGACGAGGCAGCCGACTGGCCTGGGACACAACCTGAACACCAGGGAGCCCACAAGAACTCAGATGATCCGGTAGCACAATCACACTCACATCACTCACGTGGCTCTCCAAAAAGACACTCTGCCAAGCCAGTGGAAGTAGCTCTAGCATGCGCCGCAAGCATCATCGGCACAATCAGCACCCCGCAGGTCACTGAGAGGCTCACACTCGAATCAGGTGATGAGGACGATGTTGAGGATGAAGAAGAAGGCAGCGAGACTGAACAAGGAGACTTTTCATTCTCCTCTGCCATGTGCAGCATGGCACAGGTGGCAGGGGCAGTGGCGGTAGTGGACCTAACAGAAGATTCTGCTGATACCGAAGACTCGGGTGAGATTTTCTCAGCGTCTTTGGGCTTGCTTTCAGCAGCCCAGGCCTCCACAGCAGTCCCACTGCACTGCAGCGTAGCAGAAGGCACCTGTGTGGAAACGTTCAGGGCCAACGTGGCCGAGGTCCTCCTGAGGGAGGCTTCGGCAGTGCTAACCCACAAACAAAGCTACACTAGCATAGCAAACTTCTTAGAGATTACTCATAACAAGATTGTTGATGGGATCACACGTCCAAGGAGGACATATCAGGAGCATCTGGAGGTGGATGATTTTACACAGGACGTGGCGGACAGCATTTTTAAATATGCCCTAGACAAAGCTGCTAAAAGGAAAGAGCTCGAAGGGAAGGATGCCCCTAGCATGCAGGGTTTCCTCCATGACAGTGTAAACAGTCTGCTCTTTGATGTCCTTTGTGTCATGTCGAGGAAAATCAGTGACATTTCAAAATGTAATCCAGGGTCATCCGACAGGAGAGGGAGTGAAGTCGGCTCCAAAGAATGCGAGGCTGCCACCAAGCTTGCCAGAGAAATGTTAAGCCAATTACAATCTGTGACTGAGCCCAACCAGCCAGATAATCTCAGTGAAAGGCGGAGCAGTCCTCTTCTGGGTAAGAAAGAGAGGGAGCAGAAGAGCAATCAAGAGGAAAGGGAGAGTGAATTAAACTCAAATGGGAAGGAGCCCTGCAGGCTTGCTCAGAGCAGAATAAACACTGCCATGGTTCGGGAACTGGCTGACCTGCAGGGGCAGCTGGTTAAGTGTGATTGGAGCTACGACTCCAGGCTCCCCTCTACCGAGAGCTCTCCTTTGCACAGTGCTCGAGGGAGAGAGGGAGAACTCAGGCAGCAGTTCTCCACTTCCTCCAACGGAGCACTTGTAGTACCTAAGATGGAGCAGGGTGAGTGCAAGACTCCAGTCATGTGCTTTGCTGAGGACTTGGCATCAACGGTGGTGTCCATGGCCACAGAGCTGGCAGCGATATGCCTGGAGAATTCGAGTGGCAAGCAGCCCTGGTTCTGTGGCCTGAAGGGTGGATCTGAGGTTCCTGAAGGGCTTCTTCTGCCCTGCAGGAAAGCCACAGCTCTTCGTAGAAAAGATACCCAGAATGGTGGTGTAGTTGCCAAGAAACACCGTCCGCCTCGTCTCAGCGAAATCAAACGCAAAACGGAAGAACAGCCGGAGCTCATGGAGCGTCTAGTCAACCGAGTGGTGGATGAAACTGTCAACCTAGATGATCCAGCCATCTCTGACCCTTTTGCTCTCTTTGCCTCTGAGGTGACTGCCCGGATCATGAACTGCCCTGAACTGAATGTGGTGGATACGTCCAAGCAGGGCCAACCAACCCGCAGCCGGCTGCAGTGCGAGAGGTGGAGCAGCCGAGGCAAAGCTTCAAGCTATGAAAGCATCCCAGAGGAGGACGCTGATCCTTCTGGAGCACCAAACACCCTGGGGCCAGGCAATAGGCTGGGTCACAACCTGAGTAGAGGAAGCTCGATCTCCAAGCAGTCCAGCTGTGAGAGCATAACCGACGAGTTCTCTCGGTTCATGGTGAATCAGATGGAGACAGAGGGCCGAGGATTTGACCTCCTGCTGGACTACTACGCTGGGAAGAATGCCAGCAGCATCCTGGCAGCAGCTGTTCAGCAGGCAGCGAGCAGGAAGAACGGACATCTCAATGTCCGGACATCATCTTGCCTCTCCAAACAGTCAAGCACGGAGAGCATTACTGAGGAGTTTTACCGCTTTATGCTCAAAGACATGGACAAGGAGAACAAAGACTATGGAATTACTAAGACCAAAGAGTGGAGTAACAGCCTTCTGCCGCCAACAACGAGAACACCCTTCTGCATCCGCCAGTCCTCTGTTCCAGACAGACGATCATCTGACTCCAGGCTGACCGTAAACTCGCCCATCAAAGCAAACTCCTTTGATGGATTTGCCCGAAATGTTCATTGCGACTCACTTAACATCTACCCATCCAATTCTGTGTCGTCCACAAGCCTGTGCAAGTCTGACTCTTGCTTGTACAAGCGTGGCCAGACGGACCACATCACAGACATGCTGATCCATGAGACATGGTCTAGCTCCATTGAGTCGCTGATGCGTAAAAACAAGATCATAGTGGAACCATCAGAAGACAGCATGGACCTGGACTCCACTGAGTCTCAACCCCACGTCCAGCTCTTTGCTAATCGCCTAGCTGCTGACATTGTGGAGAGTGGCAAGTCACTGATGGGAGGGCAGCAGGAAGAGGGAATGACTGCTCATCAGAGGCTTGCTACGGTTGGAGAGAAGAGGCAGGGCTTTAAGCAATCCCGGCCAGGAAGTGGTCGTAGTCGGTCGAGTGTGGAACCGCACGAGGCCGATGAAGGTCCCCGAGGGTCCCCTTGTGGGGGTACTACGCGAGCAGGCCAGCGGGAAGTTCCTCTAATCCACATTGAGCCAGATCAAAGGGATGAAGCATCTGAAAATACACTGAGGGACACCCAGGCTGAACCTCAGAGCAGCAGGGACAGAGTTCTGGCAAGCAGGAACAGGTAAGGTCAAAGAAAACGCACTTATACACACCACTCAAGGGATAAGCTTGCACTGGTTATTTGAAGCACAGCAGACAGGCTTGTAGCAGAGCTTTGAACACAACTATAACATCTCAGGTCAGCAGTGTGGCTTTGATCTGCCTGAGTGAGAGAGCGGAGGATTTTGTGAAATTTAATTGCCAACCATTTCCTTTAATACAATATGATTGTTCCATGTTGCCTGTGGGCACTAAAAATAGATGCCTGGCACAGCAGAAACACACTGAATAAGACTCACTTTAAAATACTGTCTGCTTGTGTTACATAGTTGAATTTGAATTTTCTCAATGTTTGATGAACTTTGTGCTGGTGTATTAATGGTAAAGATCACGGACGTTTACACAAATAAAGCAGAGTTGTCCGGTGCGGTTATGCCATGTACTCTTTCCCTCAGCAGTGACAAGACCCCCACAGTGCCCCCTCCAGGCGTGGAGGGTGAGTGCCGCTCTCTCAGCACTAGCAGTGAGGACAGTGGCTCAGGGAGTTGGGCTCAGGTTGCCCCTGATGAAGATCCACAGGAGGAGACCACCAGTAGCTTTATTCAGCTAAGCGAGGGGTCAGTCCTCCAGTATCCCATCACTCCTTATCAGCCATTCTGAGGCTGCTCCATTTAGTTCTCCATTAAAGCTACATGCGCTAAAAGCTAATACTACCCGTGGCTCCTGCTGCTCCATAATCTAAGCTGCTTTGCTTACCATCACATTTCTGTGAGGATATCAGTACTTCCAGTCACTTGAAGTACAACATCCCCTCCTTTAATTGCCAAGACACAATTGAGGTTTATATCCCACCGATTAGCATCATTTCACAGCAAACTGCCCCAGAATGTGTGTGTCAGAGCAGAGGCGAGTGTCTAATGATTTAGGCATTTTGCTGACTGGTGGGGTATACTATAGGGTTAGGTTTAGGATCAGTGTGATGGTGAGGTTTAGGGTTAGGGGTTAGCACCAGGGTCAGAGTGGTGGTTAGGATCTGGAGGAGTTTTAGGACTAAGGTCAGTGTGAGATCAGGGTTAGGATGGTGGTTAGGATCAGGAGGAGTTTTAGGATCAAGGTCAGTGTGAGGGTCAGTGTAAGGGTTGTGGTTAAGCCTCTCTCATGTTTCGGTTAAGTCTCTCACGTTAACATCTCTGTTGGCCTTTTCCTTTTTAGACTCTCTATAATGTAGCTGGAAGCATCAGCCAGATATGATGAAGGGAACGTGCTTAAACATGCACTGCTAGCTAGACGTAATTGGTGGCACACACACACACACACACACACACACACTCACACTGCTCTGGCCAAGTTAGCATGCAGACATACCACATTACACCAAATGAGATTAAATTGCCTACTGGACACAATGCTTTCACGCACAATGCTTTCAGCCAGTCAGAACCTTTCCCTAAGACACACACACACACACACACACACACTCATACAAGCCAGGCAGAGCTGGGGGGGATGTAAATCCCTGAAGTGAGAGAGATTCCATTAGAGCGGCCGCTTCAGTGCAGAGCTCTGAATAAGTCAAGCCGACAGCGCTGATGGTTTCTGGTCCTCACACTCCAGACAGAACCTTCCCCAGACCCCCGGACAGGTGCCACTGCTCATATCCTGCTGTCCTTAGCTGTGGTCTGCTCAACACTTTCATATACAGCGCTCCGCAAAAGTCTTCAGCCACCAATTTCTTTATATTCTGTATTAAAAAGAGTCAGCAGGTCAATGCAGTGATTTACTGCAACATGTTCAAACACACATGTACTCTGGTTGGGTAGGGTGTTCCTCCCTCTCGCCCATCACTCAGTATAGTTGTTCAGTTTATTTTACATATTAACTGAATATTTGTTCATTTTCTGAAACAAAAACTCCATACCAAGCTTTTCGCACCCACAAACCGCTGCTTCACCTGCGCCAGCCAGCCCGCACCATACAGTCATACACCCCCTAGTGCCACCTCCACCTTCACTTCATCTTCTGCTCCTTTCCTTTCGGCTGGTGGAGGGGAAAGGCCCTCTGCTAGTGGGTTTGAGGTAGACGCGCTGGGGTGTAACAACAAATTGTATAACATCACAATGCGGAAACGGCTTCTCAGATCAAACTGAAGTGCTGTTTACACTGTGTAAGGTTTGTGTTCAATCCCCCCTAAATCCGGTGTGTAAACAGAGTGTATTCAGAGGGTGATTGGTGAGAAACGGTCGATTGTAGAGACTCCAGTGGAGGTGAATGGAACCAGACGTCACGTCACCAACAAAAAAAAAATGATGTTAACAAATATGATTTAAATAAATATAAACAATTATTAAATAAATCAAACCATTAATTTAAAGAAAGTTAAAGAAAGAAAGAAGAAATAAAACCATAAATGATTAATGATAAATGATTACATCATGTAATCTTGTAAATCATGAGAATCCATTTTAATTGCGTACATTCTGTGAAACGTGTGAATCATCTGAACTGTGTTGTGTGAATCGTTACACCCCTAACATTTCCTCAGCGCTTCGTTACGCCTCAGATCACTAAAGCGCCGCTGCAGGGCGGACGCTCGCCCTAGACCGACAGATCTCAGAGCTGTGTGTGTATGTGTGTTGCAGGAACGGGAACAGCAGTGCATCCAGCCTCGGCGTGGTCGACCTGGAGGGCTTTCTGGAATGTTCCGGCTCCACCGGGCTGATCAGGTATCACAACACAAACCGCTCCTCCGCCCGGCCTGCAGCACCAGGGTTAACAGAGGTCATACTTTTATTCCGAGACCAAAGTCCGAAACCCTCCTCACACACTCCTGCGCATGAACAGATGAGCGTTCACGACAGACCACTCACACGCAGCTGGTTTACAGTCTGGAATTAAAGCACCCTGATCTGACGACCCAAGAAAAGACTCGCAGAATTCAGTGTTGGAGACAAAAACTGTATCTCTCGGATCTCTTTCCAGTGGAGGTGAATGGAACCAGACGTCTCCAACACAAATCCAGCCGTTTTATTCACTAGTCAAGTCAAGTAGGTTTTATTGTCATATCGACCATATACACACAGTACACAGTTAAACCGACCATGGTGCAACACAGGAACAGAACAGAATAAAACAGAAAACCACAAGTGCAGACAGGACAAAAGTGTGCAAGAAAACCACAAGAACAACAAAACAACTGGACAAGACAAGGCAACATTTGGTGTAGTCTACGGTAGCTACAGCCTGGATAAATACAGTATTTTGTCAGGTGTTGTATTTTAGCAGCAGAGTTGGGTGCAAAAATTACAGAACAGTTAAACAGTGTTGTGGGTGGGCTACAGTTTAATGTTTTAGTTCCAGAAGTCTGATGGCCTAAGGGAAGAAACTGTTCCCCATTCTGGCAGTAGATGCCTATATGCTACGGGTCTGAGTGCCTGGTCCACTATCGCCCCCACAGTGAAGCTCCACATGTCTCTGAGTGTTTATATGGATGTTGAAGATGGTAAAATTGTGAATCTGAACTAAATCATTTTTCTTTGGGGACTATTTTGTCCTGCATATATCCCTCTACCATGAATGGGTTTAGTTTTAGGACCAAAAGCTTCTCTGGTAGAGCAAAGTTTCAGGCGTCAGGCGCAACAATAACCATTTGATGGAATAACTTTCTGTGAGGGAGATTTTAGAGTCAGATGTCTGGTTCCATTCACCTCCACTGTAAACAGATCTGACTCCAGAATGGTTGATAGTGTGGGTTTGCCAGCAAGCCCATTGGATGTTTTTAGCGGTTAGCCATTCAGCTCTGAAGTGTTTAAATAATTTAATGTGACTTTGAAACAGTTTGTGTTGATGTAGATCAGCGGTCTCCAACCTTCCTCCTGGAGATCAGGGGCCTGTACTGCGAAGTGTGTTTACTGGCTTATCACGGTAAGTTCGAGAGTAACTTGATCGCGTGAGGTGTAACTTCGTCAGTTACCCGTACTACGAAAGGTGATAAGGTTTGACCCGAGGTATGTTGCCATGGCAATTTATGCAGCGTCTCAATCCTGCTCCGACCAGGATATGTTCTTGTTTAAGTCACAGTTTAGCGTAAGTGCACCCTCCACAAGCCCCGCCCACCCACAAACCACGGGACATCGGCGCCTGAATTTTCAGGGGCTCTCTCCGCAGGGTGAGGGTTTTTAGAGACCGGCAGAATCTTTATTGTAATTTTTAGTATATTGTTTTATTTTTATCTTTGTTTTTTTTTGTAAAACAGTGTATTTGCACAGGCGAACTGAGGCTTCAACTGAACACAATTTCCCACATGATTTCCAAGGGTAACTGGATTGCACACACATCCCCATCAGGGCACCCCTGGGCGATTATTTGAATTGGAAATCAATGTACAGGTATCTTTTATCGTGTCTTAAGTGATCTGATATATGGGCTATGGACTGCATGGTGTCCTACATTAAGTTCACCTTCTCTTCACTTATTGGATCCACATAAGGTGGTGATTTGTGTTTTGTTAGCCTCATCCTTAATTCATACTGGTTATCACGTTAATGTACTATGTAAAGGGCATCTCACATTTCTTCCCCCTTTGTCTGACAAGTTTTCAGTCATTTTCTCTACCCACATGAGCTACTGGTATACCCCGATGTAAATTATATCCTTGTTTAACACTGTGGCAATGGTTGTCTGTCTCTATGTGTGGCCCTGCGACGTGCTGGAGACCGTCCGGGGTGTACCCTGCCTTTGCCCATAGCAGCTGGGATAGGCTCCAGCCCCCCCCAACCCCGAGTGCGGGACTAAGGGGTAGATCATGGATGGAACACTGTGGCACAACTTTTATTCAGAATTGTCTTATATGAACATGATGTTACAGTAGCAAAATGAGCTAATGGCTTACAATCCTTAGATGACATGTGATCACCAGCTTATGCCAACTTGAGGAGCAGGACTGGCATGACTTTGGAATCTTGAAGGCACCTTGATTCTACACAACATCACCACCATCAAAAGGGAAAAGACCATCTATGCCCCCGATATTGTTGACCCTTTGACCCTTGACCACCCCACAGGGTGTGCTGTGAGAGAGGCCATCACACAGCAATTTTTCAACAAAAACAAAATGATACAGACTAACATATTCAAGCTTTGTCATGTCTTTATTTGCTTATTTGCTCTCGTTCCTACAAATGGAAAGTGAAGCACACACGTATTAGAGCTTAAATCGGGCCCAAAAAATTAAACCCGACCCAGCCCGGCCCGACACATTAACTGTAATTATCGGCCCGAGCCCCATTTAAACCCGACAATTTTTTAATACTACATAGGCAAAAATGGTGAATCGGCGGTCAGTGTTTCATCACCCACATCCTCCTGCAAAAAATTAAAGTACGTTTGTCATGTCACATCAGCATGGTTCACTCTTAGTGAAGCAGTCATTTGCACACTCACCTGTTCCTCAGGATCACAGGAGATGTTGGGCTCTGCAGGTGGAACAGCTCAATATTCTCCTCTGAACACAACACAGGAAATGGAATGTCATGACTACACAAACATACACACTGTACAGAGTGATTGTGATATTAACCTGCACATAAAGGGTGGACATTCCTGCCACCTGAGTCCGAATGGACGCATCCCTCTACC
>JBBPCY010000019.1:18564964-18577056 GCA_037974405.1 Brachyalestes nurse
GTAAAAAGCGCTATATAAATAAAACTGAATTGAATTGAATTGAATATATTTGCATTGTCACAGCAGAAAGCTGACAAAGGTAAGAACAAAAAAAAATTATATATATATATATATATATATATATATATATTACTATACTGTAGTTTATATATATTGTTATACTATATACATATATATGTGTATGTGTGTATCAGTGTGTGTATGTATGTATCTGTGGGACGGTCAGGTGACGCGGGGGCGCACGCGTTGCCCAGGTGCCGACAGGTGTCCGCGCGGCACAGAGACACACCTGGACACGCGCAGCCTGCAGCGCGAGGACTGGCGACCTTACACACTCGTTAATGAAGTGACGAGTTTAATAAGGGGATGCTGAATGGTGGATGTGCGGGGTATTAAATAGCGTCTCGTTCAACTGTTCCACTCCGCCTCAAACACCGAGTTCAGTTCTGAGTTCCGACTGAAGCCTGAATTCAGTTCTGAGGACTCGAGAACCTGGAGCGGGTCTGTTCCGCCGGATCCATATGAAAGGCCGCGCCTGGATGTGTATCCCCCCAACACACACCACCACCCCCCGCTGCATGCGCTAATCGCCCATTCCATTAAATCCACATTACAAAAGTTTGACGATCGCGCGAATGGGGTCCGTTTGGGGCTCGTGGAGGGGTCTGGGTGGGGGTTGTTTGGGGGGGGGTGTGTAGAAGTCAGAGGAGCGCAAAGGAAACCGTGGAAAAAACGCTGGTGCGCGTGTCCATGTGCGTACTGGACATGCGTAAAGCAGTTGCGCACAGGAACACTCCGCCCGGCGTGACCCCACACAGAGTGCAGGGGGTTCAACCCCCGCCCCCCACACACCGCCCCCCGCTAATCCTGTCGACCCCATGTGATGTCATCAATTCCGCGCTCATTCATTATCCATTAGGAAGCGCTTTCACATTCAGACCGGCCAGACTGGCGCGCGGGAGGATGTGGATTCTGGAGGACACACACACTCACACACACACACATAGAACCCCGGATCATTTCAAAGGTAGACAGCCCCCTCGTTAGGCTCTGTAACGGGTCACTGAGGCGCGCGATCCAATTAGAGCTTTAATGCAAATGCAGCTGAAATACACACTCTCTCTCTTTCTCACACACACACACAGCCCAGACCCCAGACCAGAGACAGATCACACACTTAAACTTCACACTTGGGCCCAGTTGTTACATTTTATTAGCATTTGTACAAAATAAATCATAAAATAGGGTGGCATAACTTTTGCACGAGCTACTGTTTCTATTTTCCATGCTGTTTTTATCCACACAGTCTGTAAACCAGTACATACACTCCAGCTGTGTGTGAAACATGGCACACACTCCTGCTCTCCACTGTGTGTGTGTGATCCACAGTGACCTGTCTGGGGATGAGATGGTTTGTTCAAATACAGATAAAGTTTAAATATATTAATCTATGAACATTTCTATTGGTCAAAATATTAAGATAAGGCTTCATTGATACCTGAAGGGAATTCAGTGTTCCAGCAGCTTACACTCAAGATCAACACACACATACACACGCACACACACACACACACACACACACACACACAGCAGGCAATATATATGAGATATGAGATATATAATCTTATATATATATATATATGATTATATATCTTATATCTCATATATATTGCCTGCTGTGTGTGTGTGTGTATGTTGATCTTGAGTGAGATAGATGAGATCATTTACTTTTATAGAATTATAATATAATTTGTCCATGTTTACAGTCACACTGTGGCGCATTCATTTAAATTTGTTTTATCACATACTCACACACACATACACACACATACACACACAGACACACACACAATTACATACACACATACATACACATACATACACACACACAAGCATACACACAAATACATAGACACCCATACAAACACACACACAAACACACACACTCTTACACACTCACACACTCTCTCTCAGTGTTAATGTGTGTGTGTGTGTGTGTGCGTATGATGGGTTTAAGCCTGACAGGTTTAGAGGTGAGTGTGTTCAGAATGAGCCGTTTCCAGCCGTTCACTCTGATTGATCAGTGAACGGCTGTGGGGTGATGGGCTGATTGATTAAAGATCACATGTTTATGAGTCTCTTCATCAGTCAGAGCAGGTCATAAGGTCATGCTGTTGATCTGAGAGGGTAATGCCATCACTTATAAAGTGACTGATCACATATAAATGTCCCGTTTCAGGATCCGAACCAGAGCTGCTCCAGCAGAACCTGCTGGGGACCGTCCCGTCCAGAACTGCAGCTCCCAGATTACACTGAGAACAGAGGAACCCGGGGAGAACCCACCACAATCGGCTGGAGAATCTCAGGAACATCTGTGAGGCATCAGAACCATCTGAGGAACACTAATGCACAGATACAGAGCACAGCCTGTTATTAAAAACAGATATACACAAATATACACAAAAGTAATATCACACTGTGAGGGCTTTTGCTTTGTGTGTGTGTGTGTGTATGTATATATATATGTGGGTGTGTGTATGTATGTATGTATGTATGTGTGTGTGTGTGTGTGTGTGTGTGTATGTGTGTTTGTATGTGTATGTTTATATGTGAGTGAGAGAGAGAGAGTGTGTGTGTGTGCCAGACTGCAGGTCGGGGGGTGAAAGGGCGCCCCCTGTTGGGGGCGGAACTGAATGGCAGGTGATATGTAAATGAGCCCGGGGGGCGGGGCCCCTCACCTGAGCTTAAAGAGCGGCGGGCAGTTTCAGGGGCAGTTCAGCGGAGACCTCTCACAAACTCACATACACTCTCTCTCACACACACACGCTCACACCCTCAAAAGGGCAGCTGCTCCAGGGCCTGTCGGAGTTTGGAGTAGGATGTGTGGCGCGCGGCTCAAGGGCTGAAGGACTCTGGTTGTGAAGAAAGTGGACTGAGAGACAGAAAAAAGTTGGAAACTTCTTCTCCGTGCTTCTCAGTTCTCTCTCTCCTGGATTTTCCGTGTTTTTCGGACGGTGTCTGTGCAGCTGGTACTACCGGAGGGTTCTTGGAGAAGCTGAGAGGTTCTCCCGGAGCGTGGTGGGCTTTTCTGCAGGACTGGTTCCCTGGGGGATGCTTAGCTCGGTGAAGATGGAGTGTGGTGAGGTCGGGGAGTGGAGTCTCTACAGCGAGCCCAGCGAGGTCAGAACCCTCCTAACATCTCTAATATCACAGATATATCTCTAATGTCTCTATAATATCTCTCTGATCCATCTAATATCCCTCTAACATCTGTGTAATATCTCTTAATATCTCTCTAACATCTCCAATATCTCTCAAATATCTATAACCATCTCTCTATAAACTTGTATCTATAAACATCTCTCTAATATCCCTCTAACATCTGTAATATTTCTCCAATACCTCGAATAAACCCAACATCTCTAATATCCCTCTAACATCTCTAATACGTATCTGTATATTGTCTCTCTAACATTTCTAATATCTATAACTCTCAAACATATTTCTAATACCTCTCTAATATCCCAAATATCTCTCTAATATTAGTAAGCATCCTCTTACTTTTGGCAGCGAGGGCCTTTTTCCTTTCTTGTTTGTTTATTTGCTTATTTTCCTTTTCGTGTGTAAACATCCCGTTTAATGTAGGTTAGGTAAAGTTTTTTACCTCCTAAATCAAAAAATGTGCCTGTTTGTGAAACAGGGACTGGTTTTGGTAACTCGCCTCTAAAAGCTTTTATCTGAGCTGAAATAACTTTAACTCCTGAGCTGAAATAACTCTCAGAGGACTTTAAGAGGCTTTAGGACAGGAGGGCAGCTTTTACCGGCAAAAAGGAAATTATTGGTTGTATTTTTTAGCCAGTTTAGTTGATCAGGGTGTAGAAATGTAAAACATAAATATACATTTAATATACACGTACTCCATTATACATAATGTAATACATAATATGTGCTCTTTCATTTTATAAATGTATGTACATGTATACAATCCACTTTTATTGAAAAATACAAATATATACATAGTTTTTTTAAATGAAAGTGATTTATATAAAATAATATAAGTGAATTCTCCTCTGTCTGCCGGACTGTTTTCCTCTCGGCTGTGAAAGAGGAAGCAGTAAAGCGTTTTATTCCAGAGCTGCATTCAGTAACCTGTTACAAAAAATACAAATATGGTAATATTTTAATCCAATATCAAATATTTTCTTATTTCTCCTTAGAAAGACATGTAAAACTCTGATTTTGTTTTTCCTGAGTATGATAGGCTTTGTTGTAGTTAATAATCTAAAAGCAGCCAAAATGACCAAACCACAGTTTAATTTTACAGTATTTATTTTAACTTTATAATAACTGTAACTGTTTATTTTCTATTTATCGCCAATAGAGCCGCTTTAAACACCATTTAATGTTTTGGGTTTTTTGGTTATTAAATTCCTCCAATTAAATAATTAATCTCAGGTTGTAATTTGCAGTATAGTTATGTTTGCATTGTGTGTTTTTTTGTAAATATTTTACTCCAGTGCCTACTTCACTCCTACTTCTCCGTCTCTGTTTGGATGTTTTTGTTTTTCTTCATAAAAATCTTTAAATGATTCTGCTGTGCAGTTAAAACCAAATAAAGCTAATTTTATTCTGTTTCATTAACACTATTTGAATAATGTTTATTATCACTATTATCACTACTATTATTAGGCCAAATTCCAGTTGTAGCTTAGTGTATCTGAATTAAGCCTGTACTATATTTTAGATTGAATGTACGTTTTTTTTATAATTTTTGGTTTATGAGACCAAACAAGGTTTATAATTCTCTATAAGTTGCATTATTTATTTTAGAATTACTTTAAAATTAAAGGTTAATTAAACATTGAGTCTTAAGGTGTAATTACATGCAGTTTGGTGCATGTATTTTATATTTGTGTATAATTTTCATAGACAGCCCTCTACATTTTAATTAAGTGAAATTAAGGTGTAATTAATTAATTAATTAATATATTTTTTATATTTAGTTTTGTGTATAATGTTTATAAAGAACCAACACAATTACAATTCAGTGCAGCTAAGGTGTAATGAATCAGCCAATTATCAGCCAATTAATTAATTAATTAGGTAAACAGTGGTCTGTTTGGTGTATTTTTGTTTTTTTGTTTCTTTAAATACCACATGAGCATTTAGTTTTGTGTATATCTGCCCTCATTTGAATTCAGTGTAATTAAGGTGTAACCAATTGAATTAATTAATTAACTAACAGCCTTTTTACTCATTTGCTTGCAGATGTATTCCTCTCCAAGTGCCATGAACTCTGTGAGCGGTCTGAACAGCTATATCAACCTGAACCCAGCCGGTTCTGGCTCGGGCATGAACATGGGTTATCCGGGATCCGGGCTGAGCACCAGTCCCCTCGCCGGGATGGGCGGAGCCCCTAACCACATGAATCTGTCCCCGGTGGGGGCACCTCTGAACCACAACTCCCTGACCCAGCTGGGTTCTCCAGGCTCGTCTCTGGGTTCTCTGTCCCACTATCAGGGCATCTCCCAGCCCATGTCCCAGCTCAGCTACCCATCCCCGACCCCCCTGGCTCGGCCCAAAGATGTGCCCAAGCCCTACCGCCGCTCACTGACCCATGCCAAGCCCCCGTACTCATACATCTCCCTCATCACCATGGCGATCCAGCAGTCCAACAACAAGATGCTGACTCTCAACGAGATCTACCAGTGGATTATGGACCTGTTCCCGTATTACCGCGAGAACCAGCAGCGGTGGCAGAACTCCATCCGCCACTCTCTGTCCTTCAACGATTGCTTTGTCAAGGTGGCGCGGTCACCCGACAAGCCAGGCAAGGGTTCCTACTGGGCCCTGCACCCCAACTCAGGCAACATGTTTGAGAATGGCTGCTACTTACGTCGGCAGAAGAGGTTCAAGATCGAGGACAAGGCGGGCAAGAAATCATCCAACTCTGGCAAGTCGCAGGAGGGCGGAAGTGCCAAGAACGGGCACCAGGATGGCATCCAGGAGGAACACAGCCCCGCGGCAGGATCGGATGGTGCTGATTCCGCCCAGTCAGACGCTTCCCACTCGGGATCCACCTCCGAGGAACAGCAGAGGAACCTTGTTCCCTTGGATTGCCCATCTCAAGCAACCAGCCTGGCTCACGGCTCCCCACTGTCCATTCCTTCGTCTGTGCCAACCTCGATGCCCACCTCCAGCTCCCACCTGCACTCCCAAGGCATGGGGGCCAGTGCCCACTTGCTGTCCAGCCCCATGCACCAGCACCTGGACCTGCAAAATGACCCCCTGAAATCCATGGATCCTCACTACAACTTCAACCATCCATTCTCCATCACCAACCTCATGTCCAATGAGCAGAAGATGGACCTCAAGTCCTATCAAGACCAGGTCATGGCCTACAACGGCTACGCTGCTTCTTCTCCCATGACCGCGAAGCAGATCTATGACAGTGCTGGACCTTCAGCCATGGACTCAGGGGCATATTACCAAACCCTCTACAGCAGGTCCGTCCTGAATGCGTCCTAACAGATCAAGTGGTGTTATTTTAGCTGAACTTTCTCAAACTGACTCTCGACACCTACAAGACCATCTTCTAGAAGATTGGTCACTGGTCCTGGTCCTGGAGTACCTTTCGGAGCATGTTTGGAGTCTCTGTGGTTAGGGTAAGGGTTAGGACTCTTACCAGAAAGAGCATGCAGTTGTTTCTATAAAAACTTAGTCACCAAACCCCATCCTGGACATCTACCTTCTCAGAAACAGCTGTGGAGGAATTCAGGAATGAGAACTTCTAAGACTGAACCAGCAACCTTGATCTCCAAAACATGATCCAACTGACCAACATTCTCAGAAGGTCTTGACCAGTTGGATCAAGTTGGTGAGACTTTTCTGCAGATGTTCAGTAGCTGGGCTGTTGACCACGTCATTAGGAGATTAGGAGATCGAAACCTCTGAGAACCTCCCAGGAACTCTCTTAACACCTTAACTGGGTGTTATTGCAAGATGGTGGCCTCAGGCTTCATTGATTTGATGCAAACCCTCTAAACTGGAACCTGCAGGAAAAAAACTTTAAAAAATCAATTTTACTGAACTTTTGACTTTTAGGAGCCCAGGAGGACATTTCATGTATCCAAAATGTGTATGGTGTGAATGAGTGTGAGTGTGTGCGTGAGAGTGTGTATGTATATACGGACTGTGGCATAGGGAAAGGGGAGTGTTTATTTATGAAGGGAAGAAATTAATATATCTTTTTTTCAGTTTTTCATGTGTGTGTGTGTGTGTCTGTACAGGCTGGGGTGTGTGTGTGTATGCGTGTGTGAGCGGAGGTTACTGCCGGAGCTATGTGTGTGTGTGTGTTACAGGGAAATCCGTCTTGTGTTACAGCGTAAGCCTCGATTCCTGTTATAAAGTGCGCAAACACACACACTGTGTACACACGGCTGGGGTGTGTGTGTGAGTGAGTGAGTGAGTGTGTGCACGCCACGGTTTAACCCTTTAAATCCTCTGTTTTTTTGTTTTAAAATCCAGTAACGACTGTGAGGCGTGTGCAGAGAGAGCCCCTTGCAGTTTGAGGGGGTTCAAATATATCCAAGCCATAGAAAGGATCATTTTATTTTTGTTTTTGTTTTTTTTGTCCCGGTTAAGATGCGTTAAAGTGAATGAAGCTGTGGTGAACACTTCGGTTCGGCTGTTCAAGGCAAACATTTGTTTGTTTGTCTCTGTCCGGAGTTTGGAGTAAAGCTGTTTGGGTCACCAAGAGCCATGAAGGCCATTTACACATTTACACACAGTACTTTGCACTAGTGACCCCTGGAGGGTGGAGGGAGAGGGCGTGGGGGTGGGGGGTACCATCACTTTTGTTACTACAGTGCCTCATAACTACCTTGTTTCATTTCCTTTAAAGTTCATCTTCATGTCTTTTACTGATAAAACCAGAATCTCACAGGTCTTTCTTCTTTACGGAGGAATAAAAAGGTCTTCAGGTCAGAATTGTGTGTTTTTTCTGTTTAAGTTTCTGATTCATTTCATCAGACTGTGTTTATTTAAACCCTCCTCTACGCTTTCAGTCAAAAAGACGTGCATTAATATATATGTATATGTATATACATTGTTGTATAAGGTGGATTATTATGGTGTGTATGTCCTGATATGGATATTATGTCCTTTTCTTATTAAAAAAAAACAAAACTGGGGAAAGATTTGAGTTTTTTGCCTTTATTAGTCATTAAGAAGATTATACAACACAATCATGATATTAATATAAAAAAGTCTGAGCAGAAAATATAATGCTAATGTTGCTAATAGTGAATGAAAGCCAATAGACACCAATTAGCATCAGCCAGATGGTGACCACTGGCTTACAGTCATTGTTAGCAACATTAGCATGTATTGTTGACCCATTTCTTTTCTTTTATCTTTCGCTTTTCTTTTTTTCTTTTCTTTTCTTTTCTTTTTCATTTTTTTGGTCTTTCCTTCCTTTTTTGATGGCTTCTCTTCCACTACTACCGTTTGTGCAGTTTCATATATCAAAATAATCTTTTTTTCTTTATGTAATCACTTCCCCACCTCTCTCCCTCACTGAGAAAAGCAGCCTGGGCTCAAACACTCCTTATAACTTCAGTGTGAATGGGCGGAGCTAAACAGTTTAAATGTACTGGGTTTTGTAACATCACAAAAACACTGATTTCAGAACAGGATACTTGGCTGGAGCCTAGTTTCCATATATGGTCTATAAGGGCTGGGGAGGGACAGCACAAGGTTTTATTTGTTACATTTCGTTACATTCTCCCTAAGCTCTCAAAATTCGAAGACAGGGGCCCTTTAATGTTTGCATTTGCTTATATTTTACACCATAAAGCTGGAATTAAGAGTGACTCACTGTCGATAATTCACACTGAAAGGAAGTGCAAGTCATGTTGAACCTTTCGGGGAACACACACAGACACACACACACACACACACACAGCTCTCGTGCTCATGCTGAAAGTCCCTCAGTTTCAGAGGGACGTTAGATGTTTATTGAGCTTACTCCGGAGCAGTGTGGTGGAGACAGAGCTGCTGTGCGTTATGATCTGTTCATACTTTAATATCATGGAGAACTCTCATAAACGCACCTCGTAAAGCATGAGGAACATGTTCCATCTGCTCACTAAATAAAACCAGCTTTTACGGCCAAGTCCTGATTAAAGGTGGACCAGTGAGGACACCCCAGAAAGACCTGCAGAACCTCAGGACCTCAGGACCTCAGAGTGAACACCCAAAACATTCAGCTTTTTAATAAGTGAAGATATTCCTGCTCTGGTTCTTCGTTTACATGTCTATCTCTCTCCACCGAGCGACATTTGACTACTCTCTCTCTCTCTCTCTCTCTCTCTCCTCAGTGTGACCTGCTTTGAAAGGCTCTACAGAGTGACGTGATCAAAGACAGAATGGCTTCACAGAGCTGTGTGATAAAGCTGAGAGAGGGAGACAGACAGAGAGGGAGAAAGAGTGTGTGTGAGAGAGAGAGGGAGAGGGAGACAGAGAGAGAGAGAGGGTGAGAGAGACAGAGAGAGAGAGAGAGACATAGGGAGAGAAAGAGAGAGACAGAGAGAAAGGGATTGGAATTCACTTTTTATTCTCTAAATTGAAGTTTCACAAACTTCTGGATATCCCTTCTTTATTTATTTCTTTTATTTATTTATTTTATGTCTTGTTTCAGCAACGGTACCAAAACTGAATCAAAACAAACTAAACTAAACTGAACTGAATAGAATTAAATTGGACTGAAATTATCCTAACTAAACTGGATTAAAGTTAATCTACCTGATCTGAACTGAGATTAACTGAATTGATCCAAATTGAACTGAATGAACTGAAGGGAATGTAAACAAACCAACCCTTAATTGCTGAACTGAAATGATGAGAATCACACCCTGCTGAACTGAACTGAATTTATGTTTTTAAGAAATTGTTTTAAAGAACTTTTAAGAAAAGGAACAGAACTGAAATGAAAAATGTGAACTGACTGAACAAAGTTGAACACAACTGAACTGAACTGAACTGAATCAAACTTAACTGAACCAAACTGAGCTGAACTACACAGAATTTAAATTAATTTAACTTACTCATATGGACCTGGATCAGATTAGTCTGACTTAAATCTAATGGACTGGAGAAGATCCTGACTGAACTGAATAAAACTGAACCAAACAGAATGGAACTGAAGTGAACTGAACTTAAACTGGACTGAACCAAACTTAAACTAAACATAAACCTGAACTGAACTAAACTTAAACTGAAGTGAAACTGATCTTAAACTAAACTGAACCTGAATTCATCCTGAGCTGAGCTGAACTGAGCAAGAATTTATTCTGAATTGAGCTGAACTTAAACTGAACTGAAGCTGAGTTTATCCTGAACTGAGCTGAATGTGTCTGAAAGGTTCAGGTTTGTGATGTTCGTGCGTTTCTCCAGCCTGAACACAATGGTGCCTTGCTGTTGGTGCTTTAAGTGATAAGATTGATAGGGTTTCCAGGGAGACGCGCTGCACCCTTCCACCTGCCTCTAACCTCTAACCTTATCATGGCTACCTGACAGTCTGCCGCCCTGAATATCATGCAAATAATGTTCAGCTCTTTTAAAGAAAGACCTGCAAGAAATTTGGCTTTAGTCCACACAATAAGAAAAATAAATAAATAAATACATTATCTCATACTCACTTAATAGTCTTTTACTATTAAACATCCTCTCAAACCACATCCAGTTCTGCATTAAAGTGGATCAGACTTGTGGACGTGGTTTAGGACGCAGTATGACTTACTGTGAGCTGTAAAAATGAACTGAACTTCTTCATTAAGGTGAATCAGACTTGTGGACGTGGTTTAGGACACAGACACTTTTGTAGCACTTATAATATGTGAAGTATTTGTAATGCATTTCCTGAATAAAACTGATTTTTGTGGAGTGATTATAACCAGTTGAAATTAGTGGTATTCCAGGTGGTTGCTAGGTGGTTGCTATGGTATCCCGGATGGTTGCTGGGGTGCTAGGATGTATTTGTATTATGATAACATAACTGGGGTGCACAAACGTATTCCCACCAAATACCACAATTAATTCCTTTAGGGTTGCTAAGCGGAAACAGTACATCCAAATAAAACGGCGTATAAACAGTCACTATTTGTAATCAGATCAGGCTGTTTTTGTTGCTAAGGCAAATTTACGTAAATGATCTTTTTTTTCTAATTGGCTTGTATTACAGTTCAGCACGGAGCGGAAACACTCCTTAGAACTTCAGCATGAGTGGGCGGGGCTAAACTGCTGCTGACGGAACAAAGAGACATTTCCAAAAGAGACATTATTCAGGGTGAATATTTACAGTGAATATCTACAGACTTTTTTAACAGAGTTTGTTTAATTCCAGAAAAGCAGTGACTTGGGCCCTTTAATATATTAAAAGGCATTGCAATCATAATTGCAGTTCTGATATTCTGTCCATATTGCGCTGGCTCTACTTTATAGCATTTTTAAACAGAAAATAATAAAACAGATAAAGGCATCGTATATCTGCTGAACCTGCTCTGCTGAAATAGGTACATAAACAGGTGTGATGATGGAAACAGAGTCGTTCTGACAACAGAAGCTCTTTGGAACTGCGTGAAGGTGAGTAATATTCTCCACTCCCTCCACCGTTCCTCTGCAGGCTGATAAGGGAGATGTGTTTTAGTGTTAATTCCTGGTAAAAAAAAAAACCCACCCAGCACTGCAGGGAAAACTTATAATAATAAATTATAATTATTATTACTTATAATAATAAAAAATACATGTAAAAATAAACATGTCAAACTATGGTACTGTGCAAAGTATTGAGTTGTCCTCATTCTATTCTAATCTCCTTGTTGATGGAGAAATAATATTTTTGGTCAAACTGCCTTATCTTTGTCATATAGAGTAAATGAAATGAAATGAAACAAATGAAAATGAAACAACTGTTTTCCTGTTACAGGCTGCAAAGTGCCTAAAGATACAAGGAGCATAGATAAAAGAGTTCCAACCACTCAGCATTCAGCACCACCAGTATACTGATCACCGCCTGATCATCTGGAATCATC
>JBBPCY010000019.1:18585054-18596854 GCA_037974405.1 Brachyalestes nurse
AGACTTGAGACTTGACTTGGACTCGAGCACAAAGACTTGAGACTTGACTTGGTAAAAATGACTTGTGAACATCTCTGATCAGTTCACACAAGGCAGTTGTTAGTACCAGGTAAGAGGAGGTATCTGTGGAGTCGTACCCAGACAAGCCACGCATTTCTTTTCTGGTACACACTTGAGCAGGACCTGCTTCAGGTAGTGCTACTGCGGTTCTTTAAGTCAGTTACTACTAGGAACTGAATTCATAAAGGAATATCTCCATTATGATGGTCAGATAGCTGTAAACAAACTTGATTGGTCTGTTCAGGTCAAGTCAAGTAGGTGTTTATTGTCGTTTGAACTGTATACACAATACTTAGTAGTAATGTATGGGTTCACCTGGGCAGACAGGGCAGACAGGACTATACAAAAACAAAACATTTTTAAAAAATGAAACAACTTTAAAACACAAATGTGAACAATAGAATAGGACTGGACTGTGCAGTCGACAAGAAGTAGACAGAGTAGCAAGTGAGAGTGAATGTTATGTATCCTCCACTGTACTGCAAATAATTTTGGGGAAGAGTTGAGTAAAGATGCACACATAAATGCAGCCAATGGCAAAAACCACACAGAGCCTGCGACGACCAAAATGAGAAATGAAACACACTATGATTTTGGGTCCTAGAGCATAAATAAAGACAAATCCTCCAAATGACTAGTCTCAAAGACAAAACTGATCTAATCTTGTTTGGTTCTTCTCCTTCTGTGTGTTTTTATGAGCAGATAAAAGACAAAAAGCGCTCGCCTCCCTCAGACAGGCCTCCCTCTGCCACACAACTCAGCCAGCACCACTGCATCACCCCAGACGAGCAGGACAGTCCAGAAAGAGTTGTGAGTACCGTTTACAATTTCAAGTGTTTTTTCAACCAGCTCTCGTCCTGAAACGTGGATAGATCCCCTTAATGAGTAGCACCAAGGAAGACATTGTGAGGAACATCCCTAACCCACCGAGCATTATCACAGGGAGGAACCAATATACAAAAGGAGAAAGCCAATAACATCACCAAGATCACCTCCATTCACAGCTTGCATTAACATGCACCCTGCATGAACTGGTCATAACTGGACAGCTACAATTACAGGTGTGAACAGTTTCCAACATGTCTTGGAGATGTTCTGATCACCTGAACAGGTATGCATGTGACCACATCGCATCTACAGATTTTAAAATTTAAGCAGGTCAGCGTGTCTCCAGTGACAAAGAAGGATCACAGTGCATCACTGCAGATCTTAAAGAAGTTGTGTAGCTTCTTTCTTCTTTTCTTCTTCCATTTTTTAGTGAAATATATCAGATGTCCATGCTGTCTAACCAATTGTAACAGCCCAAGGATGAACACAAGTTAGTATTGCATGACATTTTTGTGCAGCAAGAGGCTGAAGCAGTAATTGTGCAGGGTAACCCTCCTCTATTCACGATCCCTGGTCGTTAGTAGACGCATGAAAATTTCGGGAAGGAACACTGAAAGGAACCAAGACAGGAACTATCCTCTGATTGCATGGTTACTATGGCAACTGTGGTTGTTACAATGGTGTTGCTTGGTGGTTACTATGGCACTGCAGGTAGTTGCTAAGGTTTAGTTAGCCAGTTGCTATGGTACCTGTAGTGTTTGGTAGGTGCTAGATGTTGCTCGGTGGTTGCTGTGATGCTTTAAGTGGTTGCTAAGGTGTTGCTGTGGTTTCACAGAATTCATGTCAAAAAGACAGAGGTACCAATACTTCATCACAACAAGAGGGGTATCAATACTTTTTTACCAAAAAGAAAGGTAACTCTCTCTCTATGCCTCTTGCTCAGCGCACCATATTTAACCGCTCACCCACGGAGGGGGGTCCCTTTCTCCACTGTCTATTACCAAGCCGTTTATGGTTAAGGAGGCCTGAAAATGGGTGGAATGCACTTTTCACACCTGGAAATGGGGGAAAGGCATGCATAGGCATGAAGAATATTAAACCAGCAGAGAAATGAGTCTGCTTGAGCAAAAAACACCTGGTTCAGGTAAACCTTTAAACAAACACACTTTTGACTCGTTCCAGTCACAGGGCTCTTCTCTTCTAACACTGTGTGTTTAGTGGCTGATTTCTCTGCCAGGCTACAGCGTTTTATTTGGCTCTCTGCCAGCAGCTCTCCGGATGACGTGACGTCATTATGTAGCTCAGGGGTGTCCAATTCCAGTCCTGGAGGGTCCACAGTTTGGTGGTCCCCTGTTCAAACCCACTCACTAAACATGGTGATTAACATGTGAGTTGAACCAGGTGTGTCTGAGCAGGGACCACCAGAACCTGGGCACCTTTGACTTGAATCAAGTGAGTTGGAGCAGGAGGACCAAACTATGCAGGACTGGTGTCCTCCAGGATGAGTGTCCTCCAGTTATTTACACTTTGTGGTTGGATGAGCAGATTCAGTAGAATTCACGATGTTTGGAAAAGTATCTAAGTGGTTCAAAGGGAATTAAACTTGTTTGTTGATAACACAAACATCTGCACTTTCTTTCAGGTTCAGAAGGAGAAACTCCATGCAGAACTAAAGCAAGTTCTAAGTCAAAAGAGAAGCCACTTGAAGGACAGTCACTCCACCCTTGTAGAGATGGAAGAGAAGAAGAGTGAATCTGCGGTAATCTTCTTCATAACCATAATCATTTTTTTCTCACTACAGGAGAACGATGTATCTTACAGAAAACCATCCTGGCTCTTACCATAAGACACACTTTTATATGTTTTGATTACCCGCCATCTTTATCTGGAAAAAATTGCCCATTATGATTTTTCTGAGTAAAACAAAGGTTCAGTGAAAAAATTATCACCATTGGCCTCCTGCCAAGGGTAGTCAGTCAGCCAAGACATGTTTGGTGTTTAAAGTGTCCATCTTTGATTTGAACATCACAAAAGCTCTATTGAGCTTATGTCTGTTTGAGAAGACTTAACAAATTGACACAATGTAATTGCTGTATATTGGTGTACAGTGGAGTTCTAAAATCAACAACTCAAATATATAATTGCTTTTGACAATATTAATTGTTAATGGATGCAGGAAGAAGGCCATGAATCACAGCTGGTAGAGGTGGTGGTGGAGACAGAGGCTGAAGCAGGAGCCAGTGGATACAGTGTTGTTGGAGGAGGGGAGAGGGGCATTTTTGTAAAAGAAGTACTGAAAGATTCTCCAGCGGCAAAGCAACTGAGCCTCCAAAAAGGTGAAAAATGAGCATAGTATTCTGCAGAACATCACATGTCCTCTTCTAGCCAATATGCATACTTTCTTTGAAAACCAATAATAAAATATTTTGAGATCTGTAGTGAAAACCTAAGTGCATGTTTGTGTTGATTCCATAATCAATCCGGAGTTTGGTGGAACTGTGAGTTACTCTTTGAATTATTGTGTGCTCTTGTAGGAGACCAGCTGCTTAGTGCCAGGGTGTATTTTGATAACGTGAAATATGAGGATGCTCTGAAGATCCTTCAGTGTGCAGAACCTTACAAAGTGTCGTTCTTCTTGAAGAGGACTGTACCTCAAAGTGAAGTCAGCAGTCGCCCAGGTGCAACAAATGTTGAGCTAAGAGGACCTAAGACCAAGATCCAAAGAATGGTACAGGCCGTAATCCTATGCACTGATACACTTTGGATTGGTTGCATATGATTAAAAGCTGCAGTGTTACTCGTAGATGTTACCTTCATTTGGCTCTAATGTTTCTCATAGGAAAACTTGTTCTTCACATTCTGTTGCAGAGTGTCAAAAGTGTTAAACCGTTCAAGGCCAAAAAGAAAATAGGAGGAAGATTTGGACTGAAAAGACTGAAAGAGAACAAGAAAGCACAAGCCAGAGCAGAAATGGACATTGACAGTTCACCAGCTAGGATGGACTTTAATCCTGTTGATGTGGAGTTTGCCTTTCCAAAGTTTAAGCTGAGGAAACGTGGTAAAGCCTCGGCAGAGGGATCAGGGCAACTAGAAGGAGCGATCGCCAGTGGCAGGAAAAAAAAGAAGATCAGGTTTCCAAGGACAAAGACAAAGTCCACTGCAGGAGATGTGGAAGGGGACACCATGGACATTTCAGCAGCAAAAGGGGAGACAGGGATATCTGGAGCAAAAGTTAAAGTCAAAGGAAAAGGCCCAAAGTTTGGAATGCATTTTCCTCATACAAAAAAATCTAAAATTGACTCATCCTTGGATGACAGTGTGGAACTAAAAGGTCCTGAGGCTAAATTTAATACACCTTCGGTGGAATTTGATTTCAGTTTGCCCAAAGGCAAGGTGGACGCTGAAGTGATGGTACCCAAAGGAGATTCAGATGACTCTAACACCAAGATGAGAATGCCAAAAGTCAAACTGCCAAAGCTAAGACTCTCTCAGCACTCAGATGATGGTGAAGCCACTACAAAAATGGAAGCGCATGGAAAAACTAAATTAAAGATGCCAACAATTGACATTGCTGCACCAAATGTAGATGTGGACTTACATATTCGTAAGACCATAGAAATGGCTGAGTTTAAAGATACTGGAATATGTGATCCAAATGTGAAAGGAATGAAAATCAGCATGCCAGATGTTGACATATCACTACCAAAACTAAGCCTAGACACGAAGGAATCACCAGGAGATGAGATTGATGGATCCCTGGCTAAAGGGTCAAAAATCGTCCTTCCAAAAGTTGATATTGTAATGCCCAGTATTGACACATCGAATGCTAGTTTCCCATCAATAGATATTGCCCTACCAAGGGTAAGTGGGAAAGACATTGATGTTGAAGAGCATACAAGTACAGGGACAAAATTTGACATGCCAATATTAGACATCTCCCTGCCAAAAATCCCTGATGGCAAAATCAGTGTTGAAGGAATTGATGGAAAAGGGAAAGAATTTCACATGCCATCAGTCGATTTATCCTTACCAAAAGGAAAACTGAAAGGAGATGTTTCTCTTAAGGATGATACTGAACATGGAAGCAAGTTTCAAATACCTCAAATCGATATTTCTCTTCCTAAAATGAACTTACCAACAGGTGAAATCTGTGTTGAAGAACCTAACGTTCAAGGTGGGAAATTCAGCATACCATGTGTTGACATAGCATTGCCGACAGGAAAATTAGAAGGGTCTACTGAATTTGAGGACGGTAAATCTGGAAAAGGAGGAAAGTTTGAAATGCCCAAAATTGATATATCTATGCCCAAAGTAAAGGCTCCTGAGATTAATATTTCAATGCCAAAAATGAAATTACCAGAGGGGGAAGTTAATGTTGTAGGTTCCGACATCAAAACTGGAAAATTCAGCTTACCGTCTGTTGATGTATCACTACCAAAACGAAAGGCAGAAGGACAAATTGGCATTCAAGGACATTCTGGGAAAGGAGGAACATTTGAAATGCCAAAACTTGATATCTCCCTACCAAAAATTCAATCACCTGAAGGTGAAATCAATGTGGAAGGTCCTGAGATCAAGGGTGGCAAGATCCTCATGCCCTCTGTTGATATCTCTGTACCGAAACATAAGGTGGAGGGAGATGTCAGCCTTGATGGAGAAACCAAAAAGCAAGGCAAGTTCAAAATGCCCAAGTTTGACCTTTCTTTACCCCACATGAAATCAGCAGGTGGTGACATCAATGTTGAAGGACCTGACATCAAAGGTGGAAAGATCCATATGCCAGACATTGACATCTCATTGCCAAAAGGAAAAGCAAAGGGAGCGGCTGATCTTGAAGGCGATGCCAGTAGAGGCGGAAAGTTCCGTATTCCCCAAGTTGATCTTTCTCTACCAAAAATGAAATCCCCAGATGTACATCTAAATGTTGAGGGATCTAAAGGTGGAAATATCAGCTTGCCAACTGTAGAGCTTTCTCTACCCCAAGGAAAGGCGGAGGGAGAACTTGATGCTGAGGTTTCTGGAAAAGGGGGAAAGTTTGAAATGCCCAAATTTGATATATCTCTGCCCAAGGTGAAGGCTCCTGAGATTGATATTTCAATGCCAAAAATGAAATTTCCAGAAGGAGAGGTCAGTGTTGAAGGCCCAGATGTTAAAACAGGAAAATTCAGCCTGCCATCCATTGACATATCACTTCCAAAAGGAAAGGCAGAAGGAGATATTGGCATTGAGGGACATTCTCAGAAAGGAGGAAAATTCGAAATGCCAAAACTCGATATCTCCCTACCAAAAATGAAACTACCTGAAGGTGAAATCAATGTGGAAGGTCCTGAAATCAAGGGTGGAAAATTTCATATACCTGACATTGATTTATCATTACCAAAATTTAAGGCAAAGGGAGATGCTGACCTTAAAGTTGATGATAGTAAAAGGGGAAAGTTTCACATGCCTCAAGTAGATCTTTCTCTACCAGAAGTTAAAGGTAAAAATATCCCTGACACCAACATTAGCGGAAGCACAGGTGGAAACTTAAAGCTGCCAGCTGTGAAGCTACCAGCTGTTGATATATCCGCACCTAGAGTTGACTTTGAGTTTGGTCTTCCAAAAGCAAAAGACAGTGATAGAGAGGATATTCAGCTTCTCAAAGCTGAAGGCAGTAGACCATCATCTGGAGCAAGTTTCGATGTCCCAGACATAACTCTAAAAATACCTAAAGTCTCTCTTCCCAAATTTGGTGGAAAATTTAAGAGTAGAGAAGTAGAAAGCCCTGATGTATCTGCTGATTTAGACGTGGAGAGACAGACTCTATCTGCTGATATAGATACTGATGGAAAAATGAAAATGAAGAAGCCAAAAATCAAAATACCCTCATTTGGTATATCTAAAAAGACTGCAGATTTAAGAGGTACAGAAGTTGAAATGAAGATACAAGCGGGTGAAGGAGACATTGCAAAACCAGAAATCAAAGTGGAAGGTCACGAGTACAAAGCTAAACACAAACTCAAACTACCAAAATTTAAGATACCTAAAGTAAAACTCCCAGAAGAGGATGGGGATATTTCACTTGATGTGGAAGGAAAAGGAAAAGGTGATTTTAAGGCTCCATCATTGGACATGAAAGGCAAGGTAAAAATGCCATCAGTTGAGATATCTCTGCCAACAGCAAATTTACCAGAACGTGAGGCATTGTTACCAAAAACTGAGGTTGACGTGTCTGAGGCAGATATTAAAGGTTATGAGGGCAGCTTAAAAATTCCAAAGATGCCAAATATTGATATATCAGTGCCAAAAGTTGATGTTGCCCTTCCAAAGGTAACATGTGATCCATCTAACTCAAGTTCTTCAGACATTAACATTGAAACTCTGAAGATGCCACATATAAAAATGCCGAAAGTAGACATGTCATTACCCCATTGGAGAACAGGGGGTCCTGAAACACCAGAACTTGATGTAGAAGGGAAAGATGGTAAATTCAAGATGCCAAAAATTACAATGCCAGCAGTGGACATATCACTACCACATGGTAAAACTGGAGAAGTGGTTGCTTCAGACTTGGAAATGGAAGGAAAAGGTGAGAAATTCAAGATGCCTGATGTTAAAATGCCAAAAATAGATATTTCACTTCCCCATGTGAAAGCTGACATAGATACTCCAGACCTCAAAACTGATGGACAAGATGGAAAATTCAAGATGCCAAACATTTCAATGCCTACAGTGGATATATCACTGCCCAAAGGTAGAACTAATATGGATCCACCGGAACTGGAACTAAAAGGAAAAGGTGGGAAATTTGAGATACCCAATGTTAAAATACCTAAAGTGGATCTTTTATTATCTCGTGGTAAAGCAGACATCCAATCGCCAGATCTGGAAACTGAAGCACAAGATGGGAAATTCAAGATGCCAAAAGTTACAATTCCAACTGTGGATATATCACTGCCCAAAGGGAGAACAGGAGAAATTGGTTCTCCGGAATTGGAAGCTGAGGGAGGTGGAAAATTAAAGATGCCTGACATTAAAATGCCAAAGTTAGATATATCCTTACCTGAGAGGAAACCATCAGACACTGCCAAATATGAAGCTGAAGCCAAAGGTGGAAAGTTCACAATGCCCAAAATCACAATGCCAGCGGTAGATATTTCATTACCACATGGACATACAGGACACTTTAGTCCTCCAGCACTGGATGCTGATGGAGCTTTCAAGATACCAAAAGTTGACATATCAATTCCTAAAGTTAAAATGGTAGACTCCGATACACCTGAACTGGAAATTGAGGGAGGCAAATTAAAAAAACCCTACATTAAAATACCAAAAGTGGACATATCTCTACCTGAAGTAAAAGCAGGAAATGTTAATGTCCCAGAACTGGAAGTTGGAGGTGGTGGAAAATTCAAGATGCCAGAGGTGGATATTTCATTACCCAAAGGAATCAGGGGAGAAACAGAACCTCCTGAAGTGGAAGTTGAGGGAAGAGCAGGCAAATTCAAGCTACCAGATGTCAAAATGCCCAAAATAGATATTTCATTGCCTCACAGTAAAGTTGATACCCCTGAGTTGGAAACTGATGGACAGGATGGAAAATTCAAGATGCCAAGTATTACCATGCCAACAGTGGACATATCATTGCCCAAAGGGAAAAGGGGGGAAATAAGTGGTCCAGAATTAGAAGCTGAGGGAGGCTGGAAATTAAGGAAGCCAGAAATTAAAATGCCAACAGTAGACATATCTCTTCCCAAAGGGAAAATGGGAGAGATTAATGCTCCAGAGCTGGAAACAGAAAGAGGGGACAACAAATTTAAATTCCCAAAAGTAAATTTATCTCTGTCCCCGGGAACATCTGGGGAAATAAAAGCACCCAAATCTAATGTTGAAAGTAAGGCGGGATTCAAGATACCTAAGGTGGACATATCTTTACCACAAGGAAAAACAGATGATCTAGAACTGGAGACTGAAGGGCAACAGGGCAAAATCAAGAAGCCAAAAATTACAGTCCCAACAGTGGGCATTTCTTTGCCGCATAGTAAAAAAGGAGACTCTGGGGCCATGGATGCAGAGGTCACGGGAGGTGGCAAATTCAAGATGCCGAAAGTAGAAATCTCACTGTCTGGGGATGGAAATGCATCGCTTCCTGCTAGTGATGCCAAAGTGGAGGAAGAGAGTAGATTCAAAGTGGGAATGCCAACAATAGATATCGAGGGCCCAAAAGGGAGCCTGGATTTAGACATTGGTTTATCAAAAGAGGGAGAAAACGAAAGAAAGAAAGTTGGCCTGCCAGATGTTGACCTCAGCCTGTCTCCAACTAAGGGGAAAATAAAGGGGGCAAAAATGAAAGGTACGAGATTCAACATTGGAATGCCCAAAGTTAAGTCTTCTGGACTGGAGACAGATATAAGTAAGTCAGGGAAAGTGGAAGCAGGGATTGGTGGAGAAGTAAAAATGAAAAAGCCTAAAGGAGAAGTTAATGTGGATGTGGGGGGTGGACAGGAATCCTATAAAGTCAAGCTGCCTGAAGTAGAGATCTCTGGTCCTACCATCAGGAGCAAAGGCCAAGAAAAATCAGTATGTGCAGATCCCACTGAAGAAGGTCATGGGTTCCGGTTGCCTAATATTGAAATCAAAGCACCAAAGATTCCGGAATTAGATTTTGACATTGGAACCACCCAAGACGACAGTGACGACGATACAGAGAACACAAAGGCACGTACCGCAGTCAAAATACCGAAGTTTGGTGTGGCTCTGCCTTACATAAGCTCACCTGAAGTCAAACTCAACATTAAATCACCAAAGTCCAAGGGCTACTCGGTCATCACAGGTCCTGAAGTAGAATACGAGGGCCCTCCGATGCCAAAAGTAAAAAAAGCAGTATTTGTTTTAATTAACCCCCAAGCAGAAGGCTCTGCTAATCTACCTGCTGAAGCAAGTGCAGATGCTGAGGATGGGAAAGCCAAAGGGCCAAAGCTAAAACTGAAGCCAAGTTTTGGAAAGTCGCAATCAAAAGGTAAGGGAACAGCAGCAAACAGTGATGAGGAAGAAACAGAAGGAAAGTCAAAAACGGGCATTTTTAAGTTGCCCAAAGTTGAGTTTTCCTCAATAAAAACAGGCGCATACAATGCAAATGATGGAGTGGGTCCCAGTGTAAATGGTGACAAAGATGACAAAGTAATTTTCGGAAAGCTGAAGCTGCCCAAAGTTGAATTTTCCTCGCCATACTCCAAAGACGTGGTCGAAGAGGAAGATTTAGAGATGGGTGCGAAACTCGGCAAGAAGGACGCCTCAGGCGGTGCCAAAGACAGCAAAGGAGCCAAAGCCAAATCGGGAAAGATATCATTTCCAGGTTTCAGGAAAAAAACAGCGAAGGGTGAGGAGGAGGAGACTGAGGGCAATGTTGTAGTGTCTTCAAAAGCAAGGACAGAGATGCTGGAAGAACGGGAAGGATCTGAGTCCCCCATTCCCAAGATTTCATTGGGTATCCTCTCAGGGAAAACATCTGGCCAACGAGAGTGTGGTTCTGAAGGACGTGGTCGAAGCAGCGGGCAAGAAGTGGAAGAAACTGAGGAGACAACTTGGTTCAAAGTGCCCAAAGTCACCCTCAGCTCTCAGCCCTCCGCAGTCACACAAGAGGGATCTCTGGAGGGAAGTGGGTCCTACAACGAAGGAGCTTCTGGAGGTTTCTACATGAGGATGCCAAAGATAGAGTTCTCAACCCAGGAATCTTCATCAGAGCACACGGTCACCACGACGAAGGAGGGGACACTTACTGTCGTTAGTAAAATGTCGAAGTACACCGTGACCGAATCGAAAAGTAGCAGCTCGACAACACACTGGAGTCACTGAACGAGGGGTAGTACGTGTTTTTATATGTGACGAACTGTACTGTTGTTGTTTTTATTCTGTTTTAATCTATTTATATTTTTTTGGCACATGCACACAAACACTGTTTACTATAGCAGAGTTTTATTTTCATACGTTCGCCACCGAAACGGAGTCGGTACTCTTGTAAAGATAGTCGTTCTGACATCGCACCTTCACTCGAAGTTGCTGTAGATACAAACACAAGCTCGCGTGAGTGGGGTTTGAAGAATTTTGAGAAGTGTCATGTTTTAGGTTAAGACAGGTTTGGGTTTTTTTTTTAGGTTCTTTTACAAAAGTTTTGGAATGCAGTTTCTAAGCAAGTTGATATGCCTTTTTTTTTTTAAATTGAAGCTAAACGTGGTTTTATCTTATAAAAATGTTTTCTTTGCATTCATTCACAAAAAGTGTACATATTCAGCAATGAGATTCATTTGTAGTGCCAGGGATGTGCTTTAACATGGAAATTAATTCAAGAATTTAAAAAGAAAAAAAAATCAATTGAAGTAATAAAGGAGCCTTTTTTAAAGGTTGGGTGCACCATAATGTGATACTGTACTATGACGACATTTCTGTGATGAAGGGAATGTTTTGAGTGTGAGTTTTTTTTTTCATTAACTCCTGCATTGAGGATGAAATTAGCTTAAGATGAGCAGCTAGCAACTTTACTGTATAGTTTTTGTTTTGTTTTGCTTTTTTAAGAGGAGTTTGTAGTACTGATAAGCATGTCTGATTTTTTTTGAAGCACAATGTCTCAGTTGGATGAAATAAAAAGAAATAAATATATTAATGGTTGATATCTATTAGTAGCCTTTTTAATAACTGTTTTAATACTGTTATGGTCAAGTCTGGTTCTCCCTCTCCCTCTCACTCAGTATAACTGTCCTCTCTCTCTCTCTGGGTGGGTAGGGTGGTCCTCCCTCTCCCCCTAACTGTACTTCCATACGATTCACACTGTTCACTCACACTGTCTGATAAAGGGTCTGATCACACACTCTACTCTTCACACACTGTCTGATAAAGGGTCTGATCACACACTCTACTCTTCACACACACTGTCTGA
>JBBPCY010000019.1:18607627-18625683 GCA_037974405.1 Brachyalestes nurse
GAGAGAGAGAGAAAGACAGAGGAGAGAGAGAGAGAGAGAGACAGACAGAGGAGAGAGAGAGAGAGAGACAGACAGAGGAGAGAGAGAGAGAGAGACAGACAGAGGAGAGAGAGAGAGAGTATTAAACCTGCAGCAGTGTCCTGTTACCTTGGCTGATGATTCATCGGAGAGTTCCAGACTGACGTTATCTAAAACCTCCATCAGATACTGTACTGCACTCTCTCTCTCTCTCTCTCTCTCTCTCACTCTCACACTCACTCACACACACACACTCACACACACACACACACACACATACACACCCAGAACACCAGAAGACACAGGGCCACGCCGTTCCTCTGAGCCTCTGCAAGTCGTCTGTAACGGGCCGCTCTTAATTCTCACTGTATTCGTTACCTCTCTCTTCATTAACACGCGTGTGTGTGTGTGTGTGTGTGTGTGTGTGTGTTTATAAGTAGGTCATGAACGGTGAGGTTTTCCGCAGTGTGTAGTTACATCTTTTGGCTCTTCCGTGTTCTATAATTGGTCACGTCCCTGCGTGTCAAATCCTGCTGTACGTTTTATTGCACTAAAAGCTCCAGGAGCTCCAGAACTGTCACTGAAGACCTGGATAAAAATAGAAGGTAAATAATATTACTGAAACATGATCAAAGCCACCGCATCGAAGGTCTGTTCTGCTAGCGGCCTGCATCGAGAAACATGAAGAAGACATTATCCTGAACAGCGAACAGCCACCATAATGAAATAAACAGACCTGACCAGAGCATTAATGCGAGTCCTGCTTGGGGTGGGTCTGATTGGATGTATTATGAGGTGGAGAAGTTAACTCTTGATGGAGATCATATTGTGTCCAAAATGAAATATGTAATTAAAGGAGACCTATGATGCAAAATTCACTTTTTTAAAACAAGTTATAACAGGTCTATGGGCTACAAAAGATGTTCATGAAGTCCTTTGAACAAAATCACTCTCACGTAAAGAGATCACCGGGTTTATTCTTCACAGTTTGGGTAACGTTCAAAACACGCCGTTTCAGGGCTCTGTCCCTTTCCTGCAAATAAAATGTTGCTGGCCACGCCCCCAACCCAGGCTCCACCCACCCCTTACGCTGCTCGTAACGAAACGAAACTTAACTGCAATAGAAACACAAAAGTCATTATTTGAAAGTACTTACATCTCCCTCATCTGCTGACTGACACAGACAGTGTACAGATCCCCCACGACGCTGAAGTTAGCTCCTTATTCACAGCTCCTTTGCAGCAACAACACAACACTTCATGAGTGAGCTGCCTCTGCCTGTAGCCGTAGCTGTCGCTAAGCTTCTAAAACTAGCAGACAACATGGCAGGTCTTCAAATAATCTAGTGGGCGGGGTCTCGACAGATGAGGGGCGGTTCTATGCAAATTGGCCCAGTGGGACGTCACACTGGGCCTCCGTCTAAACGGCTCCTTTTAAAAGGGACCCAAACTGTGAAGAATAAACCTGGTGAGTCTCGTTATATGAGAGTGATTTTGTGTAAAGAACTTCATGAACATGTTTTGTAGCACATAGACCGATTATAACTAAAGTGAGTTTTGCATAATATGTCCCCTGTAATGAGGCATAAGCATGGCTTTGTCAGGTTGAGTGTTTCCACCCCTCTTACATACATTTTTTAAATGTGAACTTTTCAGATGCAGAAACAAGAATCCACCGTAGAGTCCCTGCAGAGCGATCTGGATCAAACAAACGACGAGCTGGACAAGCTGAACACCACGCATTTGGAAGAAAGGGCGCAACTCATTCATGATCTCCAGAGCTGTGAGCGAGAGATTGACAACCTCAAAGACCTCGTCACGGACAAGGACAAGGAGATTTCTGCTCTCTCTGGCAACTTAGCAGAGTATGGGGATCAAATCCACGAGCTTAAACGGGACATAAAGGAGAAGGAGGAGGAGCTGGTTCGCTCCGAGAGCGCCCTGAACAAAGCACAACAGGAAGCTCAGGTCATCAGAGAGTTGCAGTCGTCCGATCAGCAGTCACTTAATGTGAAGATAGCTGAGCTCCTGGAGCAGGTGAGGCTTGATGAGAATGATCTAAATGAGGCCAGAAGAGAGAAGGAGGCAAAGGAGGAGGAAATTAAGGATCTGGTAAGGCAGGCGGAGGAGGACAGGTCGACCATCAAAGATCTCCGCATGGAAACCCAGAGGCTAAATGCGAGTCACCGCAGCCACCTAGCCGAATGTGAGACTCAGATCTCATCACTAAAGGAGCAGGTGCTCGTCGCCACTCAGAAGGTTAAGGAGTCTGAAGATGTTCTCTCACAGCTGAAGGAAACCAGAAGTTCAAATGAGAAGCTCAAGGAACGTGAGCAGAATTACGAAAAAGAACTGAAGTCCCTCAAGGAGGAACGGAACAAGCTTCTGTCAGAGGTCACGAAGTACAGCAGCGAACTCCAGTTTCTGTCCAGTCAACTTCAGGCCCAGGTTGAGTGCCAAGAACAGGTCAAACAGGCAGTAAAGGAGAAACTGGAGACCATAACGTCTCTGGAGAAAAGGCTGAAGAACATTGAAGGAGAAAAGCAGGCTCTACGTGCAGAACTCAAGACCAGAAAGGACTGTACAGAAAAACTGGAAAAAGAACTTTCTGAGAAGACGGAGGGTGTTTCTGAGGTAGAACATCGTTTGCAGTCGCTTAAGAGCGAAAACTCAGGTCTACAAAAGGCTCTTGACGAAACTGCTGAGGAGTTAAAGACTCAGAAACAGCTTTGGATTGAAGTTCAGGAAAAGCTGGACGTTGTGCAAAGTGAGAACAGCGGCTTGCAGTCTCAAGTGAGGAGTCTCACTGATGAGAATCAAAGTTTTAAACAAGAAATTGAGAACAAAGTGAAGTCCCTGGCAAGTGTTTCAGAGGAAAAAGACACGTTGGCAAGTAAAATATCTGCCCTTGAAGTTCAGCTTGTAGAATATTGTAAAACAATCGAGAGTCTAACAAAAGAGAAGGAAGAGATGACTGTTAGAACATTTGAGCTTAATAACATCCTTGAGCAAAACAAGCAGTCCGTTTCTGAAAGCCTCCTGGAGAAGACCAGTGAGTGTAGCAATCTCCGAAAGCTGCTTGACGAGAGTGAAGGAACAGTCGCGCGTTTACAAAACCAAATCGAAGCCTTAAACACTCAGGTTGACCAGCTAAACTGTAAAATATCAGAAAAAGAGGAAACCGTAGGCAAGCAGAGTGCTCAGATAGACGACCAGCAGAGTCAGCTGGAGCAACTCCAGGAGTCTCTGACTCTACTTCAGGAGCAAGGAACTTCCTTGAAATCTGGACTAATGGAAAAAGATGTGCTGTTGCAAGACCAGGTTTCTCAGTTCGCTTCCTTACAGACTGAACTGGCTCAGCAAAAAGATCTACTCACCAAAGCTCATGGCGAGTGTGACTCGCTTAGAAAGGAGTGTACACAACTTGGCCAGAGCCTTCAAGAAAGAGAAACGGCCCTCGGCGAGAAGACCCTCGAGAGTCAAACGTACCTGGACGAGCTCAACAAGAAGAATGACTCCGTCGCGTCCCTCAGCGATCAACTGAAGATGATCAGTGAGCTCAAGGTGAGCCTGGAGACTGAAAACGCTGATATAAAGAAGTCTCTGGAAGAGCTGCTGACCAATAACAGCAGACTTACAGACGAAATGACTCTGAGGCAAACCGATATTGTTGGTTTTCATAGCCATATTCAGGCTCTGACTGAGCAAAATCAACAAATACGAGCAATGTATGAGCACAAAGAGAAGGAACTTGGTGAAATAAGGCAGGTTGTGTCTGAAATGGATAGAAAAGTAGCAGCAACACTAGAAACGAATGAAAACCTTTCATCTCAAATATCAACTCTTACTGAGCAGAATGGTCATCTTCAGGGTGAAAAGGCTGACCTGGTTAAATCACTGTCAGCGTTAGCAGAGGAGAAGAACTCTTTATGTGAGAAGGTATCGGGGCTTGAGATGCAGCACACGGAAAACCGTAAAATTATAGACAACTTGCTTAAGGACAAAGAAGAGATTGGCAGAACTAGTGAACAGAATCAGCAGTCATTTGCAGGAAGTTTGCTTGAGAAGACCAATGAGTGTGCATCTCTCTCAGAACAGCTAAACGAGAGCGAGGAGGCAGTGAAGCGTCTTAAAGAACAAGCCGAAACCTCCAGGTCCCAGTTTAATAATCAGGTGGCTGAAAAAGACCAGCTCATTTTAGAACAGAACGTACAGGTTGAGGGTTATCAGAACCAGCTTGCTCAGCTCCAGGAAACTCTTTCGTTACTCCAGGAGCAGGGTGGCGCTCTTAAATCAGGACTTCTGGAGAAAGACGCTCTTCTTCAGCAGCGGTCTAAGGAGTGTACCTCCTTGCAAAATGAACTTGATAGTCAGCGGGAGCTTCACGCAAACCTCCAGACTGAGATTGAGACTCTGAGAGTGGAGTGTTCGAGGCTCGACCAGGTTTTGAAAGAGAAACAGTGTGCTCTGGACGAGAAGATCCTCGAATGTCACAATCGCACCGAAGAACTCGGAAAGAGAAACGAGTCTGTCGTTTCACTTAGTAGTCAGTTGGGTGCCGTGAACGAGAACGTCGCGAAGCTGGAGTCGGATCAGTCTCATCTGAAAAGTTCCCTGGAGTGTCAGTTGTCTGAAAACGCTACACTGAGAGAGGAGCTGGCTCTTAAACAAGCTGAGATTGGGGACTGTCAGGGTAACGTTCAAGCGCTAAATGAGGCAAACAATAAAATAAAAGCTGAGCTGTCTGCAAGGCTGGAGGAGGTGACGGCTCTTCAGAGTGAATTGTCCAAAAGGGACTTGAACGTAGCATCTTTGACGCAACAGTTAACCACAGAAAGCTCCAGGGCGGAAAGCTTCCAGCTTGAATTGCTGCAGAGAGAGGAATCGTTTAGGCAGCAGGAGGTGTTCCTGAATCAGCTTCAGGTCAGATCTACTGAGGGAGAAGATCAGATCAGCCAGAAAATGGAAGCCATTGCAGAGTTGCAGAGGGAGGCTCAGAACCTACAAAAGGCACTGCAGGAAAAAGATCAGCTGTTGCTTAAAAAAGACCAGGAGATCACTCTGCTCAGTGAAAAGAGCACTGCTGAGTCAGAGGCATGTAAAGCTCGAATGAACTCTGACATGGATGTCATCTCTAAATTACAAGGAGAGTTGCAGATTTTGCTAGAAAAGAATGACCATCTTTCTGGTTCGGCAGCTGAAAAGGATGCTCTGTTGAGGCAGAAAGAGGAAAATTATCTGAACATGAAGACTAGGCTTGAAGATGCAGTTTCAAAACTAAATTGCGACGTTCAGACGTTGTCTTCAGAGGCAGCACAACTCAGGTCCGCACTAAGTGAGAGAGAGCAGATTTTGAATAATGTTAATAATACTTCCTCAGCAGAGATCACCAGCCTGAATGAAACCTTGAAAGCCAAAGATATTGAGAATGAAAACTTGAGGCAGCAGGTGACCGACCTCAAGGAGTCAGTTTCAGTCTTGAACACTAACCTAAGTGCCCAGTCCGCAGAAGTCACGAGACTGAAAGCGTCTCTAGATCAAAGTGGTCATGCCGTGGAGGACCAGAACAAAGCTCTCAAGGATCTTCAGAGAAAGGCAGATGAGGCTGCTTTGTTTAAGGATCAGTTCATGGAAAGTACAGAGCTAGTGAGTCAGTTGCAAGGCCAGATTCAGGAGCTCACAGAGGAAACTTCCAGACTTTCCTCAGCAATAGAAGACAAGCAAAGTGCCTTAACAAACCTTCAGGATAAATTTGCCTCCCAAGTAGAAGAACTTCAGGAAACAAAAGCTTTGCTCTTCCAAAAAAGTGAAGAAGTGCTGAACCTTAACCAGATGATCGGTGAGCGCGATGAAAGAATTAGCGCTGCAGAAAACAGCCTTGCGACTCTTGGGCAGGAATCGCTAATGTTGCGCGATGAGATACAACAGCTGCAGGTGGTGAACGCTAACGTCTCCAAGCAGAAGGAAGACGCGTTAGCTGCCCATCAAATAAATGCAGACTCTTTAACTGTTGAGATTGAGAGACTTAAAGCACAGCACCTGCAAGTGGCAGCCCAGGTTAACTCTCTAACTGATAACCTTGAGCAAAGGGAATTGGCTCTCCATGCTATTAACAGTCAGTATACAGCTCAGGTAAGACACACAGAGCATGTCGTTTCAGAGATGCAGAAACTGAGTGAGTTGTACAAGAGGCTTCAAGAGGAAAATGATTTGACCAAGCAGGAGCTAGATAAAGTCACTACAGAGAGATCACTGAAGGAGGAGGAGGTGACAAAATTGGTTCTGGAAAAAGAGGAGCTCAGTAGGAATTCCGACTACCAGATTCACAGGATGCAAGAACAGCTCCAATCCAGTAGCATGAAAGAAGTGGTGGAGAAACTGAAGGCAGAGACGGAGCAGCTCCAGGTCCAGGTTAGTGCTAAAGATGACATAATCACCGGATTGAAATCCGAAGTTCAGAGAATTGAGCAAACTCTTCAGGAGTCTGAAAAAGAGTGGCTGTCAGTTCTGGATAGGGAAACCCAGGCTAAAAACGTCCTTGCTGAGCAGCTCCAAGGAATTGAGAATGAACTTATGACCAAAGACAGTAAAGTGCATGCCCTGAAACAGGACCTAGATAACTTGAACGAAAAATTGGCGGACGCCACGCTGGCAATTAAGCAAGGCTCAGAGAAGCTTAAGGAGAAAGAGTTAGATGCTTTAGCAAGCAGAAACAAGTTCGAGGAAATTTTAGCCACTGTTC
This sequence comes from Brachyalestes nurse, assembly GCA_037974405.1. Lineage (NCBI taxonomy): Eukaryota > Metazoa > Chordata > Actinopteri > Characiformes > Alestidae > Brachyalestes > Brachyalestes nurse. The sequence goes on from JBBPCY010000019.1 coordinate 18,614,387, forward strand.
AAGCGAAAGAAAATGAAAATGGTCTTTTGAGAGAGGCCCTGCATGACATTGAAGCGGAGAATAAGAAAGAAATATCTAATTTGAAACAGTCCTTGTCAGATAAAGTAGTGGCTTTTGAAGAAGAGAGAGTCTCTCTCCAGACCACAATGAAACAGTTGCAAGAAGGCAGCCAGTCAGAGGTGTGTTCCCTTAATAAGGAACTGGCTACACTGAGTAGGGAACTAGAGCGAAAGCAAGTCGAGTGTCTAGAAAATGAAAAGGAGAGTAAAGACAAGAGCGAAAAGATTCTTTTGTTAACTGAAAGTCTTAACTGTGTCCAGGAAAGACTGGTGACCGACTCAGAGAACCTCAAAGAGGCGCATGTAAAATACAACACACTTCTTTCTGAAATTCAAAAGAGAGAAGATCAAATTAGTTGTATGAACGTTCAGATCAATCAGCAAAAAGATTTACTGACTGGACTCAGCCAGCAGCTGAAAGAGAAGGATGCCTCGGTCATGCAGGTGGTTACGTCTGCCTCAAACGAAAGGATGAAACAGGAGGAACAGAAAAACAATCTGCTTTTACAACTAGAGGAGTTGAAAGGACAGTTGCTTAGTTGTCGGAGTCGTATTGAAACCATGGACGTGGAAAAGGCAGCTTTGGCCAAAGACAGTGAGGATCTTAAATCTCATGTCAGCAAACTGATGAAAGAAAAAGAGGCCATGAAGAAAAAGCTTCAAGCTGCACTTGTTGTCAGAAAGGAGCTGCTGAAGAAGATAGAGGAGTATGAGACCCAAAGCGCACTGCATTCAACAAATGGGGTGGAGGTTTCGGCCATGCAGGAGAACGTGGAAGAATTAACGGCACAAGGAAACTCTGGCACGCGAGAACACAGTGCAGCTACTTCTGATCTCAGTCAGCAGCTCGAGCAGAAAGACAATCAAATTGCTGTGTTAACCCAACTCATGTCTGATAAAGAGCACACCGTTGTTCAGTTGGAAACAAAACTTAATGAACAGGAGGCAAATTTGACCTCTGCACTCCAAAAATTAGATGAACAGAAGCAATTCGTCGACCACCTACAGATTGCCAGCAATGAAAAAGACGTTTCTTTTGAACACGAGAAGCAGGGACTCTTGATGAAAATAGACCAACTTGAGAAAGACGTCACGAATGCAGAGGACCACGTTAGGAGAGAAATGTCTTGTCGTGTCGAAGAGTTAGATCAAGAATTGAGCAAACTGAAGCAAGAGAAGGAAGTGCTTCAAAAGAAAGCTCATGCTGCTTTGTTGGCTCGCAAAGAAACAATAAAGAAATCTCAAGAATGTGAGAGAAAGTATACAGAGGAGCTTTGTGAAATACAGGGACTGTGTGAACGTCTACAGGAACAACACAACCAGCAAACGGATGAGCTCCATGCTCTCCGAAAGACCTATGAGCTCAAGGTTCAGGAGCTAGAGGATGCCCTTCGGACCTCGAAGTCTCTGCGAGACGAGGTGGAGACCTTAAAGACGAGTGCTGAGGAAAGAGAACGAGTTGTCGCGGATTTAAGGAAATCCTTAACCGAGCAAGAGACTCGTTCAGGACAGGCGTCCTCAGTACTGCTGGAAGAGTTGGAGTGCCTTAAATGTAACTTGGAAAAATTGACCTCCGAGATGTCTCACAAAGACCAGTTACTGGTCGAGGCTCAGGACAGATTCAACGAAATTGCAGAAAAAACGGCGTGTATGGAATGTGAACTTGAAGCTGCGTTTAAAGAGATCGGCGAGAAGAATGAAGAAATCTCAAAGCATAAGGCTAACATTCAAGTGGTCGAGAGACATCTCGAGCAGCAGCAACAAGACATGACCAAACTGCAGTCTGAGCATCAGAAGCAGATGGATGCACTTAATGCATCTGTGGAAGAGCTTATGTCCAGTTCGAAAACAGCTGAAAGCAACAAAACGTCACATACACAGAATGAAATGGAACAACTTTCTGAAGAAAGCGATCTTCTGAAGATGCAGTTGGAGTCTGCGTTACGAGAGGTCACTCAGAAATCAGCTGAACTGCTTGCTGTGCAGGACAAATTAAATGAAACACAACAGCAGGTTTCTCAGGAACATTTCCAGCGGCAAGAAGCAAAGTGTGAAGTCGATCAGTTGAAAATACAAATGGAAACCTTACGGAGAGAGAAGGAAAACTGTATAATGGAATGTGAAAAATCCAAACATGATGTTGTTTTTCTGGAGTCACAACTAAAGCAGTTTGAAGCACAGAACAAGGAGCTGCTGTTTCACATTGAACAGCGCCAAGAATCTGACTTATCTCACGTGTCCTGCCACCAACAGGAGTCTGGTTTTAAAGCGACTGAGAGTTGCCTTTCAGAGTTTCAAGCACTGCTAACAGAGAAGGAGGAGCTTATATCTGCTCTAGAGCAACAGCTGCAGAGGCAGATCCACCTACATGAGGTTGAAATGGAGAAAATGCGAATTGAAGTCAGTGAGCTACAACAGAAACCAGCAGAAGGTACAGAAAACAGATCAGTTGAGCAGTTGACGAAGAAACTTCAAGCAGCCTTAATTTCTCGCAAAGAGCTAATGAAGGAGAATCGGGCCTTCAAGGAAGAAATGCAGAACCTTTCGGCGCAAAATAAGAAGATGCAAACCGATGTGTTGTCCCTTGAAAGAGTAGTTGCCGAACTAAAACTGCAGAAAAGAGATCTAGAAGATGGTGTTTCTGCCCTGGGTGCTGAAAAGCAGAATCTTTCTACAGATGTCGATCGAATTCTGAGCGATAATCACAACCTGTCGGCGGCCTGCGAGAGCCTTAAACTCACTATAGAAAACATCACCCAGCAGAAGCAAGCCTTTTCCTGTCAGCTAGAGTCACTGAAGGACTCGCAGACGGAGGAGCTATCGGAGTGGAAGTCCAAGCATGCAGATTTAAAGCAGGAATATGAGTCTCTCTTGCAGGCATACGAAAATGTAAGCAGTGAAATGGATAAGATGAGGCAGCTTCTTGAAGGGGCAAAGAGAGAAAGACAGGAAGCTCTTTTGAAGGTTCACAAATATGAGTCTGAGCTGGATGGTCTTGGAAAGCAAGTTGCTGATCTGGAGGATGAAAATGACAAAATCAAAGAAAAAATGAGAAAGTTTGCCAAAGTAAAGCAACACAAGATCGAAGAACTCGAAGAAGAAAATGAAAAGATCAGACAGGACTTGATATCCTTTGATGACAAACAGAAGTGCGCTGTTGACGAGCTGACCCTGAAGAACAATCAGCTGGAGAGCGAAATCGGGTCCCTGCAAGAATTATCTGAGGAGCTCAGAGGGAAGGTGTGTGAACTACAGGAGGATAACCAGAATTTGGAACAGGAATTGAAAGAAGCAAGGTTGTCCCTTGAGAAGTGGCATGTGGAATCGAAAACAACCGAGAGCACCTTGCAACTTAAATTGAATGAGGCCCTGAGTTTGAATAATACCTTCACGGCCCAAATTGAGACTCAGAAAGCAGATTTAGCTGCCCAGATTGAAATGGTTGAGTCTGTCCAAAAGGAGAAGTTTGATGTTTCAGAGAAATTAAAGCAGGCAGAGAAAGGCCATGAGATGGAACTCTGTGAGCGGGACAAAACTGTGGCAGAGCTTAGACGTGCGATTGAAGAAAACAGGCAAGAAATCATAAGCCTAGATGAAAAAGTTAGAATTTTGGAAGATGACAAATGTCTGTTGCAAGAGGAACTTGAGAACGTCCAAGAAACATCCGATAAAGTCAAAAACGAAAACGAATATTTAGAGACGGTGCTTCTTAAAGATTCGGAGAGAATTGATGAGTTGACTGAGGCACTTAATGTCTTGCAAATGCAAAACAAGCAGCTCTCGACTCAGCTGATAGAGGTCAAGGAGGAGAAGGCGAAGGTTTGCCAAGACAAAGAGGAACAGCACCTGAAACTTGTGAAAGAATTTGAGGACAAACTCAAAGCTCTACAAAGAGGCACTGAAGGCTCCAAAAATTTGAAAAAGGAACTTCAAGAACTGCTGAAAGAGAAGCATCAGGAGATTAATCAGCTACAGCACGACTGCATCAGATACCAGGAGTTGATCCTGAACCTTGAAAGGTCATTAAAACACTCCCAGACAGAACACCAACAAGTGGAGAAGGAGCTGGGGGGAATGAGTGAGAAGGTCTCTGATTTGCGGAAGGAAAACAGGAGCCTTGAAACCGAGTTAAAAACTCTGAAGAATGTCCTTGATGATGCCACAAAGGAACTGGCCTCACTAACTTCTGAAAAAGACAGACTTCATCAAGAGCTGACCAAGAGGCAACAGCAGTCAGCGTTGGAGGCAGCAGAGAAGGAGAGATCTTTGGAAAAACTTGCCGAACAACACCAAGCTCTTCTTAAAGAGCAGTGGGCTGAGCTGCAGAGGCAGATTGGTGATTTACAAGGGCAGAAAGACAAGGAAGCTAAAGTTGTTGCATCACTACAAGAACAAGCGGAGTCTAGAGATTTGCGAATCAAAACTCTACAGAGAGAAGCTGAAACTAATTTGGCCAAATTAACTGTACTTAGTGCAGATGTAAGTAAGGCAGATGCTGCAAAGCAGTGGGACAGTGTGTTTCAAAAGGCCTTGCAGGATAAAGATAGCCAGCTTCTTGAGCAAGGCTTTGTAATTTCTCGCCTGTTAGAAGACAGTAGGGGCAAAGGTAGAGCTCTTCACGATCTACAGGTTGCCTACAAGAAGTTAGAGAGGACATTGAATGAGTATTCAGTAGCAGCGGCAGCACATCAGAGACAGCTGTTCATATTGGGTGCCAGCAATACTGAACTCAATCAGAACGTTGAAATACTTACTAAAAGGTCCCTGAAACAGAGTGCCTCGATTGAGAGGTTAGAAGGTGATAAAAGCACACTAGCCAAACAACTGGATGAGCAAAGATATTCAACTGCGCAACTGCAGTCCAGTCTGGAGCATTCAGAGAAAGTATTGGCAGACACTCAGTCTCAGCTCCTTTCAGCCCAATCTCAAAACGGTAAGCTTCTTGTTGATCTAGAGAGACAAGAAGCAATTTCTTCGCACTTAAAATCTCTGGTTCAAGGCAAAGATAAAGAGATATCCTCCTTGTTATCCTCTAAGGATGGGCGGGTGTCCGGGTACCTTGAGCAGCTTCAGGCTAATCATCGCGCTCAGGTGGCCGAGTATGAAGACAGGCTAACCGACCTCTACGCCAAACGAGAAAGTTCAGAGAAAGGACTGAGGTCCTTTGAAAACAAATTCCGAAATCTCAAGACCAGGTTAGACAGATCCGTTCAAGAGAAAGAACAAATGGCAGTGAATATAAACTCATTAAGGATGTCTGTGGCATCCCTGCAAACTGAGAAAGAACGTCTAGTGTCTGAGGTCAACCAAAACAGGGCAAAGGTGAGGGAGGGCTCAGGTGAGGGCAGCCTGGGTGCAACCAAGGGTCTGAAAGAAGAGATCAAGACTCTGCTCCATCAAATGGATGACCTTAATTCAGAGAACGCAATGCTTAAAGCACAGCTCATTAGATACAGAGAGGATTTAAACCAGGTGTTGTCTCTCAAGGACAACCAACTGAAAGATCTCCTTAAGAAGCTACAGGATTCCATAAAAAACCTTGAAAACCAAAAGAGATCGGTTGAAGTACAGCATAGCAATGCCCTTCAGGAGGTGCAGAAGAAAGCAGAGGAAATCAGCACCTTAAAAGAACAAATGCCTAAACTGCAGTCTCAGGTGAAGGAACTGGAGGACAGTTTGCTGGCCTTACATAAGGAGCGCCTGGAGACGGACGAGAGCAAAGTGATTGCTGACTTGCAGAAGGCTGTGGCAGACAAAGCCGCTGAATGTAACGATCTTCAGCAAAAACTGTTTTCTCAAAAAGTGGCAGCAGATGACTTGAACAGAAACCTGAAGGAAGCAATGAAGGAGTCTCAGGGGAAACTGGCGGAAGCTGAAGAGAAGTACAATAAAGAACTGGATGCCCTTGAGCGGGAAGGTGACCTGATGAGAAACGAGAGAGAAACTGCGGAGCAGAGAGTCGCAGATTTGGCCCGAGACCTGATGCAGACGGAGCAGCAGTTGTCCGAGGCTACGAGTCTCAACAAGAATCTGAAATCGCAAAGCGAATCGCTCGGGAAGGCCATGGCCGCGTTGCAGAATGACCGGGATCAGCTCATCGATGATTTCAAGGTCTTGCGCAGCAGGTACGAGGAGGAACTCAGGGAGACCATGGCATCTATGAACAGATTTGAAAGAGAGCTGAACGATGCCACTTCAGAGCTGTCTGCTCTCACCACAGAGAAGCATGTGTTGGTCCAAAAGCTTTTGGCACTTGAAAGTGGGAATCCACAACCTCAGTTATCTGGGCTGGTGAATGAGCTCTCGCGAGCTGTCTCCAAAAAAGAGGCAGAACTTAAGCAGCTCTCATTGGAGAACAACTCCTATAGCAGACAGGTTACAGCGTTCTCCAAAGCCATGGCCAGTCTGCAGACTGACCGAGACAGGCTGATGGAGGAGCTCAGGAGGGCCAAGAGGGAATTTGAGTGCAGACAACAGGCGAGTCCCGATATGGTCACCTCTATGAAATTGGAAGAGTCGAATAGCCTTAGCCTCAGTGTTGATGCCCTTCAGACTGAGAGGGATGGCCTGGTGAGTTCTAGGCTGTGACTGTGTGTAGATGTTTGTGGCATGTGGGCATTTGCTAGTGGCATGTGGTCCTTGGTTGATGTGCTTTGATGTGGCTTGGCTTTGACCTGCTCAAGCATGGAATATTATGTTCTAAAATCTCATCATTCAGGGCTTTGGTTTGCAGTGTTGGTTCTCTTTGTGGCCAGTTTCTCAGACAAGGGAATATGTCTAAAGTTGTATTGTAAAGGGTTTTGATTAAACGTTTTTATTTTGAAAGGGGAAATCCTTGTCTGGGAAACCGGACCTTTATGTCCTGCCATTGTTTCTAAAGGCACTCTTTCATTTTCCGTTCTTTCAGCGAAAAGAGGTTGTGAACTTGAGGTCCCAGAACACGGAGCTGGTGGAGTTGAAGCAGAAGTATGATGACCAGCAGAGGGAGCTCCAACAGGCAAAGGCTCACAAGCTACAGTCTGAGAGAGATATCAGCAGCTATCAGGCAGAACTGGCAGAGCTGAGGTCAGTTTCCCTTCATGTAAATTTCATTCCACCTGAACAGATTCTGTCTTTGAGTCGTGGTTTAAGTAGTAATTTTAGGACAGTCTTAATGACAATTTGATATTCATGCGTATAATAAGTGGGTCCATATCATGGGAAAAACAAATTTATTTATTTTTTCCACATTGTATCATTTACTCCCCAGTCCAGCTTATGTTATTGTAATGTCACATTTATATTCAGCCTCCAGCAGTTTAGCACTGGCCATTCACTCTGGAGACTCAGATAATTTAGCCCAGACTGATTTTCAAGCAAGACACAATACAGGGCAGCCAATCAGAGCATAGGTTATTTACATATATGTCTTAAAGACACAATATCAAAACACACAATGTATTTTGAAGGTTAAAGAGAGGTTTGAAAGTGTTTTAGGTACATAAATGCAGAGTGGACCTCATGAGATGACACAGGGAGTGAGGTCTGAGCATTTATTTTCCCTTCTTCAGAAAAATAACAAGGCACTCGTTAACATGCGGCTACGAAAGTATATAGAGGCAGAGAGAGGAAAACGTTTTCCCGAGCTCCTACAAAACATCCCTTACTATACCATGTTCTCTGTGCACATGGTATGCCCTTATAATATCATAGTTATGATTTCTGTATTTGTGTGAAGGTATGCAAAATATATCCAGACATTTTTTGAAACCATTATTTTTTGCTTACTGTTTAAAAAAAAAGACTTGAGTATGGGATTTGTATCGGATCGGCAGATATCCAAATTTACAATATCGGTATCGGACATAAAAAAGTGGTATCGTGCCATCTCTAGTACTAACCGCTGTACATCAGGAACAATCCACAAAACTTGCTTTTTTGGAGTCGCCCAGATCCTCACCTTTGCCTATTATTTCTGCTTCCAAAACTTCAAGAACTGATTATTCTTATGCTATAAGAAAGAAAAGTAATTAGAGCATGCTAAAATTAACTTTGTGTTTACACCAACTAGAACGTGACTAGTAGGAACATTGTATGATTGATAATAATTATAAGAGGGTAAAAAATCTGATAACTAATAACAATGGACAATATACTTGTATATGTGATTTTAATATAGATTTAATGTAGATTTTCATTTTTGTATTTTTTAATTCACATGCAAAAGGTTAGGTTTGGAGGTGTAGGTTTTATAATCTTTGTAGAGCTCTAAAACAAACCAAGTATTTAATATATATATATAAAAACCAAGAGTGCCAACATAGGATCAGTTTTTGATCAGTTCTGTGCTGACACAACTGCAGTCAAGCAGAAGTCTCTCAGTCTTAATGAAGATTCACAGCAGACACACTTGTCAGTGTGGAGTTGATTATAGCTGGTTTTCCTCAAAATGCACTGGCCGTATTGAACTTGGTTGAAGTTTTACCATCCAGGTAACACGCTTTTTCATCCTTCTTGCCTTAGAGGTTTTAAAATAATGCTGCAGACAGTTACACACATGTGTGTGTGTGTATGTTTCTGGTTCTGATCACTGGTGGCCCATAGAATTGCTACAGCTGTGTGTGTTTGTGCATGTGCCTGTGTGTGCGTGCACACGTATCCCACGGGAAGGATTAGGATAGATGAGAGCTAAACGTGAGATGATCGGCGAGGGAAGTTTGGTCACATGCCGGAGCGAAAATGAATCAAATTTATGCCCGATGGCGCGGCAGGAGCGCAACGCTTAACGATGATGGAGTTTGGACACTTCATTTCTGTCATTGTGGAATTGGCCTGCCGCGCGCCTAATGATGGTAATATATGTTGCAGCGCATCTGGCGCACCCATCCCTCTCTCCATCTCACTTAAAGCCACTCTCATTGTTTGGCATATTGCATTATGAACGCCAGGATTAGAGGAAGGAAAGAGGTGGGGGCGGGAGAGAAAACATAATTTATGTGTTCATTCATTTGCGGGACGAGTTAATGGAAAACGCTACAGCGATCTAAATTCCCTTTCCTTTTGTCACAGGCGATTGCAACTTCGAGAAGCCGTTCTCCACGTGTGGCTACAGCCAGGGAAGAGATGACGACCTTGAGTGGGAGCAGGCCAACACCAAAGAAAAGCCTTCAGCAAACCAGTGGATGCCACCAGGTGAGGCTTAGACTTACAAACCTATACTAAACATAGTCCTGGTCCTGGGTAGTACTGATCACAATCAGATTCACAAAGTACACAAATCACTATTTGATGATGTTTAAGCTAGAATTAAATCAATGCTTTCTGAGTGCTGCAGCTCTGTTGTAAAAGAACAGCTTACAAAGTTGAAATTGCTTGTTTTGATTTGACTGTTTTGTTCTAGTTCTTCACTAAAAATGACACCAAATATAAGCTTAAACACTTTGGTTGGTGTTAAGCAGATCTACAGAGAAAAATGAGCTTGAATTTGGAAATGTTAACATTATATTTTAAAGAAATACATCCATATCTACCAAATGACGTATTATGCCTTGCAGGTAAGTCTTCTGTTCCTTAAGGAATTTATGGAGTGAATTTTATATAAATTCAATGCTACTTCTGCGTTACATATTGTGGCACTGGCCTGGGGAGGTTCCAGGTCACTTTTGCTGGGGTACTATACGAGAGCTCAGAAACATCCACAAACACCAGTGCAAGTGAATAATATGCTTTATTTACACATAGCTAGCTTACTTTGTACATTTTAAAAGAACGTTCAGTTCCCCGTTACTCTCCCTTGCTCCCAGCCCATGTGGCTTCATGGCTGGCATCCTCTCTCATGCTAGTAAGAAAGAGCTAGTCTTTATGCTGTTGGTGTTCCACATCAAACAAGTAACAGCTGTCTGCAATCAGGGGAGGAGCTCATATCTTGTGCTCACACTACCTGTACCACAACATGTAAAGCAGTAAAGTGCTTTCATAATTATTGCTAGTGTACAGCTTTGCAGATATATGCTGCAATGAATATTTTACCTATGGGAAAGGCAAACCAGGTCCATATACGGTGGATTACAAAACACAGTGAAAGAAAGAATTCTTTTGCACTTTCCACCATAAAACTTTAACTGATTCAACCCGATTTTCAGTGTTCTTTTATGGACAGTTTTCACTATGTTGCTTATTGCAAAGAACATTAAGCATGCTGAGTTCAGAGTCAGTCAACACTGCTGGATGTTGTACTAAAATAAATTAGAGAACATTTTATTTTGCTTGTACTCATCTTCCCCGCATAGTGACTGTAGAAAGACAGGGCTTATTTTGTTTACAATGAGTTTGACGGCATTAGTACAATATAAAATATTAAGAAATTTGTTCCTTTGAGTATAAAAGAAGAAAAATATATTTTTTTAATTTTTGATCTTCTGTCTACAGCGTTCAGCATGAACCTTTTTCTCAACCTAAGATGTGAAGTTTACTGCTTTAAAAAGACTTTATACTGTCACAACTTTCTCTGGACAGTTTATTATTACAGCTAATTTTAATGAGAGGGAGCATAGCAGGTCCTTGGTTTGCTACTTCTGTAATATTGAAAAAAATACTATTGTTTATTGTAATATACACACGTCTGGAGTTCCGGATAAGCAAGTTAACTTTTTAGACTCATAGATGCAAGATGATGGACAGATATATACGACAGTATATTGGCTGTTCTTTATAAACTGTTGTGATCTGGTTTAACCTGCCTTATCAGGGTAATACCTAATCCGCATCGCCAGCATTTTGGATTACGCCCTGCGTCACAGTTATTTAAAGGGGACCTATTATGCAAAACTCACTTAGTTATAATAGGTCTATGGGCTATACAAAACATGTTCATGAAGTTCTTTGCTCAAAATCACTCTCACATCAAGAGATATCACCAGGTTTATTCTTCATAGTTTGGGTCCCTTTTAAAACGAGCCGTTTAGAAAGAGGGCCCAGTGTAACATCCCACTGGGCCAATTTGCATAGAACCGCCCCTCATCTGTCGAGATCCCCTCATGAAGTGTTGTGTTGTTGCTGCAAAGAACAGTACAAATCCTAGTACAAATTCACTTTCTCCCAGACAAAGAAAACAGAAGGACTGCGTGGCTCCATTTAATTTCTGATGGCCATGTCCCAGCAACAATCGGTTTTGTTCCACCTTAAAATTCGAATAAGGAGCTGTGAATAAGGAGCTAACTTCAGCGTCGTGGGGGATCTGTACACTGTCTGTGACAAGTC
>JBBPCY010000019.1:18630350-18644208 GCA_037974405.1 Brachyalestes nurse
TATATTTACTGAAATCAGAGTTTACTGATACACTCTGAGTTCTGAGGGTAAACACCGGTTCTAGACTGTTTTACACCCGATATATTTACTGAAAAGAGAGTTTATTGAGGGTTAAAAACTGAAGTTCTGAGGGTTATAGACTGTAATTTGATATGAAGTTGGGGTAGGTCTACCTCTGTGAGACTTATTTTAAGAATATCTGGCCCAGGAGATGAAATTTCCTCAGTGGAAAAGGCCAGGGATTCCATTGTATGCTGTAGAGGACAAAATTCCTCCAGTCTTTTACATCACAGTGCAGTTCACACAACCAACTGCAGCCCATGAAAGAATGGAATGTAGAGACCAAGTGCTGGAGGTCCCAGTTCCGACGAGGCCACATTCACTGGAAATGTAAATGACAGTTTTGTCATGCGGTTCATTACGGCGCTGTGACTTCTCCAGGGCCTCGCTCAGATCGAGAGAAAAGAGGGGGAGAAAACGCCTAAGCCTCAGGGAGAAAAAGGAAAAAGAAATCCTTTGGAGGCCGAGCACAAAAGACACAGGGAGAGCGTGAATGTGGTGGCTGCCAAGCGCTGGGAATTCATTCTTAGGTTTTTTATCCTCTCCTTGGCAGTGGCCGTGGTTTGAAAAGAAGGTCGAGGGGGCAAGTTTGCCAGAGGCGACAGATTGCAGATGTCTCTATTGGACTCTGGAGAGTAGTGTCCCCCACCCCATCCTTGAGAAAAGTTCCATACAGTAGACTGTTTTTTAAATAGCCAGAGTACAGGACCGGCACATTTCCTGAAAAGAAACTTTTCACACTTCGAAGCTAACGTTAGCCTCACTTTCTTGATTTTTTTAATCATTTGGTGAAGACAAAAGGCATTTTCCTGAAACCAGTAAGACTTTTAGACCTCTCAGCCTGTTTGCTTGCTAGTTCTTAATGGGTGGGACTCTAATGCTCAATCTACTGTAGTATTTTGTTTTGATCCCAGACAAAAGATGAGAATCGTGAAGCAGTCGTGTTGGTTTCTTTGGTTGTGGATCCTACATGGTGGTCCTACATCGTACTGTGAGAGAAGTTTAAAGATGGCTGTTGTCACGGCGACCAAAAGACAGTTTGAGATTATTTTCTGACAATGTCAGAAATTTAGGACCACCGTCTCACAGTGTGTGCTGATACAACCTACAACTATTGACCAGCCAATCAAATCAAACCATAGTTCATCTACACACCTTCACACATACCATCATACATCTACACACCTTCACACACACCATCATACATCTACACACCTTCACACACACCACCGTATGCCTACACACCTTCTCTCTCACACACACACACACACACACACACACACACACACACACATCATTGCACACCTACACACAGGTTGTTCCCTAGTTTTAGATCCATGTTGCACAGTGTGATTTGTAATGTTTTTATAAGACTGCTGAAATTGCACAGTCTGTAGAAGGCATAACAGTCACCACCCGCTCTTTCAGCACCAGCCTGACGATTCCCAGTGGGCTCCGGAGCTTTTTATGGAGGGCTGCAGGTGTAGCGGTGCCTCACTATGACCGTAACTGTAATGTTCATGCACTCTAGTAACCTTCCTGTGAAACGCTGGGCTCTATCTGAGCCCATTTTGTGGTTTTCCACGCTCAGACTACAGCTCTCCGTACGCCAGCAGGCCTCTCCTGCCAGCGTTTAGCTTAGTGTGTCGAGCTCGGGTCCTGGAAGGCCACGGCTCTGAAGAGATCAGTGTGTAGGCCTCGCTAATGAGCCGAATCAGGTGTGTCAAATAGGGTGGTATTTTTAAAGGGCCCTTTTCTTGCAATTTGTCCCCATAAGGTCCACGTTTAAGCTTTTGGTGGTTCTGTGTAGCATAAACAGTCATAAATCATCATTACATGAGTGTTTTCCAACCTCTCTCTATCTTTAGAATTAGACAGGCTGTCACTGTGACAGGTGATGTCATATATATATATGTATTAGAATTTACGTGACAACATTGAGCTCAATGATAAATTCTGTTGAAATGAATACAGCAGGTAGAACAGCAGCTGCTGAGTCTGCTGTTGGGACTGTAGTTTATAGCTCAGACACTGACAAAAAGGTGCTGTTCTGATACCCTCAAGAGCAGGTGTGTTTGGTATAATGCTGGGCCTTGTTACAGTTGTCAGCAACGTCTCTGACTGTTGAAGGGTAGACTTCCTCACACACAACTCTTCTGTAGCTGTTCTCGTGATTATTAGCAGAAAGATTGTCTTGTATACCCGAAATCCCACTTAGTTGTACATGGTACTGTTGGTACTGTAATTAGTATTATTATTGTTTGTGTTCTTTTTATTGTTATTAGTAGTAGAAGTAGTAATGGAGCTTATTCTTTATACCTAGGTAAATATACCTTACCGTTTCAATCAATGATAATAGTAACAGTAATTTGTAACCGTATAGTTTGACGGCAGTGCATAAGAATACATAAATGCACCGATATTGGGATTTTGCTCCAGTTTTGGCTCTGATCTTCCCGAGTACAAAAGCACATTGAATATCGGTCAAATGTAAATGTCTTTCTGGAGCTAACACTTTGTTAAAACAAACATCTGCTGACACCAATTTTAATATCACTGGGCACAACGAGACATAAACAAGACATTAACCCCCCCCCCTCCCTTTGGTTCAGTAGTTGTAGAGTCTTCTCTCCAGCCCACTGCTGTGCTCTGTGAGCCTCTAATGCAGGAGGCGTAACCTGGCACTTTATGGCGTTATGTAATTAAGAAGGCCGCTCAGCAATCCCAGTGCCGGTGTGGGAGCATCCAGGGAGAGGCTGCTCTGGCTGCTAAGTGGCCGCCTGTCCAAGCTGAGACGTCCCACAGGTGAAAGCTAGCATGTGTGCTGCTTAGCCGGATGGGATGAGGTGCCGGGCTTTACCTTCCTCCTGTGAGGTCAGAGATTATTAATTCAGGATCATTGAGGTGTTTCACTATTTCGTCATCGGGGGAGCTTAGTGTCAGATATATATAGCCGGATAGGGTACGGCATGTTCCTTACAGGCCCGCAAAGCCTGTAAAGGCAAACTGTGGATTACCAGCTCATTCTGTGCTCCCCTAATCTTGAATATTCCTATTCTCATGTCACAGGCTGCCTCAGATTGGCAGAAATTCGACTTGGGCTGTCTGAGACGTGATAAACACTGCCTACTCAGACAGTCTTCTGAGTAACAGAGGCATCCAGTCGTTACATTCTTTTATTTTATATATATATATATGAATGTACTTGTGTTTTATACCTTTCAGATTAGCATTACTTGCATGTTGTTTTGAAAGAAAGGTCACTTTGAAGTAAGGGCTCAGATTATTTATGGTTGTAGGTTTTTTGGACCATTAACTGACCCTCACTGCTGATTAATCATTAACTTACAAGACTAAATTCAAGGTCGTGGCCCACAAAAAAGAAAACAAACAAATGCATAACAGGGTTGATCTATAGACAAAACAAGTGGCAGATAATGCCATCTACTAAAATCAAGGTAAAAAAACAAGACCCTTTGGTCAAACAACTTCTCAGCTTATTGATTAGCTATTAACAAGCGAGGCGCTGCTTAATTGAATGAATATTGCGGTTGTGAATGAGAGCTGCTCTACCTTAAATGTTCCCATAGCCGGTTGAAGTCATCTGATGTGAAGGATTATGGGGAATCCTTAGGATACCCTGAGGCATAAAGATGGATCTCTCTGAGGGCACTGGA
Source organism: Brachyalestes nurse (assembly GCA_037974405.1). Taxonomy (NCBI): domain Eukaryota; kingdom Metazoa; phylum Chordata; class Actinopteri; order Characiformes; family Alestidae; genus Brachyalestes; species Brachyalestes nurse. Next base: position 18,634,088 of record JBBPCY010000019.1, read on the forward strand.
GCGCCGCCAGAGTTTGGATTGCACATCCTCCTCTGATTAGGAGTCTAAGACTGTCTGTCCTTATACTTATGCTGTTGCTTCAATGCAACGCCTTGGTTTAATCTGAATGAAGATTCTCAATGTAAAAGGACTCAAAACCCTTTAATCCAGCTCTGTCCTTATCTATAATAACATTCATGTATCTAGTAATGAATTTTATGATAAAAAGGCCAGTAAAACAAGTTTTCTATACCAGAAATTGATAAACTATGGTCATATATAGGCAACAACTGCACATAAATCAGTATTTTACTGTATGAGGGCCCAGTTATACAATTTAATATACAGTTTGTCAAATTGGCTAATTTCTACTTCGTAGAAGATTTATTTTAAACAGGAAATCTTTTAATGATACCAATAACTTTATTTGAATAGACAACCCTGTTTAAGCAAGAAAAGCCTATCAAAAAGCCATTTGGCCACTGTTAGCTAATCCAGCCTACACAGTTAACGCAGTTTACTGTGTTTTAATGAATTTTATGCCTATTTGGTCTTTGCTTATCTGTTCGCTCGGCTGTATTGGGTGCAGCAGTTGATGGAAAGTTATGTAGTGAGCTTCTGTCCTTTTATTACTCTATTTACATCCAAGGCCTTGCAAGGTCTTGCCTTATGCCCTTAACCCTTCAGTGTGTAGACTTTCCATTAAAGTGTACTGTCACACAGGTATATTATAGAACATTCAACAATGAACAGATGATCAATCAATAAATCGCATGAAACTCAGACTGGATCTGAACAGCTGACGCGCCAACTGACAGACAGAGCAAGCATCGTGCAGGACACTCAAGAGCCCAGCGCACAAAGTGAAGAAACACAGGCTTGTTATTTAAAAAGCAGTATTGTTTAACAAATCTATTGAACAAAATTGACATGGTAACACTGGCGAATCACACTTCCAAGCTGTTTTGGTTACACGCCTTTATAAACCATCTTTATATAGTGTTTATCGTCCACCCATGTTCATTCAAAACTAATGTGGCTTGGTAACCATAGCAATCACAGGTTTTGCTGTTGTACAACAAACATAATCGTCCTGCTGAACGAGTTAAAGTCAAACGTGTAACACCAGCATAGAGGCCAACATCAACTCATTGATGAGATGTTTAGCTGCTTTGCAGTCAGGTGGCACAACCAGAGCAAATACAAGAACAATTCACTACACAAAGTAACAAACTTTGGAATTTTAGTGTGGAACGAAGATGTACGAGCAAAAAACTCTTGAAGGGTTAAGGAGATGTGTTGCTCATGACAGTTGTTTTTTATGCAGTTTTGCTTTTTATTTTTAAATCAAGTTTTGCAAACTTGAATTATGGACTGCCAAACTTTACGTTTAGTGGAAGAACTGAGCTTGAGGCTATTTCAGAGTCAGGGTATGAGGCAGGTTATCCCAGCCACATCTCATTGTTGTCACTAAGGGTTTCTCCAGGATCTGAAGAGGTAATTCGTAATTACCCTGTCTCAAGTGTGGACAGTTCAGAACTGCTGCTGCTTGTAATGTGCAGCTGTATTTGAACTTGTGCAGAACATCTGTGCAGACCCACGGGACCCCTCACTGTCCCCTCTGTTCCTCTCGCATTTGTTTTTCTCGCCGTTTCCAGGCACAGGTGCTAAAGTTCCCAGGCTCTGATCTGGCACAGAGGCCTCGGGCCACACCGACGTGGTGGATCATGATGGAGGATTGGCACACAGCCGCATGCCATCTGAAGGAGAGAAGCCAGCACTCCGGCACCTCCTCGCTTTCTTGACCTTGACGCAACAGTTCATTTCTAAATACGAGACTCTGTAACTTTCTGTGTCTGGATTTTAAAGAGGAGGGTGAGCTCAGAGTTCAAAGTCTCACATTGTTTCCAAGCTTGGACATATACTCGAGCTGATCTTAAGGTGACTAGCGTGTAAAAAAAAAAATGGTTCCGCCCAAGAGGTATCAGGGAATGTAGGGTTATAAGGGTTATAATGGAAAAATACAGGAGGCGCCTCAGATCAGTCTGGCCTGTTAACGGTCCCTAGAATTACGGTGAGGGAGTCAATTTACTGTCTCTTCAGGGAGTCAATTCAGTTGTCTTTACATTAAGCTCCTATACTTTGTATCCTTCCATCACATTTTTTTTTTATTTTGTTCCCAAGTTCTTTTAATTTCTATTCATGAAATTTGTACTTGCTTGTGATTGTAAGTAGATGTGCATAGTACTTTTCTTTCAACATCTCCTATTATAATACTAATGTGTGTTGCCATATGTGTCCAAATAGGTGGTGAAATTATCAAATAAATTCTGTTGTGCCATAAAAAGGATATGAGTTTAAATCTTTAAATATTACAAAAGAATAAGTAATGCAGAAATGGGGAAAATACCCTCAGTGGTCTAAAGGTTATACAATTGCACATAATCTTTTAATTCTATATCTTAATTGTTTCTTTTGCTTCATTTTGTGTAGAGCACCTTGACTTTCCTTTGCATATTTAATTTGCCTTGCCTCACGCAGTGTTCCTGAACTGGTGATCTGGCACATGACTCTAGCGTGGAAAGGGGGGGGGGGGGCTACACTTATAGAAACAAATCAAATTGAAATCATTTTTGTAATATCAGTCAGAAAAATCCTAATTAGATATTGTTTTTCTGGAACAACCATAATTGCGAACATCTATTTTTGTTGTTTTCCCCACCCTTAGGAAAAGCTGTTCTCTTGTTCCAAACAGTTTTAATGGAGGAGTGGGTTTTCAAGGCAAGTGTGAAAAATCAATAGACTGTTAAGAACTGGAAGTGCTCTCTCTCAGATGGTGAGGAGGTGGAGAGCAGGATGGCACGCTTAACATGCAGAATGCAGCGTTTTACTACACAAAAGTGGACCTTGCTGCAAAAAAAAAATAAATACATGCTCCCAGTGACTCGGTGGATCGCAGGGCTGGTCCAGCAGACAGCAGATAGACTCTCATTGCCAGTAAACCCATTCTGTTTTCCCAGTGTGGTCAGGGAAAAGGTCAGAGGAAGGATTGTTCGGTTAAGCTAATAGAACTGTTTAAAGGAAAAAGATGAAGTATTGGGGCTTTGAGACCAATGCATACGGTCCATTCTCTAAAGGAACACGTACGTTCAGTGCAACTTTTTGTCTTTATGGGCATCAAATCTTTCTTGCATTTCTTACACTTGAATTTTTTCCAAACTTTTCAAACTACACCTCCAGAAAATAGCAAAGATATGTGGCAAAAATGCATCACAGTACTGCACAAACACGTTTTCACCATATAGGATGTGCATCATGATATTTCGTTTTTCTGAGGGTTAAGTTGGAATCAGCCTGTAAAGAAAAAATAGTTTTATTTAATGACCGTAAATACGATGTTTCCTGGAGTATTGACGGTAAGTACAGTTTTTTTTTTGTATGACTATGCAAGTATCTTAAGTCTTAGAGAACTTTCTCAATGTTGCACACCCGTGTTCCTCCGCTGCGTGTGTGATGTCATCAAATAACTAGTCGACTTGGCTTTGACTTTGCTGACCGATAGGTGACTTGAAAAAAATCTGGAGTTTATATAGATTTGGGAAAAAAGACATATTGCAATTATTGAGATTAATATTCTCAATAATTATAATAATAATCTCAATAATTATTATAATAATAATCTCTTATAATAATCTCCATAATAATCTCAATTGAGATCAATATTGCAATATGCGATTGCGATATGATAAAGGACACTTGCTTTTATATCAATGAAAAGTCGCATACATATTACTAATAGTGAAATGTTTATTTCAAAGTGAAACATACACTACTTATAACTACTTGAAATGCCCAGTGCTTTCAAAATACAACATTCTACAAAATTAAATAATCACAAAAAACTGCAGTTTTTTAAAACAATGCTGGATTTTGACATCAATATTTCAAAAGCTTGTGGCTTAAAAGGGGTTACAGATAGAGACTTACTGTAAATTAGAAAAATGTTGGGCATGACCCAAAGTTTATGTGGGGTATAAATATACTTATGTAATTTGCATATTATGATGTCATTGTGACGTTTATACACCAACAGGCTCATCAAAGCGTTTAATCCAGTCCTGATACACTTCCTCGTTTCTCAAATAAACCCAGACACCATTATCATCACTATTTCCAGCCCTAATCAGATCCAGATCACCCTGCAGGCTCTCCTACATCTCCCAGCTCTCTCACACACAGCACGGTCACGTGTAGCGCAGAGACTCCCACCCCATTTGGAGCACTGGGTGGAGAGAGCTAATGCTACGGCTGCTTCCAGCCCCATTTCTCCCTCTCCTGCTGCTTCTATCTCGACCAACACCTCTCCTACAGACACTACGACCACGTTCACCAGTGCCACATGCTTTCCTGTTTCCTCCTCTCGCCTTGCATGGCGTCGCGCTGCGCTCCAAAGCTGAATCGGAAGACGCGCGAGTGTTAGACGACCGAGGGTCTTTTCCAAAAGGCAAATATTCCCCTTCAGAGTCAGAATCGGTAAATAACATTCACAAGATACCATCACGGGACTTTTTATTAGCCATTTCGGCGTTTTTCTCACACAAATCTCACTCGCTTACTCGCGCGCTGTGAACTGAACTGCGCTTTCTGGCTGCTCCTGCAGCAGTGACTCGGGACTCGGTTGGCACCGAAATGAGGCACCGAAATTTGCGTTCTGTTTCGGTCCGGTACATACCAGTTATATAGGTTTTCGTTACCCAATCCTAGAAAATAATACGAAAAAAATTTTGGATGAGCAGTATTAATATTACTAAATATACTAAATAAAGCTAAAAAAGAAAACAAGAAAATGCAGTGTGGCTGCGTGGTTGTTGTTACTAGGCGATTAAGGCTCCAAGACTCTCCCTGAGAACAAAACCAGTGAGAATAAGATAGAACTTTTTTTTTTATCCCAAGAGAAATTCTTTTGTCATAAAGAAATCGAGACTGAGCATTAGGATTCAAATGAAAAAAAAAACTCTCAAAGAACCCAAGGAAGAAACGCCAGTTGGAACCAAGACCCAAAATGAGAAACTCCCTAACAACATGATAGAGAAGCACTGCGAGGAACCAAGACTCAAAATGAGAACCTAGCCCCCTCTGGGTCGCCCTGGAGTGCAGTTAAGATGCAGGTAGGACAAATTTACAAGGGAAATTAAACCCTGGGTTCTGGGGTCATACAGAGGAAAGATCCAGGAGATACACCAGTGACCATGAGTCGGCGATCCTTGAGAGAAGTCGACTAGTCGTGTGTTTTTTTCCTCTGTCTGCCCTCGTTTGTGTACACAATGCAGTCTCTGCCTCTGATTGGCTGACACTGACACGAGTTCCTTGACTTAACCAATTATTATAGTCCCTTCATGAAAAGGGGCGGTACCGTTGGCGCGAGGGGAATCTAAACACAAGACAAGAGACATTCAGCAGAGAACACAGACACACACATCACTTCACTCTGGACACACAAACAGCCTGGAGACCTGCACAACCTGCAAGTCGGTGTTAAAGTACAGTGACAGTACCGGCGTTCTGCACGGCATCCGCTAACTAACATAGCTAACGCTAACACTACAGGGAGTCGTCCTGCCGCGGCTTAAACTGTTCCCTCTCAGACGGACACTTAAATTTACCAGAATGAACTTTCTGTGTGTGATGTCATCAAACGATTAGTCGACTCGACTTCGACTTCGCTGAACTTTGCTAGTCGACTTCTGGAGTCGTTAATGCCCTAATATATGGGATTTATATCCATATCTCTTTCTAAACACATCATTTATTCAAGAGTATTTTGATTTTATATTTTATAAGCAATTTTTATCATTTAAAGGCAAGTTTTCAGATTCTGATTCTAATAGTTTGGCAGGAACTTTGTCTGAATAAAGTGCACAATATAGTAAAAAAAATCATGCTCAGTGTCTAAAGCCATGATCAACTTAGTGAGGTTTTCTTGTTGGCCCTTGGAGCACACGGCAGTATCATGTTCCTAATGGCAGCCCTGCCTCGGGTCTCATGGTCGATCCTGGCACACTGCGTAACTTGTGTAGTGGTGAGGAAACATTCCAGGAACATCCCTCTGCGGCTCATTTGTCTGTTCACAAGGACACTCACACATTTCAAGCAGCAACTAGAAGCATCTCCAGTCCTTCTTTCCACCCATGTAAGTGTCTCTACAGATAATGCAGTCCAACTCGAGCACATTTGCATTCATCCCTGGAAGTAGTCGAGTGGATTACTTTCAATCAGAGCAACGAGTCCAATGTTCTTGTGAGGGATTAAACAAATTAAAGAATCTGAAGAAATACTGGCACTGCACATACTCGCCTCAGGTCAAGATCATGTGGCAAACCAGCACATCCCAAAACTAACAGACTTTACTAAGTTGCTACAGCACCTTTTGCATTGAAACCACTAGGCAACAAGTAAAGAATCTCACGCCCGTCTTCTTAGCATCACACAAACTGCCCAAATGCACAAATGTGTGTGTCTTGCTGTTTTATACAAAAATGAAAACAATTATGACAAAGTTGTCTCAGCCTGAATGTCATCTATTTTGGGCATTAACTGTGTTATTGTGTGTAATGTGTTATTATATGGTTTTGTCTTTGCTGTTACTTTAAAATGCTTAAAACAACACCTGCTTCTGTGTATTAGCAGACTGTTGTTGCTCACCTGGTCACGAAGGTCCTGGGTCCTGTCGGGGAATCAAGTGAGTCTCCTTGTTTGGGTGATTTGTCCCGGTTCATATGCTGCAGAATGGAGCTCAACTCACTGATTACATTGGCCTTAGGATCCATATTTGACATTGGTGGACTTCGGGATTCAGGGGGGTCTCCCCAAAGTTTGGAGCTTCTCTGAGTGGGAGTTTTGGGCAGCTCTGATTGTGCAGCACCATCCAGGGGTGGAGGTGGGGCAGGTGGGGGTTGAGTAAGGGATTCGGGACTTTCCTCAATCAAAGGATCCCTGTAAAGTGCATTGCTTTTGTTAATTATGGGCTTCATTTTTGGCTTGGGTGGCACAGGAGGCCGATCCACCAGAAATGCCTGGCCGTCTGCATAGACTGTGCAAGTGTCCAGGGCTTCGCCACCTTCCGAAGATAGCGTCGAGATGCTGGACACGGTTGAGATGGTGCTGGTAGTCTCCAGGTGGGGGTCTCCGCTACTTCGGCTTTCCACTTCTTCAATTCCAGAATCTGTGACTGGTTCAAAACTTTCAGGAGGTGGTGGGGGGTAACTAGGAGGGGGCATGCAGTTTGAAATTCCAATCGGACGCTTCAATTCTTGTGGATTTGCATTAGGATGGTAGGGAGGCAGGGACCCGACTGTGATACTGTTTTTTCTCTGCTTCAGAATCTCCGCTAACTGGTCCTCAGGTATGTCAATGCTGTTGGCAAACTCCAATGGAGGAGGTAAAGGTTCGGCAAACACAAACTCCTCATCGATGTCCACTGAGGCCAAGGGTGGTGGGGGAATTCGGAAGGGCAGTTTAATGGGTTCGTCCATCGAGCCACCTGCTGTGATGCTTTTCGTTCGGTGTGGAGCAGGCGCTTGAGAGTTGGGCACTGTGGGTTTGGTACCTGAATCTCTTGGTTCTGTGGGTACACTGTCTTGTTGTGGTGCCCCCTCCCCATCATTTGAACTGTTTTCTTTGGACTTGATGCCGTCCACCGTGTGCACCATCAGAAGACCTGCTGACTTCTGTTGTGATGTGTCCACAATGTCGATCAGCATGTTCTTCTTTTCCTCTGCCTGCTTGCTGTCTTTCGTGCCATCTGCCTCATATTTGGACTCTGTCATCTGTCTACGCAGTCCACCGCGACCTGCAGTCCTGGCCAAGTTGGCCTCAATGCCTGAACGGAGCTTAGTGTCGATGAAGAGGGGCTGGTTGAGGTCTGGTTTGTGGGACTCCCCCTTTGGTGGAGGTGGAGGAGGCTGCGCCTGCTCTTTCATTGCTCTGTCCCTGGCTGCCAAGGCCAAAGCTAGAGGGGAACTGGGATCCAGAGCTTTCCCTGTGACCGGATGTAAATAACTTCCCCCATTGGAGCTATAGGTCTTCACCGATGCTGGGAGGCTAACTGGACTGTCTAGGTCGGGGCAGTTCCTTGTACGTGTGCTAAGAGGTTCACGCACAATTGTGGGTTCGGGGCTGTTAAAGTCTGTCACATTTCCCCCGTTACCGCTGCCTCCACTGTTGCCACTCTCACTTCCATTTCCTTGTGCTGCACTCAGCAGCGAGGCTGGTGGTGCCATAAATGTCCGCAGTCCCTCATCATTTCCAAACATGCCCTCATCTATGGACTTCGACTGTCGCAAGCGAGGGGCAGGAATGGGTGAATCCTCATCCCCCAGATCTGTGGATAAAAAGGCTGGGGAATTCCTCCGGGCTTCCAGACGCTTCTCTCGGTCACGGACTGCCCCAGCAATTGCGGCTGCGAATGGGTTACTGATGCTGAGGCTGTCCTCGGGTCGCAACTGCCCACCCGAGTGCTCTGGAGTGCTTGTCTCGATCTCCATGCTGCTACCTTGGCTGCTCTTGCCGCTGCTGCTTGTGGACGGCTCTTTCACAATAATGGTTGGGATGGGGATGGAGCAGGTTTTCTCCGGACTGTCCTCTACGTTCGGCTGTTTCACCAACATGCCCTTCCGCCTGGCTGGCTTGGCTGGAACATAAAGTGCCTTGTTGCCGACTTCTGAGTAGGGGTTCTCAGGCACAGATGCCCTATTCCGATTGCGGGCATTCTGATGGGAGTTCTGAGAGTCATACTGATCTGAGTTCTGACGCTGGAATCCAACGCGCTCTCTACGGATAGTGCCAGCATTGCCATACCCTCTGCCTGCTGGCGGCTGGGTGAAACCAGGCTGGTTGGGGCTGTGGCCTCGGCCGACAGGGGCAATGGGGTTGAACGGGGGTGAAGGAGGGGAGACGCCTGGTGGAGGTGGGATGTCTTCTGATGTGTCGGGCATTGAGAGGCTTCGGGTGAACTTGAGCAACGGAGGAGTCAGAAACTGTTTCTCCTCTTCTGTGATTCCTAAGAAGCAGAAACAGATTACATATTACTCAGGTATCTCATTTGCCTTCAAGACCTTTGCAAATGTTGTTTAAAACCACTGAAAGGTGAAATGTAAAAAAAAAAACTGGTACATCAATGAGCCTTGGGTACCCATGACCTAGTTGCTGGTTCTCCACTTCTCCGTCTTTGGAGCGTTTTGGTAGGTTCTAACCACTGCATAGTGGGAGCTCCCTACAAGACGTGTTGTGGACATGCTCTAAATCGGTTGTCCAAAACACAGTTGGGTGTGTCACTAGAGTATGTAAAGAAATTAGGGCCGTTTTAAAAATGCACAATAAAAGATGGGTTGGATGTTTTATGCAGTTTCGCTCAATAATTCTTCGCTTGTTATAACGCAGTTTCGATGTCTTCACTGTTAACTAAGCAGCCAGAAAACATCGGAAACCTGAGTAGCTTAATGGAAAGCTCTCAGCTCAGCAGGACTTAATCAGAGAGGAGAGCCTGAAGAACAGAAAAGCAGTGTCAATCCCATAACCCCCTCAGGGTCAAAGAGGTAAGAAGAACTTGCGGGACCATGAATAATATTACCATGTTTTAAAATAAACTTGCTGATCATGCCATTTCTTCTCCAGATCGTGTAATTACTTCTAATGGTTCCATCAAAGGAATTCGGAATGGCAAGCAGATCAGCTTAATTTAACAATAATCAAACTTAATGAACTCAGTTCAGCTGGCGAGACGGAGCCGGCTGCGCCATGAAAGCGTAAACGAGCCTGGGAATAGCGATCATGTAGAGCATATAAATAGATCCGCAGGTTAAAATAAGGCTCAGTAAAACCAAATGAAACCATGCCATGCAGTAACGACGTCACAGGGTTTGTACTTAGCAAGTCTTCAAGCTAAACTCTATAATTAGCTTGAATGAGTCAGAAATGTTTTAAAGTCTTGAATGATTCTCATTTCTTCATATTTTGCACTGAATCTCCTTGTTGGTGTTAAAACACAATTTTCTTAACTTAAATGAGAGAAATGTGAACAAATGTTTTACTGACAGGCTGCAAAGTGTGTAAAGATACAAGGAGCCTAGATAAAGGAGTTCCAA
>JBBPCY010000019.1:18657816-18669047 GCA_037974405.1 Brachyalestes nurse
CCTCTGAATCTTGGAGGCATTGCTCTTACCACTGAGCCACAGGATCCCACAGCTTTCAGGCCTTTTTTTGGACATTTGACTTTCAGATGAGGTCTGATGCTCATGACATAAAGCTAAAGAGGTAGTATAGAACCCAAACCTCCTGGCTTTGGAGGCAGTGCTCTTACCACTGAGCCACAGGATCCCACAGCTTTCAGGCCTTTTTTTGGGAATTTGACTTTCAGATGAGGTCTGATGATCATGACATAAAGCTAAAGAGGTAGGTTAGAACCCAAACCTCCTGGTTTTGGAGGCGGTGCTCTTACCACTGAGCCACAGAATCCCACAGCTTGCAGCCTTTTTTTGGGAATTTGACTTTCAGATGAGGTCTGCTGTTCAAAAGTAACGCTAAAGAGATAGATTAGAACCCAAACCTCCTGGTTTTGGAGGCCGTGCTCTTACCACTGAGCCAAAGAACCCCACAGCTTGCAGCCTTTTTTTTATTTGACTTTCAGATGAGGTCTGCTAGTCGAGACATAAAGCTAAAGAGGTAGATTAGAACCCAAACCTCCTGGTTTTGGAGGCAGCGCTTTTACCACTGAGCCACGGCTAGTGTTCTTAAGATCACTTGAACCAAACAAACTTCTTAATTATATTTTACTTTTAGATGAATGTGACATGCAAGCTATAAAGTAACACTCAGGTTTGATCCCACAACCTTCTGTTTTTGGGACTGTAGCTTAAACTGTTAGCTACAGAACTAGGCCTGAAATGGAGACCATTTTGTGGATGTTTGACTTTCAGATGAAGTGTGACATGCAAGAAAACTAAAGACTTGGGTTTAATCCCATGACCTCAGGTTTCTGAAGACACAGCTTAAACAAGTGAGCTACACGGCTTGATCAGCAACGGCTCTTTTTTTTTGGACATTTATTCATTACCCAAACCATTTATCCTAACCAGGTTAGCAGGGGTGCTATTCCAACACCCTGGACACACTCACACCTCTCCAGTCCTCCTGACATGGAGGTCTTTGGGCTGTGGAAGGAAACTGGAGCTTCAGAAACCCATGCAGATACAGGGAGAACACACAAACCACATGGAAAGGAACCCCAAAGACCCAAATGGGAACCGAACCCCAGATCTTCTCGGTTTGAGGCAATAGCTCTAAACACCGCACCACGATACCACCCTGACTGAAGCTGAAGTTATGGGGTTGAACTGTGCTGGAGACTGAGATGCCCTCTTGTGGGCCCACCACCTGTGAGCAGATGAGTCTTAAACCTGCTCCCTCCGGTTATGGAATAGTGGAAGAACATGAATAATAAGATTAAGTTGAATATGGTGCCTGTCCCAAGCCTAGGGGCGCTTCAGATGACTCTTGAATTCTGAAATAGAAGTGTTTTGGACGATTAAATTCATAGTTTCAAGATCAGCCCACCCCTCCCTTTTTATGTATTATGTTTGTCTCTGATTAGAACCTGTAACCTCCTGGTCTTGGAGGCTGTGGTCTCACCACTGAGCCACAGGATCTCACAGCTAACATGCCTTTTTTTTGGACATTTCACTTTCAGATGAAATGTGACCTACAAGACACAAAAGACAGATTACGACCTACAACCTTCTGTTCTTAAGACCACTGCAACATAACCTACTTTTTTTATGATATTTTACTTTTAGATGAATGTGACGTGCAAAATATAAAGTAGACAACTCAGATTTGATCCTACACCCTTCTGGACTTGAACCCAGAGTTTAAACCAGTGCACCATAGATCCAAGGCAGATGCTCCACTTATTTTTGGACATCTGACTTTAGATGAAGTGTGACATACCAGCCATTAAAAGTAAGACTCTGATTAGATCCTACAACCTTCTGGCCTTGAGGCCACAGCTAAAGCCAGCCAACTACTGAGCTTGACAAGCTGCTTAACCTATTTAAGAGACTTTTAGATGAAGTGTGATGTGCAAGACAAAGTTTAAGACTTAGGTTTGATCCCACAACCTTCTGTTTTTGAGATCATAGCTGTGAGCTACAGAGCTAGGCTGGAGGTTATTTTTTGAATATTTGACTTTCAGATGAAGTGTGACATGCAAGACTTAAAACTAAAGACTTGGGTTTGAACCCATGACCTCACGTTTCTAATGTCATAACTTAAAGAAGTGAGCTACTTGGCTTGATGAGCAACAGCACTTTTTCTATATGTATCTTTCAGACTCTTAAATGTTGGCTACATTTCATAATTTTGGCTCAGCCCCCCATAGAGGACAGTCCGTATTTGAGTCCTGTAAGTAAACCAGAGTCTATTGACTTTAACGTGTGGGACTGAATGAACACACAGATTAATTTTTTAAAGAATCATATTTATGATGCAGTAATGATTCACACCCCAAGGCTTAATCCAGCTCCATCAGTGGAATGTTACTTCTCTCATATTCCACCCTTCAGTCCGGCTCATGGTGAAGTCCTGGAGAAGGAGGGCGTACATGCCCCCCCGCTGCAGCCCTCCCAGGGCGACGCCCCGTTACGGCTCTGTTCAAACAAAGCAACGCCTCGGAGGACGAATCGAAACGTAGGAGAGTTTATAAACCGAGGCTGTTCTCTCTCCAGCTCTGCGAGGGTGGCCTGTGTCATGAATAAAACATGTGTTTTGCATACAGCATTTGGACGGGACTTCGGCGCGAGTTAATTGCTTTCGGCCGTTTGTTCCTCTGGGCTGTTTCCTGATAAGCACTGCTGAGTCCAGCGGGGGAAACCAAAGTGTTGACTTTACGTAACCGTTCAAATATTTTAAAAGAAAACCAATTCATTAGTCTTCATTCAGAACAGTGGATTGTGTGAGCGGACTCCAGACCATGTCCTTTCAGCTCCATCCCTGCACCTGTGTTTGTGTTTATCTCAGTAATAAAACACAAACGGCCGATTCTGCGTTCCCAAACCTATGAAGTCTGAAAGAAAACTAAAGTCACACGGCTTTCAACAATTTTCCGCAACTGGAGTACAATCGAAGCAGAAATTGTGTGAAAAGTGCAAATTTGAAACCTTTAATCCACACCCCATATTTTATAATGACTCAAATTTGATGGACAGTTGTTGTCTCTGTCGTCTTGTTCTATGGAAGCAAAAACTTTTACATTTTGCTGTTTTGACTTGCAAAGAAAGTCCAAAGATGTTGATTCAGAATCTATATTGTATGCGTGTTTAATTAAGTTAATTAAACATTTAATATGTACTTAGCATTGTAATTAGCATTGTAAAATTCAAGGATGTCCATTAATTAAGATTTTGTTCCATTTATAATGCATTGTTTTCTTACAGCTGTATAAGTGCTATATATAAGCTACATATTTGTTAAAAAAATATATTACAAAACCCTATTTTGCATGAACATGAAATTATATAGAGTGATCAGTTTGGCACAAAACCTTCAATCATTATGATTCAAGAAAAGGTCAAATTTCTGTTGATATTTTGTCTGAAAATGTAAAACAATAATCAATAGACAATGTTTGCACACCCACTCTTGTTCACTGGAGGTGGCAGTATTTCTGGAGGGCACTTTATACAGTCAGTGGTTCTGCTCCTCCGTGATTGTAGCCTCTTGCTCTCATTTGAACAGCTCAGTGGGTTCTTGTTACTGTGGAGGTTCTTGGTGGTATCTGGGGTTCCACTTTACTGTTGCCTTTGTTAGTTAGCTGCTCGTTGATTTATCCACAGCAGTTTCCTGTGTATTCCGCTGAAGGTTAAGGGCGGTGGCCTAGAGGGTAGGCCTCTGGACCGAGAGGTCATGGGTTTGAATCTTACCTTCAGCATTCCACCACTGGGTTCCTGAGCAAGACCCTAAACCCCAAGTTGCTCCAGGGAGAGTGCCCCCTGTAGTTAGGGAATAAAAGTCGCTTTTGCTAAATGCTGTAAATGTATCTCTGAGAGTTAAATCCCTTTTTCATTATAAGTTAGACTAGTGACTGTGCTGAAAATGTGATTGTAGTGAAAGAAAGTGTTTACCGTGTTCTACCTAATGATTATTAGAGGTTTGTGGTATAAAAACAGCCACATTCAGTGTCCTGGCTTCTTGGATGTCTGCTGGCTGAAGCAGATCTTTCGGGTTTCCACATATTTCTTCACATATCACTTTAAGAATGACTCCGTTGCTTATAAACTGTCTGAAGTTTCCAAATATATCCACAAAACAGTTTTAAACAACTTCTTGCTGATTTTTTTTTTTCTTCACTTGATGGTCATCCTGACGGGATAAAACGATCTTTATTCTCGAGGCTGCAGGTTTAAGCATTCGAATGAATGTTTCATATATTCATATGTGCATTTTTTTCATCTTTCAATCTCATAACTAAGTTGAACTATTAAAATATGCTAATACATTCTCACGCCTCAAGTTTCACAACCATGGTATATATTAAGTTTGTCTTTCAAGGGTTAGCATGGCTGCATGATTTAGTAAATATTGAATGAAATGTGCTATTTTGTGCTTTATTTAACTCAACGTTACTTCACTGTCTGCTTTGTTAAATGTTCTCTCGTTTTTGTGTTCTGCAGTTGAAGAGATGAACCTGCACAAATACTGCGTGTCCCTGTTTGCGGCATCCAGCCCAGCAGGAGGAGAACATCCAGATAAAACCCCCAAATCCTGCCTGAGCATCACAGAGATAGACGAGGTAAACCTGGGCTGCACTTTGCCAATCACTTCTAGGCACAAACCGAGGAGATATCCCTTATCTCGAAGGTTTCGTATCATAGCTTGACCCAATAACGTGCATATAAACCCGCCCTTTTTTAATCTCCTGCCTCTGTCCCTCCCCAGGCCTCTTCCTCTCACTTGTCTTTGCATTCTTTTTTCAGACGGATGGGGACTCTGCGGTGTGCGGTTCCTCTGGAGTCCAGCAGGAAGCTGATAAGAGAGTGTAAGACATGCCATGTATAAGAAAGTGGTTTTATGGAAGTTTCTCGACACATCCTCAGACGAGAACTCGGTGTTTGTATAAAGCAAATTAAAATGTGCTCTCAGTCTTTAGAATGGTGTGTTGTGGTATTTGGTAACCATTCAAACATTAGGAATCAATACATTCAAAATTCCACAATAAAAAGCAGTAATACGTCTATAAAATGATTTTAATGTGTTTTAGAACTAAAATAATTATTAGGAAGTGCTACCAACATGAGTAATGTTAAGTGTGTCCAGAACAGGCCCAGCACCATGGGGGTGCAACTGAGAGCATCTAGATAAGATAAGATAATACTTTATTAATCCCCAGGCGGGGAAATTTTTGTATTACAGCAGCAGAAAAGGCAATGCAGTAATATACAATAAATGTAAAAAGTAAATAAAAATAGTTACAGATAAATTATCAAAGAGTGCAATGTGTGTAATGAGTGTGCGTTACGACATCCCCCCGTTAATAAGACTTTCCTTCATCATTTGGTTATGATTTACTAGTTCCATTGCAAATAGCTAGATAACTTATAACCAAAGATATTTATATTAGTCAGAGAGTGAACAGTCAGTTCTTGAGATCGATTTTGGAAGCAGAAAAATCAGCGAAAGTATCTGAAACACTTTGAGAAGAACCAAACTGAGATGTCTGGTCAGCTGAACATCTCCAACACGGCAGGTCTTTTGGAGGGTTCCTGGTCAGAATCTACCAAAAGTGCTCCAAGGAGAACTAGAGAACCGGCAACAGGGTCATGGACCCCCGAGGTTCGCTTGTCTGGTCTGATCCTGCTGAAGATCTGTGGTAGGAAAAAACTGCTGAAGAAGTTCATGCTGCTCTGATAGAAAGGGTTAAGAACACACAGTGCAGCGCCCCCTGCTGGGTGTGGGTCTGCATAGCTGCAGACCGGTCAGAGAGCCCATGCTAACCCCTGTCCACCACCGAAAGCTCCGACAATGTACACTTGAGCACAAAATGTCTGGGAGGGTAGAATACTAGATTTAGCCACATGTATAATGCACTGTAGTGTCCAATCATAACTTAGCAGAGAACAATAGAAGAGGATTTATGCATTTCATACTCAAATTACCAAAGAAATTACCTTCCTGAGTGAGTCATATTTCAGTAGGTGTAATCAGATCTTGAGGGAGGTGACTTAATAAGAAATGACCTTGAGCAGATAGAAAAAAAGTTTATTATGTATGATTTAATTGCTACTTGACCAATGTATCTATAATGATTCTGGTCTGGATCATAATATAATACTTTTGAACAGTTGTGTATCTGTTTTCTTTTCTCTCGCAAAGATTGAATCAAGGAAGCAAGGACACCTTTACCCTCTCGACGATCCAGATAGAAGAGTTTCCATGTCCAGCAAAGTCACCGGCCTCCTCGTGTAGTAGCTATGCACTACCGATTGAACGGACAGCAAATCAGTCACCAGAGCCATTCCCAACATCACCACCATTTTGTGCAGATCAGAAAGTGGAACATGAACTTCAAAGAACAGAATCACCAAGGTTTGGTGACCAACCCAAACCACAAATACACACATTTTCTTCTCCTGCGTTCTCCACAAACAATTTCACACAAGACAGTCCAGACACTCAGAACAGAGCTTCCTTTCTTTTGCCCCCAACCCAGTGCTCATCACCTGTGCCCCCTTTACCTTCTGGCCCAAAATTGAGCTCAACATTTCCAAATTCCAGCCCAAGACCAGTAGTTCTCAGGGCTCCTTCATGTTCTTCAACCAGTAGCCCACCAGTCCTCCAATCCACCTCAGATTCTCCAACCAACAGCCCAAGACCAGAAGTCTTAAAATTAACTTTAAGTTCTCCAACCACTAGCCCACAATCTGTGGTCCTCAGGTCTACTTCAGATTCTTTAAATTGTAGTCCTTCAGATTCTCCAACACCTAGCCCAGTGGTCCTCACTCAGAACAGGGATTTCTTTCTTTTGCCCCCATCCCACTGTCCATCACCTCTGTTCCCTTTTTCGTTTGGTCCAAAACTGAGCTCAGCATCTCCAAATTCCCCAGCTCCTAGCCCTAGACCACTAGTCCTCACGAAACATTCACATTCTTTGACCGCCAGCCCAAGACCATCAGTGCCTAAGTCTACTTCGGATTCTCCAAACACCACCCCAAGATCAGAAGTCCACGAGTCTGCCTCAGATTCTCCAAACACCATCCCAAGATCAGAAGTCCACAAGTCTGCCTCAGATTCTCCAAACACCACCCCAAGATCAGAAGTCCACAAGTCTGCTGCCCATTCTTCAACCACCACCCCAACACCAGCAGTCCTTAAGTTAACCTCAGATTCTCCATCCACCAGCCCAAGACCATCACTGCTCAAGTCTACTTCAGATTCTCCATCCACCAGCCCAACACCGGCAGTCCTCAAGTCTGGTTATAATTCACTCACCCCCAGCACAAGATCAGAAGTCCTCAAATCTACTTCATATTCTCCAAACACCAGCCCAAGACCTGCAGTGCTCAAGTCAACTTGCAATTCTCCAACCACCAGCTCAAGTTCTCCAAATTTCAGCCCAACCATAGAAAGCTCTCGGTGCAGCCACTCTGGTCCCCAGCAGGCTTCACCTCCTGAGGCAACACTTTCCTTGCAGTCCCAAGAACAGCTGATTTTATCTGATTCCCTTTGTTCGTTGTCAAACTCAGCGAGGTCCACAGAACCTCTCAGGTCATTTCCACCTCCCAGCTCATCACCTTCTCCTCCCCTGAGCTTGTCAGGTCAGTGCATGTAGACAGGAATGAATCATCTCATGGGTTTTATGGGTGCATGCTTATATACATGTTGTGTCCGGCAGTTTAGCAGGATTTGAAGCTGGATGCCATGATGTGTCAGACACCTTGTGTTTTGCCAAGTGGAGCTTTAACGGTTTGGAATAAGCTTGAAAATTTGTCTTTATTGATTTATACATTAATTTTTTTTTTGCATAATTAAATTAGATCAGACAGGGGGAGACAAAGGAGAGCGAGTAAAAGGAAGAGAGAGAGGAAAAGGGAGAGATAGAAATAGGGAGAGACAAAGAAGAGATCCAGATGAGAGTTGCTGCTGCCGTGTCATCGCTCCGACCGCTGCATCTGAAAAACACAGAGAACAGAACACAGCAACATTGTATCAGCACAACTGTAGTTGTGTGTGTATACCTGCGTGTGTGTGTGTGTGTGTGTGTGTGTGTGCGCATGAGCGTATATGTGTGTGCGTGTGTGTGTGTGAATGTATGTGAGTGTCTACCTTGATGTAGCCGGTTTGATCCGGATCTATTTATTATAAAAGTGATTTTTCCAGTCTTCTTACGAATTATTTTAAGGTCTGTATTTATAAGCTGTATTTAATGTCGGACTGTAACTAGATGGAGGCGCAGGGTCTTCACCTGGCTTAAGAAGTGAGTTAATATTAGGGGAGTTCATGTTTGAAGGTAACTTGCCACTCTCCCTAATAAGACATACCATTCTAAAAAAAATGGGTTCCAGCGCAGTCCAGAATTCTTTATAGTATTCTGTGGGAGAACCGTCTGGACCTGCAGCGTTCTTATTGGGCATGTGTTGAAGACCATCATGGAGGTCAGCCTTCGAGATGAAGTGCATCCAGAGCCATAACCTGATGCTCCTGTAATTTTGGAAGGATTATATTACAGTAATCTCTCAGTTTTACGTGGATCAGCACTTGCGGATTCAGTCACACGTGGATTTTTCTGAGAACCGAATTCTCCACAATCTGCAGAAATCTCCACAATAACGCGGAAACTGCAAATATTCTCGCTTTTTTTTTTTTTGCTTTTTCGTGGCAATATGTTTTTTTTTTACGCATTTCAGTTCTAACCGTGCTGAATTTAATGTGTTTTGCTTATATTGTGGCAGTAAATATATTTTTTCTGGATGTTTTCACACAAGAGGACTCATTCACCTCGCCGCGTGTCCCAATACTTTTGTCACGTAACCTTCCAAGCTGCATTTCTCGGTGGGGAATTTAAATTAAAAGACGGGTTTACATTGAAAAGAGATGAATACGGGTTTACCTTTACATTTTCTTTAAGGGTAATGCATTAAACTGAGTTTAAAATGAAATGAAAGTGTTCTGGGAGCATGTTTGGGGCGTGTTCAGGGTTTACACTATAGAAATAGGCATTTTTATAACCAAAACACAACAACGCCGTTTTTCCACTGTACGCGGGTGCTCTTGGAACGTAACCCCCGCGGAAAGAGAGGGATTACTGTATTGAGGAATTCTTTAATATCAGCATCTGGTGGATCAATTTGTGACATATATACATTTTTATAGTAATTTCTAAAAGTGTTATTTAATTCCTCAGGGTCATGGGTAATATTTCCCCATGAGTTTTTTTTTTTACAGAGGCAATCATTTCTTTTTGTTTATTCAGTTTTAATTGATTGGAATGTGCCAGTTTTGTTGCCACAGGCATAGTTCTCCAGTCTGAGTCTTTGCACCAAGAACTGTGTTTTTAAAAAATTTATTTTATTTCATTTATTTCATTTAATTAGAGTTTTAATTTGCTTAATGCACTCAAGACATGTTCCTGGGGTGAGACAGCATACTTGGCCTCTAAAGAACTTTTGCCTGAGTTCTGGTATAATTTAATTTTGCAGTGTTTTCTTATGTGAGGAGTAAGAAATAATCACACGTGGTGAGATTCCTGGCATGTCGTTACTGTCTAAAAATGGTGCCTGTTCCCGTTTGAGAGTTTATGAAATCTTGATCTTTAAGTAATGATGTGTTAAATCTCCAGTGTCTGATTGGAGGTGTGACCTTTGCGTTAGTCAGAGTGAGGGAAGCGGTGATGGGGTGGATCTGAATGGCTGCAGTGTTCCTCATAATAGAGCTGCTAATTAAAAACTGGTCTAAGTGACGAGAAGAAGGTGTATTCTCTAAGGCAGGGGTGTGGAGCTCCGGTCCTGGAGGGCCGTGGTCCGGCACATTCTGGTGATTTCCCTGCTCAGAAACTCCTGGTTCACCTCGACAGTTAACTGTCAGCTTTAGTGAATGTGTTTGAGGAGGAGAACCATCAGACTGTGCTGGACACCGACCCTCCAGGTCCGGAGTTTCCAGATACACAGAGCTTGACTCTGTGTATTAACCTCTGACTTGTTTTGTCTTTGACAGGGTTTGTAAAAGCTGATGTTAATTTAGGTTTAGCTTTACAGGTATAAATAACAGTTGTGGCCTTCTAAAGCACTGATGTACGACACTCTGGATAAACTGCTCTAAACGTAACCCCCTGCTCTAAGGGTACGAAGATGAGAGCACCAAACATCACATAGACCAAAGTCCCTCATGTACTCATTGCCAATTCCTAAAGCTCCCTGCAATTTCTCCCTGAGCCGATCAATTTCAGGGTTAAACACTGGATTGCACAGTTTTTAGACTGAGATGTTTATATATTTTTAAGTGTGGTATCTCTGATTCTGCACTATGTACTATCATGAAAAACAAAGCTTCCTCTGACATTTGAAGTCTCCAAGTAAGGAAGTATTTTCATATAGACAGTGTGTTAGCAGCGCTGAAAACAAACTACATTAAACTTTATGTCCAGGAGACTGTAAATTAACTCAGGCCTGCATACAGATGCCAGTTTTGAAACGGAACATTACCATCCATCCAACCTCGGAGTCGAACCCAGGACCTTCTTGCCGTGAGGCAACAGCGCTAACCCCTGCGTCACCGTGCCGCTCCACGGAACACTACAAAAAAGAAAATTAGCCATTTGAGTGGACATCTAGAGGGCAGTACTAACGGTCTGTCTTCATTCAGTTATTGGTCAATGACAGACGCAAAGTTTGTGTGTTTTTCCTGCTGAAGCCGCGCTGAGCGGGTTTCCCAGTCACTGCCCTGCTCCTCTGCCAAAGTCAATTCAGACGCAGCAATAAAGACTCGGCTTCTTTAGATATCGATTAGAGTTTTAAGTAAACGCTTGGCATGTTAGGCCAGGCAGGAAGGTAATTACACTTTGAGGAACACCCTCAGAATGCAAGGACCTTATCACCAGCAGCCTCACACACACACACACACACACACACACACACTCCTTTTAATAATCACACATGCCACCACTCCTATGCAGAAGCTACTTTGAGCTTTATTTGCTGACTAGCAAACTGGTGGGGAAGTCAAGCTGTGAATTATAAACAAAGTTATTGTTTTAGATGGAGAGAAAGAGAGAGAGAGGGAGGGAGGGAGGGAGGGAGAGAGGGAGGGAGGGAGGGAGGGAGGGAGAGAGGGAGAGAAAGAGAGAGGGAGGGAGGGAGGGAGGGAGGGAGGGAGGGAG
>JBBPCY010000019.1:18749246-18759246 GCA_037974405.1 Brachyalestes nurse
TTCACTGGGGGGAGAGAGAATAAAACGGCTGGATTTGTGTTGGAGACGTCTGGTTCCATTCACCAACACTGGAGAGAGATCTGAGTCTCTACAATCAACATCAAACCCACACTGAGTGACTGCAAACACAGAATTTAAGTGGCAATTGTGACCAGTCTGTATAATTTACTGAGAAATAAAAGTGAAAATCAATTAAACTACTTCAAAAGAAAACAAAATGTCTTTTGACAGGCCACAAAACAAAAAAAATAAAGAGCCGGCAAGAAATGTTCTGCAGTGATTCAGTCAAAGGCAGACTTGACTCTTCCGCCCATCACTTCACACACTCCTCCACACGCCGCAGCACCAGCACATACTTGCTGCACGATTTGTGACGCACGTCTGTGACCAGCTCCGAAAAAGCTTATTGCGGTAATCAGCTTTTGACCAAACGCTCCGAATTACGGGGATTTGAGTCATATCTGTGTGATTTCTGGCCTCCGTCAGGCTAAATGTCACATAAAACCAACAGAGCATCCCAAATACACACTGTAAAATGTGTCAACTGACATTACGAGTCTTTAGTTTAGGCTCTTGGGTCGCACTGAGTGAGAACTCACAACACAGCACATCAAATAATGTCCTTCCCTCCATTGGCTTAATTTTACCAGGGTGGTGGTGGGGGAGGGGCGCTGAAGTCTATCCCATCACTCTTAGGGCAAAACACAATGTATTAAAAATGTGCTTAACTCTCCCTTAGTTTACCCCCTGAAAATACACCAAAGCCCTTCATTTGAATTAATTGGCCTTTAATTTGTGAAACCGACCCCTTAATTTTACCTTAAAATGAGATGAGTGTGAAACCCTTTAATCTTACATTTAAGGCGTTAATTCAGGAGGTTCTATTATTAAAGGGGAAAATTTGAAAAAGTAAAAGGGAAAATTCTGTAGTTTTAGCCTTAATCCGTGCACTTTTCCTGTATGGGAAATTAAGGTAAAAATAAAGGTCATTTTAAGGGGTAAAATTAAGGGGTTTGGTTTGGTAGTGTTTAGCATCTCCAGTCCACCTGACCTGCAGGTCTTTGGACTTTTAAACACTTTAGTTAACCTGGTGTAAGCGTTAGATGAGACAAACAGATAAATAGTTGATCAACTTCACGATATTATAGCAAATACAAATAAATATAATAAATAAACCCCAAAATATTGAAATTCACTCAGCAAATCTGAAAGCTTTAGATAAGATTGAACAATTTCTGTACAAACTGCAATGCCCAGACACAATGTGTGACCTGAATAACAAATTAAGCAATTTCTGATTCTGATTCTGATTAAGCCCTGTTCGTTTGAGCCAATTTAAAGCTGAAACTGGCTCCAGCACCCACACCCTGGTTAGAATAAGCAGCTTAAAGAATAGATGGATAGATGGATGGATGGACAGATGGAGGGATATCAAGCTTTAGATGCCATTAAAGAGAAGAAATGTTTTCCTTCAGTTAACCCCATTTACAAAATTACAGCACCGGCACTCTGAATATGGACCAAAATCTATGAAAACCATCAGAGATTTCAGCACCATGGACAGCTCAGTTACATCATTTCTGCTGCTGCAGCCCCAAAAAGAACCCTCCAGAACAAGTTTGTACAACAACACACACACACACACACACGAGAAAGCCAAGGCCAAAATCATGCCATGATTACAAACCACCTTCCGCACTCCGGCGCTGTTTTATAATCCCGATGATGACGAGCTAATTGGCAGCACACTTTCTGTGTTTGCACTGTTTTTTGTCCACCCACAAACATGTTCTTTCATAACTGCTGTTCTGAGAAAGGACAAAACTAACAGAGCATTAGGGACTAATCCCATAATAATAATAATGATAGGAATAATAATAATAATTACCTTTGACTGTCATAGAGTTTGCAGCTCAAAGTGCTCCACAGGCAACAGCAAAAGAAATGAAGTTTAAGAATGAAAACCTAAGAAAGAAATGGAGTTGTGTGTGTGTGTGAGTGTGTGAGTGTGAGTGTGTAAGTGTGTGTGTGTGTGAGTATGTGTGTGTGTGAGTGTGTCTGTGTGTGTGTGTGTGTGTGTGTGTGTGAGAATGCTGATAGTACAGGACTACCTGTTTATTCCTCTCTTTCCCAACTCCATCCCCTCTTTTCTCCTTTTCTCTTTTTATCGTTTCTCGGCTAATTAAAGGCCTTAGAGAAGCTGAAGAACAAAGAGCTTTCTGTCAAAGTGGGAAAAAACTGAGCTCGCAAAAAACCTGCAGACGGATGGCTTCATTACACACACACACACACACACACACACACACACACACACACACACACATTACAGCAACCAATGCAGCAGACAGCTTTTTACTACAGAAGAGGTCAGTGTGCGAAACAGAAACGCCAGTGATGTTGAAAATAAAGCATCCAAAACCACAAATCAGCCTCATTCCGCCAACTATAGATTACAGAGAGACGAACCAGCCAGCTACCGATCGGCCAAACACACGCCGAGCAAGCCAAGATCAACCTCCAGGGGAAATAAAATGAAAAGGAGCAGCAAGAAACGCACAACACACACACACCAGAGCCACTTACAGCAACAACAGAGAGGAATTCTCCCACCAGAACTCCCACGTCAGAGTGGGGCTTCACAGTGGTGGTGAATGGAACCAGACGTCCACCTTCAAAAAAGAACGGTTCACGGAAAGTTATTCCATGAAATGGTTCTGCTTGCGCTGCCTGACGCCTGAAACCTTGGGTTCTGAGAAGCTCTTAGTCCTTAAACTAAACCCATTCATGGTGGAGGGATACATGCAGGGCGTCGTGAGGTAAAATAGTCCCCAAAGAAAAGTGATTTAGTTCAGATTCACTATTTTACATCATCAACATTCAGATAAACACTCAGAGACACGTGGAGCTTCGCTGGTTGGCGATAGTGAATAAATAGCCTGGATTTCTGCTGGAGACGTCTGGATAGAACACAGATCATCTTTACAACAAACAAACTTTGAATGACTGTTTTCTTTTCAAACACTGAATGTTCTAGTGTAATTTTAACAGTGATGGTTTGTCATTTTAATTCTTTTATTCCCATCCAAATCAGAGCTTTCTGGTGTTGTGTTAAAAAACAAATCTGTACTACAATCTGACCAAAACACCTTTTAGTGTGGCGAATGATACAAAAGTCACTTTTCAGCTGAACTGAATTCTTAATTAGACAATTTTTTAAGGTTTGAACTTGGACAAACTCAAGAGAACCGAGTGAACTTCAAAAATTCCAACCACAGACGCTAACAGGTTTAACAAAATTGCCTCGTAATTCCAGCCGTCTCTCT
Source organism: Brachyalestes nurse (assembly GCA_037974405.1). NCBI lineage: Eukaryota > Metazoa > Chordata > Actinopteri > Characiformes > Alestidae > Brachyalestes > Brachyalestes nurse. The sequence goes on from JBBPCY010000019.1 coordinate 18,752,570, forward strand.
GGTTCTCCTGCTGATGTCCTCAAAACGTAAACAGAACATTCCAGAAAGACCACACAGCAGAAAAACCTGAACCTTGAAATCCTTCTTGAGCCAAAAATGAGCCTCTTCTGAGACAGAAGAGATGGTCCCACTCACCACCACTGTAACAAAATCCAAGAATCAAATGTCTTTATACTGGAATGATGAACATTTTTTGCAATAAAGAATAAAACAAGAAAGTTAATATAGTGACCAAATACACACACACACACATACACACACATATGTGTGTGTGTGTGCGTGTGTGTGTATGTGTGTGTGTAGAGAGAGAGAGAGAGAAACACCAATAATTCACCAAACTTCACTGTAATTTCATTTAACTTCAGTAAAAAGTAAATCCCTTGAATCAGTTGACATTAAGTGTAAGTGACTTGGCTTTACGTTTAAGTGACTTAAGCCTCTAAAACAAGCTTGATTCTATTATGTAACTTCACTTGATTCTAGATCAGTCAGTTTTTTAAGTAAATTAACTTACTGAAATGTGTGACATCATTATATCTGAATGACAGTCAGACGACCAGAACACCATTAGAAATGTCATCTCAGGAGTCATGGATTGTGAACCAGCTTAAGTATCAACACATTAATAAAAACAAGCTTGAGTCTTTTTCACCGACCTCAAACACAGATCGCGAATTCCACACACACCCCGGTGGTTTCTTGTTTTTTCTTTCTCGCAATAAAAATGCATGTTTTTCCTCTTTCGGCTTCTGGATAAATCCTTTCGCTCCACAATGTATGTTTTTTTTTCTTTCCGTTTTTCTCCCTGAGGTCATGGATGAGAGCGTTTTCTCTGCTGGTGAATGTGTGTGGGAGTTCAAAAAAATAATAAAATAAATACAAACAAAAAAATGGGAAAAAAGTAATGTGCCATTTCTCACAAGGTCATAACATTAATGGAGACATATGCTTCAAACTCTGTCCCAAAAAAAAGACAGAAATACCCCAACCGGCTCTCTGCATTTCTAATGTAAAAGCCCTGTTTACCATTCACTCTATTCACCAAGCCGCTAAGATTTTTCCAAAATAAAAGTCCCCTTCAGCACCGAGACGTTTGGAAGCACAGTATTTGGGGAGGGTTTTTGAACCAGTGGAGCATTTCCCCCTCATGATAGGAACGGAGGGTCGTGGGGGAATGTGAAACTCAATATTATTGGTCGGTATTATTATTGCCCCGCCCACTGGTGCATGGTGACATCATCCAAAAAATCGGAGCTGCACAAACGTCTCGTAAGTGGTGAAATGTGTTGAATATGAACATGGATGTGAACTGACAAGGTAGAATAAGGTTGTTTTTGATTTCACGATGACTATAAAAAGAAATAAAATTTTGTAAAATTTTCAAAAATACAAGATCGGCTCATTTTGAACGTGAAAGTCAGACTTTAAAGTCTGGGATACACAAGCTAGGTGTGTATTTGTGTTTTATATGATAAACAGTAGCCTAATTTCCATTTAGCCCAAACCACACACACACACACACATGTATCAATCAACTCAAGGCCATAAGCACAGAGTTACAAAAGGAGCTGCACTGCCTATGGATACAAATGTGATTTATTAAACCACTGGCAAAAAAAAAGAAAAAAATTGATATCAAATGTAAAATCACATTTTTTAGCAACTGTTCCATCACCAGAAAAACACAAAGTGCTCCAGTGAGCATGACGTGACCTGCGTCGTGTTCAAAACCCTTTTTTTTAATTTTCTTGCGATTTATAATCAGTGTGAGCAAGTCAGATCTGCCTGGTGTGGAAGTTAGTAACCCCATTTATCACTGAAAAAAAAAACTGACCTCATTCTGATTCATCGCTCTTTTGTCCTCAATACTGAAATAAAGGAGGCGCTTTGGGGCCCTTGAGGACTCTGATCGGAACTGAAAAACCAAAAAAGAAAAGAAATGAAACTGCAATTTTTTCGAAAAGCTTAGCAAAAATATATTCCCAAGGTGAATCCCTCCAGTGAGCGCCAAATCGGATGCTGATCCCAAAAGTGCTTTTTTTGTATATTTTCTTCAGAAAATTAAAAGGTAAAAGAAAATAAGAAAATATGTTTTATATATATATGTTTATATAGATATATATATATATATACTCCCATAGAATTAAGCCTCTACCCTCTCAAATGATTAACCATCTATTTTTGGCAGCCCGTCCTCCCCTGCTGCTGTAAACAGGACGCCTCCCTGGCGCCCTCTTGTGGACAGTGCTGGTACTGTCTGCCGACGCCGATTCAGCTGTTTGTCGGCCTGCGATTCGCCGAGTCGGTGCTGAAGTCGCAGGACGCTTTCGCATCTATTCCACAGCAATCCTCACTGAAGCACAGACGAAGGCAGTAGTGTCACAGGCTGGCACCATCCCTGGTTCCTCTTTTCTCATTTCATAGCAGCAGAAAAGAGGTTTATCTGACCTCAGCAGGTTTATAGGCATTTTCTAATTTTGCCTTGCAGATTAAAGAGGGAAAAAAATAAAACATTCTCCCAGAGCCACAGCACAGCACTACGTCGACCGAATTCCCCACAGAAAGCTTTTCATTGGTACCCTTTTATTCGATTTAAGATTTTTTTTTCCATTTTTCTCCTTTTTATTAAGAAGGCTATACCAGACGCATAATCACTATACATAGATTTAACATTACCTTTACAATTAAATTTTTCACTGAAATTACAGAATAAATATATGCACATTTATTTTTTTAAATCCTTTTTCAAATCTTTGTGTGAGAGAGAAAAAACATTAAAAGTGCTTCCTACAAAGCTGTTAGTGATAATAATATCCAGAAGCATTTTTTTTGTCGTCTTAAGAAAGTGCGTCGAACTCCATAAAATCTTGAGTGTCTTTTATGTATTCACAAATCCTCGGGTGTGTCCTTGAGAGAGAGAGAGAGAGAGAGCAAGAGAGAAAGAGAGAGCGAGAGAGAGAGATAGAGAGGACATCTGGTGTCCTTTTATTATAATAATATATAAAATAAATAGACCACTGAACAGTAATTCGTTGCAGTATCTCTATTGAAGGTGAATTATTATTATTATAATTTTTTTTTGTTCTCAGCAATACCTCACGCCCCTTTTTGCAGTTGAATGCATGCGGCAAACTGCAATAGTCTACAAACTGTGCCTGCGAGCGCATGAGAGACGAGCCGCCGTCAAGGCTTCGTCTGAATGGTTGTGTGTGAGCAAGTGTGTGTGTCTGAGTGTGTGTCTTTGTGTGTTTGTGTGCGTGTAATGCTCCTGCGATTGGCTCCCGCAGCCACAAACAAATCTGTTCTGTATAAAAATAAGGGGTTGACAACATTGCTGGCTACTCTGAGAAAAAAACAAAGTCAACTCAAAATAAAATTAAAAATAAAAATTAAAAGGCACTTCATTGGATATTATCTGAGTATGGCCTTTCCTCCAAAGCCACTTGGGGGAAAATGTACTTCTGTGATATATATAGATTAACTGGTCATGCTGTTGTCTAGTTTTTTTGACGTTTATTTTTGTGGTAGTGGTGGTGGTGGTAGTGGTGGTGGTGGTGGTAGTGGCGGGTAGGGGGCGCTATGGAGGTGAGCTGTACTCTCTGTGTTTAAAACCTGTACGATTTCTCCAAGACTTCGAGGTAATCCGGCTTGGTTTGGAGTTTGGCCCTTAACTCGAGGTATTCACTTTGGGTTTGTTCCGGAAATCCTTTGCCCCCGGCAAAAAACAGCGTCTCTTTTAACCTGGCGTCCTGCTGCACGTCCGGGTACTGCACCCCCGGCGGATGCGCGTGTGCCACGTGGACGTGCTTAAGTCTCGGCGCCGTGCTGTACAGGCAGTCCACGAATCCCACAGCCTGGGGTGACCTCTGCTGGCTGTCTATTGCACCGGGGCACAGCAGCCCATTCTCATGAAGCCGCGACCGATCCACCGTGACTATTGTGTTTAGCTGTGACGCGGAAACAGCTGCCGTCCACTCCTGCTCTTTCTCCAGAAGCGTCCGGTAGCTGGTCCCTCCGTTTTCCTTCTGCTCAGCCTCCATCTCCCCCTCTCGCGGTTTGTAGATGGGATTGTTGCACATGTGTGCCACGGGATGAGGGATGTAGTCATAAACATGGCCTGGTGGTTTCTCAGGCGTGGCCACAGTGGGCCGTTCCTCAAATTGCATCTGGATGCCGGTCAGATCCACTTCCTGCCTCTTCCTAAAAGGCACATCCTTCTTCCGCCGTCTCCTCAGCACGAACGCGAAAAGACCGGCCGCAGCAAAAACAGCGCAGATGAACAGAACCAGCAAGCTTAGTATCAGAACCGAGAGAGGGACTGCGGATCTTGCAGATGACGGGGAGGCATGGCCCGACCCAGAAGTGCTTTGGGATGTAACATCAAGCGCCGGGGAGCTGGGAGCAGCATATTTCAGCTCAGGACAGATAACCTCAGCCTCAAGGCTACGGAGGTCCTTGCCAGAGTGACTCTCAGGAGTCCTGCAGATGACCTCGCCAACCACAATGACGGAGCTGAGCTTCTCCACCCAGCGTTTGAGCGGCACAATGGCGCAGCTGCAGTCCCACGGGTTCAGCTGAAGGTCCACCTGCACCACTGCGCGCAGGTGCTCCAGCACGCCCTCCACAGGCAGGTGCAGGAAGTAGTTGTTCCGCAGGTTCAGCCTGGCCAGAGAGGTTCCCGCAAAAGCATCCACTGGAAGGGCACGGAGCAGGTTGTCATTGAGGAAGACCAACTGCAGGTTGGGCATCAGGCTAAAAGCAGCTGGCTCCAGCTCCCGGATCACATTGTACTCCAAGTAAAGGTAGCTTAGAGCGTGAAGACCCCGGAACATTCCCGGGGTCAAACGCTCAATGTCATTCCCATTCAAATAGAGGCTCTTCAAGTTTGGTAAGTTGATAAACGCACCCTCCTGGACATATGATATCCGGTTGTTGCCCAAATGGAGCAAATCCAGACTGGAGAAGTTCCAAAAGTCTGACCTGTATATCTTCTGAATAAGGTTCCCACTCAGATAGAGCTTCTTGGCATTAAGTGGACGAGGAAGGAGCTCCGAAATGTTGTGGAAGGCTTTCTCCTTGCAGTTCACTGTCAATCCTAGGTCATTTATGTGCAAGTTGCATGTGCATCCTGCAGGGCAGATTATAGGAATGGGTGGTCGAGTCTGATAAGCCGGCACAGGTGGCTGATTGGGACCTGGATAGATGCTTCGTGCTGTTGGTGGAGTTTTTGTTGGCCTGGGACGTTTTGTAGGTTTTGGATGCCTCTCCCTGTATTCCACCGAGGAGGCAGTGTTGTGGAAGGACGAAAGCATGGATGAGGGTCTTGTGGGCCATGCTCTCTCACCGACCAGTTGTAACCTTGGCACGCCATATTTGGCTTCGATCTCAGCCTCGGAAAGTGTTGGGCACAGCTCACGTCTTGTAATCTCTCGCAGGTCCTTGCCATGCAAGTGGAACGGATGTTCGCAAGCCACATCTCCCACTAGTGCCGCATAAGGGATACGCTCGAGCCATGATTTGAGCTGCACAATTTCACAAGCACAGTTCCATGGGTTCTCCTCGAGCTGGATCTCCATGAGGCTACGGCCCACATATTCCAGAGTTCCTTGATAAGGCAAGTTCTTTAAACGGTTGCCTCGCAAGTCAAGGTGCGTTAGTGACACAGACCTGAAAAGTGCATGGGGCAGCACAGGTATCAAATTGTCATTGAGGATCAGCACTCTGAGCTTGTGCAAGTTGCGAAAAGCCCCACTCTCTATCCTCTTGATGACATTATAATCCGCCTGCAGGTACTCGAGGCTCTCCAGGCCCAGGAACGTGTCATTCCTGAACACTTCCAGCTTGTTCTCATGCAAAAAGAGCTTTTTCAAAATGGCAAGGCCATTAAAAGCACCCGCGTGGATATCTTGCAGTGCATTGTTGCCCAGATTTATCGACACAGCATTGTTCAGGTGTAAAAAGCTGTTGAAGTAGAGCCTCCGCATAGCGTTCCTCTGCAGGTTCAGCTTGAAGGGTCTCGTCCAAGTCTGAGAGATCTGGCTGACGTTGGTGAAGCCTTTGCTGTCGCAGTGGATGTGGAAGACGCCCTCTTTGACCTCACAGCTGCAGGGGTCGAAGCACGGCTCGTCCACTTCCTCTGACTCGTCCAGCAGAGGGATCGGCGTGGTGCATCCTAAAGCGATCGAGCTCAGCAGGGTTACCCACAGCATGCTGCCGCCGAGAACCTGGGTGGAGGTACGGCCCACAGCCACGTCACAACACTGAGAGAGAAAGAAAGAGAGCTTTCACTTGACAGGGTTTTTACACACTCTCATCTTATTATCATGCTCTATAACCTGAGCCTCGGCAAATGTATCATTATTTGTCATGGCAATAAAGCAGCCTGAAATGAATTGTATCAAGAGCGAGAGAGAAAGAGCGAGCGTCGGCACTCATGGGACAGTTTGGAGATTTTACATTCGGATTTGTGTAAAGACAAATAACCAAACAACTTGAGACTTTTTGTATAATAAGATCATATGTAATAAATGAACACCATAGGACTGAGAGAAAGAGGGACATTCAGAGTAAAGGGGACACGCTGTTCCCCTTCTGGCTCTCAGGAAAATGTCTGAGACCTTTACATCCAAATCAGCTGATTTTCTTTCTATGTTATTTAGTTTGTTAAATTATTTACA
>JBBPCY010000019.1:18807585-18818225 GCA_037974405.1 Brachyalestes nurse
AGTTTCAGAGCTGTAGTTTCAGGGCTGTAGTTTCAGGGCTGTAGTTTCAGGGCTGTAGTTTCAGAGCTGTAGTTTCATGGCTATAGTTTCAGAGCTGTAGTTTCAGGGCTGTAGTTTTAGGACTGTAGTTTCAGAGATGTAGTTTCAGGCCGGTGGTGATACAGAAAGTGATGCCGCCTGACATGTCTTTGATGTCGTAAATGTTCTGAATTTGGTTGCAGGAGAAAACCTCAATTCTCACACATGCACATAGGCACACACAAACACACACTTTTTCTCCAATTTAGGCTTCATTAGCCCACTAATCTGTTCATATGCTCAAATATTTCCACCAGACAGACTTTAAAAATTACAGACAGAGAGAACGAGACAGACAGAGAGAGAGAGAGACAGAGAGAGAGACACAGAGAGAGAGACAGAGACAGAGAGAGAGAGACAGAGAGAGAGACAGAGAGAGAGAGACAGGAAGAGAGAAAGGGAGAGAGAGAGAGACAGAGAGAGAGAGATTCTGGTCCTGTCCTGTCCTGTCCTGGTTCTGTTCTGGTTGCTAGGTTACAGGCGAGTAAGGCAGAGTGATACTAAAGGAAGTTTGGTAAAGACAATCTCTCTCAGCCAATCAGAGCACAAGGATGCGGCTGGCTTAAGTTTCATGAGTCTTTCAGTGTTTTCTGATAATCAGTGAGTTCTTTGTGTGTGTGTGAATGTGTGTGTGTGTGTGTGTGTGTGTGTGTGTGAGTGAGTGAGTGTGTGAGTGTGTGAGTGAGTGTGTGTGTGTGTGTGTGTGTGTGATTTGGAAGCTTCAGTGATGATTTGAAGGCATTAGAAAGAAATGAGATTTTTTTAGAGGTTAATAGCGCTGGAAAAGCCAGAACAGAACCCTAACTGGAACATTTCAGCTCTTACAGCTGGGGGACTCATTTTTACAGCTCACAGTAAGTTATACTGTGTCCTAAACCACATCCACTAGTCTGATCCACCTTAATGAAGAAGTTCAGTTCATTTTTACAGCTCACAGTAAGTCATACTGCGTCTTAAACCATGTCCACAAGTCTGATCCACATTTATGAAGAGCTAGATGTTGTTTGAGCTGACTGAGACAAGTTAGAGATGTAGTTACACAATTAGATTTGAGTGACCATTATAGTAGCTCCAGTTCTGAACTAAAGAAAGAAACTTAAAAAGAAAAACCCATCAGAATCCAGACATGTCTTAGAAAAATATTCCTTAAAAAAAGACAAAAATATGAAATGACACATGACTAATATTTAAAGCAAGATTATTTTCACAGTGGAGGATGGTCAGTGCACAAGTGTATGTGGAAGTGTGTGTGTATGTGTGTGCGCTCGTCTAATAAATAAACAAGACAAAGCTCTTTCGAGCAAAGCTGTTTGCAGTTGTTCACCAAGGCGCAAAACAGAATTGATTCATTCCATCTCAGTGTCAAATTCAATTCCGCTCCCTAAGATTGCACTGCCTGGAACTGCAGCTGTACTCCTTTCCCGTCCCCATCTCCAATCCTGTACGCTATTAAACACCACCTTGCAAGGACCTCCAAAACCTGATAAAAAAGCGCAAAACAAGTTTTCGGTGCTTTAGTTTGCAATGATATCCAAAAAAAAGCTATTTTTAAAACAGTGTCCAAGGCTTGCGAGAGCCATTGTGCAGCAGTACAACAGAGGCTCTTGAGGGGAACCGGAGTTGCTTTTGTTAGTTTGCTGCTCGTTGAGTTATTCAGTGCTGTCCAGCATAGTCTGCTTAAGGTTTCACTTTAAACCATTTTAAAACCAAAGCACTGCATTCTCAGATTACATCAGTGCAAAATACAGTGTGCAAACAGAATGAACCACCACTGATCGTCAATGGTGTTAAAAGATATAATTTCTTTCTGGATGATACCTTTAAAAAATACATGAAATGACCAAAACACAAAATCGTGAAAGTTTTCAGTGTTTTAGATTGTGACGATATAAAAAAAAAAAACAGTGTCCAAGGCTTCCAACAGCAGTACAGCGAAAGCTCTCAAGGAGAACTGGAGCTGCACTTTGACATTGCTTTTGTTGGTTTGCTGCTCATTGATTGCGAGCACAATCCAGCAAAGTCTACTTAAGGTGCTGAAGGTTTCACTTTAAACCACTTTAAAGCACAGAGGGCTGGATTCTCAGATTAAATCAGTGCAAAATACAAAATACAATGTGAGAGCAGCTGGGCTTCAGCCTGAACCACCACTAATACTTCAACAGAATTAAAAGCAAGGGATTTCATATTTGTTCCTAAAAAAAGATGAAAATGAAACCACACAAGAATAATATGAAATTACAGACAATGGAAAATTACACAAAACAAGTTTTTTAGTGCTTTAGTTTGCGATGATACTTCCAAAGAGCTCTTTTTAACACACTGTCCAAGGCTCACGAGAGCAATTGTGCAGCCCTTTAAATTTACAAGAAAGCAACACCTTCTGGCATGAAGCACTCCGGATTATGCTTCGCTCTTCCTTTTAGCACAGCACTTAGAGCTCGCCCCCTCCGCCCCGGGGCGACGGACGGCAGAAGAGCATCACACTTAGTTCAAATACTTTAAATGAGTCTAAGCAAGCCTAAGTTTAGCACAAGGCTTTTTCTTTCCAGGTCCACCTTCCCAGGAAAAGCCTCGGAAATTGACGTAAGGCCTGTTCTGTTACGAAATCGAATGAATGTCTTGCTTCATGCAGCGATGCTCTCCTTATCATTTCCAGCAACTTCTCGCTGACTAAATAGTTGAATAACCAAACAGCCTGACCCGAAAAAAGTCCCCGGAGGGGCTCCAGGAATCAGAATACGAAGCCAAAGCTAAAATATGGGAAAAATATTCGTCATTTTCCAGCTTCAAAAACACATCGTGTCTGCATAATCGGCGTGCTGAGGAGGGCCGAGGCATTATTCATGTTCTAATAACCGCCACGCTGTGAAGCAGGAGTTGACCTTGCTCCTACTCAGCCCCACTCCAGCTCAGCCTGGAGCTCCAGGAGCATGCGGGGGATCACCGGGCAGCTCTTCCATGGGCACTGAATTTGATGAACTGTGTGTGTGTGTGTGTGTGTGTGTGTGTGTGTTCCTAGTGAGCCGTCTGCACAGGCAGAATTTTAAGCTGGCATCTCCATCATGAAGGGTGTCTAAAACATGCTGCCAACGCAACACAAGGTGCCTTAATTTGGCCAGATTTTAAGGCGGCACCATATGTGTCCTTAAGCCGCAAGGCAAACCCAGAATGCAAGCTTTCCTGTCAGCTTTCAGATTTATTTCAAGACCGCTGAGGGAAGCAATGCAGCAAGTTTTGGCCATTTAATCAACACACTGTGTTTGATTTTTGTCATGAAGGAGTACAAACAGCACTTTTAGACTTTAGTCTTGTCCCCAGTCGCTGTGTACTACAGCTGAGGGCATTAACCCTTACAACCCGGAGGGTGTTTTCCCCGTTTCTGCATAATTTAAAGCCTTAAATAATGTCTAATGTACGATATCTTTTTTTTCAGCACAACTTAGCCAATATGATTATTATTTTTAAAATCTACCCAACTATTCGGACACAACTGACTAAAACAAACAAACAAAAAAAAACAAATTTCTCTCTTTTTCTAATGTAAAAATCATATTAAACCATTTAGAAATGTTCAACTTACACACGTTAGCATTATAATAAGATTTAATTCAGTTCTTGATACATCACTGACTGTAGAGGCATAATGTAAGTAGGTTCCAGTCAGTTCTAGATACATCACTGACTGTAGAGCCGTAGTGCAAGCAGGTATCAGTCAGCTTTGAATACATCATTGTTTAAAAAAAATCTTTATTATATTGTAAGCAGATTTCAGTCTGTCTTAGATGTGTCACTAATTGCAGAGCTGTAGTGTTCGTAGGAATCGGTCAGTTCTAGATACATCACTGACTGTAGAGCTGTAGTGTCTGCAGGAATCGGTCAGTTCTAGATACATCACTGACTGTAGAGCTGTAGTGTCTGCAGGAATCGGTCAGTTCTAGATATATCACTGACTGTAGAGCCGTAGTCCAAGTGAGTTGGATGATTTAAGTGACTGGAGTTGCTCACCACTAGGCCAGGTACCAACCTTACTTATTTATCTATTTTTTTTAATTAAATATTTTATTTAAATGTTTTTGCATATAGATAAACAGCACAGTGCAAAACATACAAAGACAATAAAATGAAAGGGAAAAAAGGTCCAGGCGGGTTGCCAGACTACTGATCATGAATCACCACCTCACCATAAATGTATCTACTTTCATCAACACACAGCAGCACATCTCAGGTAAGTTAGTGATAAAAAGGGTTGCCATCTCGCTAGAAAAAAATTCTGATCTCTGAGCGCTGAGACTAATCTGTTCCATCCTAATAATGAGAAGCGTCACATTAAGCCACCTCTTAAAGCATGGAGGAGTGGGAGACTTCCACTCTAATAGAATTCATATTTTGGCGGCAACCCTGCCTGCCATGAGGGCTCGTCTCTGATGAGGAGGAAGATCTTTTGCTCGGTCAGAAAAAAAACAAAGACTGCCCAAATACGGTCAGGTTGGATATTTGTTCCAAACATCTTCGAAAATCAGTTGAATATACCTTCGCACCAGAAATTAGGCAGTACTGGACAAAACCGAGCCAGATGTGCCATCCGGTATATTACACCTTGGAGGCATTGTCTCAAATATTTTGCTTAGTTTGAGCTTGGAGTAGTAAAGCCTGCATTGGACCTTGTATTGAATTAAGCGATATCTAGAGTTAAAAGAGCACTTTCGTATACTAGACAAACTCATCTCCCACAACTAAACTCATGTAGAAATATCCAATTCACTGGCCCAAGCTTCCTTTAGATGATTAGTACTTGGAGATGAGATGCTTGGAGTTTGGTTGTAGGAGAAGAGAGTCATAAAAAACGTGATGTTGTGGTTTAACCTTGCTGTCATTTTTAGTTGGATCACTATATTTAACTCCTGTCCCATCAACGTAGGGACACTCTGGTACTATTAGCTAGAACTGTGAGGGTCAGCCTGATATGCTGATAACTAGCTCTTTAACCAGCAGTCTTGCGATGTTGAAGGCTGAGGAGTCTGTGCAGCTCGTGGTAATGATTAGTGATGTAATCGCTGTCCTACCGGAGTCTCGCGCTATATTTTAAGACTCCGTTTCAGGTTAAATTCTGCCTATTTTGACAGCTGCCTGTGTAGGCAGTGCAGAGAAAGCCGTCTAGGGATGGAGGCATACCCTGGGAGTCGTGTGTGTGTGTGTGTGTGTGTGTGTGTGCGTTTGTGCGTTAGTTAGTGCTGCCACTCCACCACTCCCTCACCGGTGACATGCTGTAGTTTAGGAAGGAAGCTGTCCCAGAACTTGCACTGCTGAGCCCGGAGCATCCTGAGTGTTTGCGCTGGGTTTGTGTTCAGCGTCAGGTACTCCTGCTGCTCCACCGTGAAAGGCGGCCACGCGGGTCCCTCAGCACTTGGGTTCCTTGGAGGGGGAAAAAAAAGGGAGTGAAACAAAACAAGCGAAAATCAACCCAAAGGTCAGTTTATGTACAGAGTCAAGTTACATCGATACATTACTGCACCTCGGCAACACAGCCTTCAGAAAGAATCAATGAAGCAATTCAATAGCTGAGACGTTTACATGCTCCCGTAAAGGACAGCTTGTGGCCTTCTAAATCCAGGGGTTTCGGGTCTTAAACACACAAACTCTGGAAACGCAGCCCTGACACGCTCGGCCAATTTCATTAGGCATACAGAACCAGTCACTGTATTTGGCTGCGGCAGATGAACTTGCAATACTCTGATCTTGTTTACCGTCGACGCTCTCGGTACACTGTCACAATACAATTAGCACCCCTGGAGCTGGTGGTGTGTGTGAATTTTTAATTGAAAGATACCAAGATTGTGCCTAGCATCAATAGGATCTGTCACTTCCTTCCGTCAGGAAAAATGAAAACTTCACTACGTGAAAAGACTTGGCTTTTATTATCGAGTCATCTTTCAAACAAAGCTGCACAATGTGTTTGCGTAGAGCAATAACAAACTAATTACACTGCATTACAATGACTTTTTGTATCACCACATTATAGTATTGTTTTTGTAGTTTCATTTACCATTTTTTTTAGTATTCAAATAGTCTGTTTAAAATGAGGAAGGCCCTAGTTGGGCCTGGGCATGTATCAATAATAATTTAATGAAAAAAAAAAAAAAAAAAAGACAACAGAACATATTCTCACTCACCCTGTTTTTGCAAAGTTGGCCCAGTGTCTCATTATCTTTCTGCTCATGGCGACTTCCTCCTCAGTGTACCCTTGAGAGCTGTTCAGAGGGATCCCGAACACAAACTCGATTTCATAGCCGTGCATCACTCCCATCCACTTGGGCCAAGAGTTGGAGCTGGAGCGATGGTCGAAGAGATACAGTCGTGCGCTGCCCCCATGCTCAACATATCTACGGGCAAAGTCAAGCAAGGGGCAGGAGAAGTAACGGTCCCCAACCAACCAACTTAGAGAATCTCTGTTCTTCTGCCCACTCAGCTCATCGGTCCAGTCAGTGTACTGAAACGCAGCAGCTTCCCGAGCCAACTCACTAAAGCCTGGAAGACTGAAGGCCACGCCCTGGAGGAACTGCTCTCTGCTAATCAAACTCTGGTGATGAATACCAAATCCACTCGAACCATATACCAAGAAGTAAGAACCCTCATTCTTGGTCAGGCCTAGCAGAATATCTGTCTTCAGGAATCGCCCAGACTGGATTAAGATATCAGGCATGTCCAGGAGGAAGTCGCCATCCACTGTTGGAGGGAAGGGTATGCTTATAATCATGGGTTCATGGACGTTGAACTGGAGGTTGACGATCTTCTCCGGATCTACAGTCCGTAAGCAGGCCAACACCTCATTGGAAGTTGGACCAAGTGGGCAGTTCAGGAGCCGAGCAAGGGTCAAGGATCGGTTCCACGCCTCCGCCAGTTCCACGGCTGCCCAAACTGCATTGGGGGTACCGCTCTGTAAAATAACGCGACTGAATAAGCTGTGACTGCCCACAGAAAGCACGTGGTACCCGACAGCTGCTGCACCTGCACTCTCTCCAAAAAGAGTCACGGAAGATGGGTCTCCCCCAAACGCAGCAATGTTCTCTGCTACCCAACTTAGAGCAAGCCTCTGGTCAAACAAGGCTGCATTCCCCTTCACATCCTCACTCCCAGGCAGTGACAGGAATCCCAGAGGTCCCAGTCTGTAGTTCATGGAGACCACCACAACCTGTTCGGATTGACTTAGGTACCGTCCATCGTACACATCCAGGGAGGCAGTGCCTGTGGAGAATCCGCCTCCATAGATCCACACCATGACTGGGACAAGGGGTTGGTCAGGGTCCTGAAGTCTACCTAAAGGAGTCCACACATTCAAGTAGAGGCAATCCTCACTCAGCTTAGTGTTGGGATTCCACATCTCAGCTCCGGCAAACCCTGGGAATGTAACGTCCACAGACTGGAAGCAGGAGTTGGAAAAGTGAGTGGCATCTCGCACCCCACTCCATGCCTCTGCAGGCTCGGGACGACTGAAACGGAGGCCACCCACTGGAGGTCTGGCGTAGGGAATGCCCAGAAAGGCCGCCACGGAGTCGGAGCTGCCAGGTACAGACAGTTTCACACCCTGGATTTTACCCTTGCTGGTGGGGATGACCAGTTTATCCCATCCCAGCACCCGCTGGAGGACCAGAAGACCCGACAGCCACAGCAAGGAGCTGACACAAGATCCCAGCATGGTGTCTTCAAGCCTAACAAACATATAAACACATACACAGAGCCGTGTGAGGTTCAGTTACCAACTAAGCCCATTAGCAGTGTAATGTAATGCCACTCAATTTCCCACTCGTTTTGTCTCCTGTGTGGCAAACCGTTTTAGTACATATTATGCAACATCTACATTTCAGAACAACTAGGGCAGGCTGAGAGGCATACAGTCCCCATAAATGATACCTTGGGTATGTCCAGATGGAGAGGCCGGAAGAGGCCACAATCAAAATGCTCTCAGTGACTGATTCAGCGGTCTAGCTGCCCCTTCTCTCTCACGCTTTCTCCCTCTCTCCCTCTGTCTCTGTCCTCTCTCCGATTACTCAGCTAGCAGGGAAAAAAAAAATCAATTTCTAAAATTAGAAGCCCTGATTGCTTGTTGTGATAGTGGTTAAATCCTGCTTGATTAATACGGCCTGCCTCAGCCAGACGGATTGTCCCAGAAGTCTGATGCTTTCCATGCTACCGAACAGGGATCCAGTTTTACCAAATGGGAAAGAAACCATCGGCAAACACTTTTTGAAGCACGGCGATGGCATTTTGGACCGGCTAAATTGAGAGTTCATGCTAAATTAATCAGAGGACTCCGTTTCCTATCTCGAAAATTGTATTAAACCCCCATTAGGGCTCTGCTGTAGGAGAAATATCAAATTCAGCTGATGTGTTGATAACATACGACACAGCTCACTCATATTTTGTGCCTGAAGCAAATGCACAAAAAATCTCCAACTTGGTGGTTTTCAGTCCCACTCTTGGGGACTTTTCCCTCGCTGCCCTCATTAGGTAATTATCATACGCTAAGTTGGACGTGAATGGGGCGCGGGGGGTGGTGGGAGCAAAAATCTGCACTGGATGGAGTCTTTGAGCCTTGAGGCAGAATGAAGGATTTAACTAAAGAAATGAATAAATGAGTGACACAAATGACACACTGCCTGAAATATTTAGTCTTTGATTCAAGAACATCATTAAAGGACTAGTCTTAGAAGTCATGTAAGGGTTTCACTGTCATTTCAACTATATACATAATATGCAGTGAAACAAAATAATGTTCCTCCAGGACAGGACTACACAGAGTGCAAAATGACAGTGCAGTCAGAGTGAACAGAATGTACTGTTGCAACTACGAATGACAGAGGCCACGTATCATCAGTCTTTATCACTAGCCCTGTTATATCTTCTATACCCTGCTGTAACAGATTGATTATTCTCTTGGAAGAGAAACATGCTTTATTGATCCTTTAAAGGGTCTTTTGAGTCATGGGTTACAATGGACAGTGTTGACAAAAACTCCAGTGCCCACTACTTTGACCTCCAATCTCTCAAGCCCTTGAATATGTTTTGAAATTTCATTTTGCTCTAATAAGTCGATGTTCTCACCCAGTATTTACACATAAGGACCTCTATGACCTTGCAGTGATCTTCCATAGAGCTAAAGTCAAGAACGGATCTACCACAGGTGAAGAAAACTGACGAGCACTTGGACTGGTTTTAAAATTTCTTACCCTAAATATTTGGCCTCCACCCAAAATTTCTCATGACATTCAGACGTTCCTGCTATGGGATTGTGTCTGGCCCTACAAAACCACTGAGGACAAGATTGCCTCTATTGCCTTTGGCTTTCTATTCACAAGGGAAAATTATCATTGACAGTCTTTACCCACTAAAACCTCTTTAAGAATTTATCTCTATGAACAATCACTGCAAGGTCATGGAGGGCCATTTAAGTCACCTTAAGTGTGACAAACCCCAAAACTGCGACGGGACCACCAGCAATTTAACGCATGACTGATAGAAACCCCAAAGTACAAACCATCAGGGAGAGAGGAAGCACCACATTACAGCTCTCAAGAGATATTCCCACGATCTCTTTTCCACTCTGAGAAATGTATGAAGTCCTTTTGGAATTACCCACTGAACACAAAAGTATCGTTCTAAAAAAAAAAAAAGTGATGTAAGGGTAATGTAAAGAGATGACTCCCGAGACAAATGCCACTGGAACATCTAATGATTGCTTTATCAGACAGACAGCGACGATATTATCATATCATGAGCATCGGGTTCATGGAAATGGTAAGTAAAATGTCAGCATGTCCCGAAGGTCTTTTAATGCATTTGTTAGGCCCGAATCTGCATAAGCAGAAACAGCTAGTCTCTGGTGTGAGCAGCATCAAAAGGGGGAAAGACCTCTCTCCCCACTTCCGCCTCCTTTCTTTAATTTCGTCCCTCCAGACCGAGACTACAAGAAAATTTGCTTTTCAATCACTTGTTTCTCCTCTCTCACCCACTCACTCATCGGCTTCTCGCTCACAAGCATCAGGGCTCAACAATACAGATGGAAAAGACACTAGAATGCATTGTGAAATCAATTTCTATGTGAAATCAAAGATCTAAAATATGTTTCTTTTTACATAAATACCTTAATTCTTATAACACCAGCAGCATGGATGTGTGCAACAAATGGTAAATCCTCATCATACAGCCTTAAACCTTATATGGAAGTTCCCCTGATTTGTGTTGATGCTGGAGGTGTCAGACCTCATGCTGAGCTTTGGTTTGGTGTTCCTGTGTCACATAGAACCAAAGTTATTATGACTAAAAACACATGTAATAATAATAATAATAATAATAATAATAATAATAATTAAAAAACGCTTCTGGAGTTTTGAAAACTGTGTCACACGCAAATAACCCTTAATGAACAAAAATGAACACATTTCTTTTATTTTAGATCTTAGAAACAAACAGAAAAAACACAAGACAGAAACTGAATCAGAGTTTACTGATACACTCTGAGTTCTGAGGGTAAACACCGGTTCTAGACTGTTTTACACTGTTTATAT
>JBBPCY010000019.1:18902148-18912388 GCA_037974405.1 Brachyalestes nurse
CGTGAAGTAGCTTCTGATGTAGTAAACTACTTTTGCCATATTTGTGTAACTTAGCTTGCTATATTTCTATGGGTGGTCGCTTTTGTGTAGTAAAGCATAATTTATTGTTGAGTAACTGATAGCTTAGCTCACTACACTTTACAAGTAGCTTGCCCAACACTGACTGTATATATATAAAATGTATGTTTGTGTGTTTGTATCTCATGTGTGAACACTCCAAAATCATGTGGAAATAGCTGCCAGGACCAACTCCATATTAAAGTCTGTGCATATAATAATAATAATAATAATAATAATAATAATAATAATAATTTTTATTTCTGATGCACTTGCCATTAAAAACAATCTCAAAGTGCTACAGAGTAAAATTGCATTTGAATGCAATGTCATTAAAGTCCCTGTTGGTGTAATGGTCAGGCATCGCAATAATTTTGTCCATATAGTGTAACATCCCAAACCACACACTTCTGTACTTCTATACTTCACAAGCTGTATTACTGAATGCATTTCTAATGGTAGTGTACTATTGGATGACGAGTGAGGTCCAGGCACTCATCAGATCTTGTGAAACAGCTTACAGATCTGGAGACAGAACCCTCTACAGTGCTGCTAGGGCAAATCTCAGAGGCATTAAAGCAGCTAAACAAGACTACAGGGTGAAAATTGAGGGCCACTTCCAAGACAACACAAGGCAAATGTGGCAAGGACTCCAGCATCTAACCAACTACAGAAGCAGCACCACCTCTGTATCAGGCCGCTCCGCTTCACTGGCAGAGGAACTTAATTGCTTCTTTGCACGTTTTAGGTACCTCCACCCACACCCACATACCCCCCTGAAAAAACTCCCCAAGCACCAGCTGTACAAGAACGCACAATGATGAAGCTCTTCAGAACAGTGAATCCAGGCAAAGCTGCTGGTCCAGATGTAGTACCTGGAAAAGTACTCAGGGCCTGTGCTTATGAATTGGCTGGAGTCTGTCCCTCACACAAGCCATCGTTCCACCATGCCTCAAATTAGCCACCATCATCCCCATTCTAAAGAAGCCAACCGCAGACAGCCTGAATGACTACAGACCAGTAGCTCTCACCCCCATTGTCACCAAATGCTTTGAAAAAAATAATACTAAGGCACATAAAAACCAACCTCCCCCCAACCTTCGACACACACCAATGTATCTACAGAAAGAACAGGTCAACAGAGGATGCTATTACCACTGCTCTCCACACAGCCCTGCAGCACCTGGAACACAGAGGATCCTATGTTAGAATGTTTTTAGTACTTTTAGCCACAGACTGACCAGCTTAAAGTGCTCCACTGAACGCCACAGAAAATCCTTACTTCCCACTGCCATCAGACTCTACAACTCCTCCCTCAGTCACACACACCCACACAATAATCTGTGCAATAGCCTGCTGCTCCTTTCTGTATATTTATTATTTATTAAAAACTATTATTGTGTGGAAGACTATGTGCATTATTTTTGCTATGATGTGCAACAGTCTATGTGCAATACTGTGCAATGTTCTTACCAAATGCTAAAACATGATATGCAATGTCATATGTTGTCCACTAAATGGTGCTAAATCACTTAATTACTTGCAATATCTTATGTGCAATAGTCTTCATGTGCAATATTACTACTTGGTCAATACTTTCATTACTTAATATAACGTAATAGTTCTTAATTACTACTGATCTTCTAATTGTGCAATAACTTATTCCAAACCACCATTTGTGTCAATGGTTTTTCCACTCAACTGCGTTACTTACTTATAGACAGATATTATACAACGCATTTCTGCATGTAACATAGTCTATTTATATTGTGGTTGCTTTCTTTCTACAGATTTTTATTTAGATTTTATTTAGACTTATTTTATTTTACTTACATTATTCTTATGTCTCTGTGTCTTGTGTCTCTCTGTGTCTGTGTGTTGTGGAAGTCACTACATAATTTCCTCCGTGATCAATAAACTTTTCTGATTCTGATTTTCAATGACTTTAGCTCTGCCTTCAGTTCAGTCATTCCAGACACTCTCATCTGGAAACTTCACCTCTTGGACTCTCCCCTCACCTCTGCAGCTGGATTAGAGACATTCTCACACACCACTCCCAGACTATTAGGCTGGGCCCCTTTCTCTCCTCTACACTCACCCTCCGCACTGGCTTGCCACAGTGTCGCTGTGTGTTAAGCCCACTTCTGTATTCACTGTACACTCATGACTGCAAACCCACTCACACCTCTAACGCCATAATCAAGTCTGCAGACAACACCACAGTGGTCGGCCTCATCTCCAGAGGGGATGAGTCTGCGTATCGAGAAGAGGTCCATAAGTTCATACTAGACTTAAGGAAATGCAGAGCTGATCATCTCCCTATCCTCATACATGGAGATTGTGTTGAAAGAGGTCACATCTTCAAATTCCTGGAGACCCACATCTCTGATGACCTATCCTGGTCAACAAACACCATGGCAGTCGTGAGGAAGGCGCAGCAACGCCTGCGGGTTCTCAGGAAAGTGGGCCTGGGTGTCAAGCTGCTGAACACTTTCTACCGCTCGGCCATAGAGAGCATCGTGACTTTCAGTCTCATAACATGGCATGTGTGCTGCTCAGTGGTCGACCGGAAAAGCCCTACAGAATGTCATATGAGTGTCAATTTGAAAAAAGCATGCAGAGAAAAGCTTTAGACTTCCTAAACCTGCACCTAGAATGTAGAACGTAGCCACCTGGTTATTAAAAAATACTTAATTGATTAAAAAATATGTATTGGCATCTTTCAAAATCCTACATCCCAACAAAAAAAAGATATTTACAAGTGAAAACGAAAAGCACTACAGAAAAAAGTATGAATATAATTAAGAACTAAGAACTTTTTGATACAAATAAAATGATTAGAAGTTAACTTCAAACTCCATTAAAGGTTTACCTTTTTCCATTCATCCTACAAACTCTTTATTTTACATATTTTTATTTCTTTTAGCCTTTTCATATTTCTCTTTAACTTCTTTGAATACTTTATTGCCTAGTCTTATGGGTGGACTCAGGGGCTCATTTCACTACAGGTTGTACTTGTATAACTGTGTATGTGTCAGATAAAGAATCTTGAATCTTGAATTTCCCATCTCAAAAATTTAATCTTGAATTGCAAATCTTCAATCTCAAAAATCAAATATTGAATCTTAAATATCCAATCTCCAATTTTGAATCTCAAATCTTGAATCTTAAATCTCCAGTCTTTAATCTTGAATCTCAATGCTTAAATCTTGAACCTCGAATCTTGAATCTCCAGTCTCAAATATTGAATTTCGAATCCCGAATTTTTTATGTCAAATCTGGAGACTTTTCGATTTTTGAAACTGAAATCTTGAATCTCAAATCCTGCATCTTGAATATCCAACCTTGAATTTTCAGTCTCAAATCACCAATCTTGAGTCTTGAATCTCAAATCCTGAATCTTGAATCTTCATTCTCAAATCTTAAATTTCGAATCCATCCATCCATCCATCATCTGGCACTTATCCAGGCCCGGGTCGCAGGGATAGCAACCTCACCAGAGATTGCCAGACCTCCCTCTCCCCAGACACCTCTACCAGCTCTTCCAAGGGGACATTGAGGTGTTCCCAGACCAGACTAAAAATATAATCCCTCCAGCATGTCCTGGGACTGTCCCAGGGCCTTCTCCTAGGGGGCATGTCCAGAAACCCTTCCCTGGGTGGTGTCCAGGGGGCATCCTCACAAGGTGCCTGAACCACCTCAAGAAGAAGAAGCAGCTCTACTCTGAGTCCCTCCTAAATATCCGAGCTTCTAGACCTATCTCTAAGGGAAAGCCTGGACACCCTGCAGAGAAAAGTCATTTCGGCTGCCTGCAACCACAATCTCATTCTGTCAGTCACTACCCACAGCTCATGATCATAGGTGAGGATGGGGACATAGATGGACCAGTAAATCGAGAGCTTTGCTTTGTGGCTCAGTTCTCTCTTCATCACAACAGATTAAGCGTCTGCCGCAGATTTTGTCACAATCTGTCTGTATAACACCCAATCCCCTTTACCCTTACTCATGAAAAGGCCCCAAGATACTTGAACTCTTCCACTTGGGGCAGCAACTCCATCCTGACCTGTGGTGAGCAATCCACCCATTTCTGGCTGAGTACTGTGGCCTCGGATTTGGAGATTCAAATCCTCATCCCACTTGCTTCACACTCAGCTGTTAATCATCCCAATGCCTGATGGAGATCACTGAAGCCCTCAGGACCACATCATCCACAAAAAACAGTGACGCAATCCTGAAGCCACCAAACTATCCTGTCCAGAAACATTTTGAACAGGACTGGTGACCAAAGGCAGCCTTGGTGGAGTCCCACAAGCATTGGGAACATGACATGTGAGAGCACTCTCCGGTCCCCTTTTATGATTATGGAGACCACCACCCCAGTCTGCCACTCCAGAGACACTGTCCCTGACCTCCATGCAATGTTGAACAGGCATGTCAGACAGCCCAGGCCAAGTCCCACAACTGGCACCAGTTCCACAACTGGCACCAACCACCTTGCAGCCACAGTTCTCCAAGGCTGCTTCCACAATGGAGGTACAAATCAAGGTCTACTCGCACTCCACTCGGAATGTCCCCATCCTGCCCTGGCATGTAGTTGCCATTCTTCTATGGATGTGAGTTGAAGACCTGGTCAACAGGAGCCTCTGCCAGATGCTCCCATCAAACCCTCACTACACGCCTGCCAGGTCTGTCCAGCTTTCTCCCCCACTGCCTGATCCAGCTCACCAACAGGTGGTGAACAGTTGACAGCTCTGCCCCTCCAAGACATATGCCCCAGGTTCAATGACACAACTACAAAATCAATCACTGACTTGTGGACATGTGCATCCTTGTGTCACGTGCATTTATGGACACCCTTATGTTTGAACATGGTATTCCTTATGAACAAACCATGCACTGCACAGAGGTCCACTTGAGTCCAGATCGGGGAGACCATTCCTCCCAGTCACACCCTTCCAGGTCACACTGCCATTGCTCATGTGAGCACTGAATTCTCCCAGGAGCACAATGGAGTCCCCTACTGATGTGCTGTCCAACAACTCACTCAAGAACTCGCAAGAAGGTCGAGTGCTCCAAACTGTCATTTGGCGCATAAGCACAGATGACCGTGAGAGACCATTCCCCGATCCAGAGCCACAGGGAAATTATCCTCTCATTCACTGGGGTAAACTACTATATTAATGTGCCGAGCTGTCAGCCAGGAATCGGTCCATTAATATAGCTTCTGCTTTTGGGTGCCTCCCGATCCACAATGCACCAGGCCCTTATGGCTCCTCCTGCAGGTGGTGGGCCCACATGAGGGTGGTTCCGTGTTGCTCATTTGGGTTAGACCCAGCCGGTCCCCACTGACAAAGGCTTGGCCACCATTGCTCTTTGTCTGACCACTCACCTAGGACCTGTTTGCCTTGAGAGAGCTTACAAGGGGCAATTGCCCCCAACAACATTGCTCCAAGGATCACTGAGGTACGCAAACCCCTCCACCATGTTAAGGATGTGATTCACAGAAGAGTCTTGAATCTCAAATCTTGAATTTTGTTTCACAGATCTCCAAATTTTCAATCTTGAATCTCGAATCTTAAATCTTAAATCACAGTATAACGCGAAAGCTTCGTTTTCTTGTCCACTCATAAACGCAGAAACAGATTTTTCAGAAATCGGCACTTTGGCCAGAGTTTTCAAAAACCTCCGTTTTCACCGACCCTAAATGCCGTTTACGTGTGGACAAAAGGCCAAAACGCATAGAAAAACCTCAGTTTTCAGTAATACCCATGTACTTGTGGACATGGCTTTGAAGTCTCTGGAGTAGAATCACCCAGGTCCATTAAATAACTCATGAGTCACGAATCTGAGGTCTCCATTGAACTACATCATGTCTAAATTGTAAACTCTGTCACATAAATACATCTTATAATCATTAAAACATCAATTACTGATGACGGGCCTGGCTCCTGAACCACAAACCGCTCAGAGAGCGGGTTGCGGTTCCTGAACCGAGAACCGCTCAGAGAGGGGGTTGCGGCTCCTGAACCGAGAACCACTCAGAAAGCGGGTCGCGGCTCCTGAACCGCGAACCGCTTAGAGAGCGGGTCATGGCTCCTGAACCGAGAACCGCTCAGAGAGCGGGTTGCGGCTCCTGAACCACATTGGCTGAGTCATGAGTAAATACGCTGGTTAACTTTAACCGAATCGCTCAAAGAGCAGGTTAGCGCTCCTAAAGCGCATAGGCTCAGTCAGTGAATCCACCAGTTAACCTCCTCCACAGCCGAAAACATACAGCCGAGTCACTCAAACAAGCAGGTTATTTGCATTTTCTTTCAACTGCAGTTCTTATTTGGCATATTTCTTCTATGTCCTAAAATGCACATTTTGCCTTTTTGTTCGAATTGCTGTTATACCTATACCTATGTTAAAGTTTTTGTATTATTCCTTTTTTCGTGTGTTTAAATAAATCTTTGTCACCGAGGTAGGCTTATCTTATTGTCTTGTTTTATTTGAAAGTGATTCATTCTCATCACAAGGCATTTTACTCTCTTTTAAAACATGATTCAAACACTTCAATTGACTCACAGCTGTCGATTTGGCAATACTGACTCAAATGACTCACACACCCGGATCAGTTTAGTGAGTGACTCATAGGGAGCCGAATCCTAAAAAGGATCCGAGTATTACAGCTCTACAACTGAAATACCAAAATCCCCAACTAAACCACAGTGACCCCTAGAGGCAACCCAGTGTTACAGACCTCCGACCTAACACATAGCTAAAGCAGTCAGATATTTTTTTAAATGTCAAATGCCATAATCAATTGCCATGCATTAAAAACTATTACTAGATATTTCCAAACATCTCAACATGATCTGAGGCAAACGAGTGATGTTTTTGCTGGGCCACGAGCTTCTATTATGCTTTAGCTACATCAGCATCGTGGCTCTAGATGAAAAACCTAAGAAGCAAAGTAAAACATCAAACCTGTCTCGGCTGATTGACTGCATTTAGAGTGGGGGGGCTGTAAATGAGATTTTTTTCATCATCTTAAGTTGAAGTGTCACCCGACACACCATACAAGTTCCCATAAGTGGCATCCCTTTCAAGTTGTAACAGCAGCAGCCACCAATCACAGATGGTGACCCGAAAATGAACCTGACTATGAATCCACCGTGTAAAAAATGCTCAACATAAACCCCAGCCTATCTCTCAGTTCCCTGCGTGAATAGGCTCTGTGCAATGTTTTGGGTCTCCCTCCCTGCTTCAGCCTGTCAAAGACTTGACCACCGCTCATATTTCCCATTTAAAGGCTGGACTGTGGGTGGAACATGCAATTTGGTCTAGGAAGAGAGAAAAAAAACGTATTTTACTACCCATTTTCTTCAGCCGTTCCTTCCCTGGCCCAAAGTTACCTGTCTCTGTGTTTCCTAATGTCTGGGCAGCAGGTTTTTGTTGGTGACAGTGGCTGTGATTTAGAGCAGTTTTAAGTGAATTGTTTAAAGCTGGATGGAGAGCTCTGCAGACGCCATAAAACTGCAATGCTTGTCAACATCACTCAGGGATGAGTATTTGAGGGAATGGAATTGGCCTGTTCGGATGATGGACAGTTGCCATGGAGATGTTTCTTTGTGTGGCTGTTTTATGGTGGCCCTGCCAACCAAACAAAGCCTAAAAATCCAACACTCCTCAAAAAGACAGCAATAAATCTAACGTTCCTCAATAAATCCAACATTCTCCATTAAAGGGAACTCGCTATAACAATCGCAGAGAAATCCAACCTGATCCAATTACTGACAAAAACAGTATTCTGCAACAAATAAAAAAAATAACATTCTCTATTAAAATCAATAAAGGCAGCATTTTCCAAATAAACAACATTCTCCAATGGTCTTGAAAAGACAACATGCTTCAACAATGATCCACAAAACCTACATGCTCCAGTAACAAGCAGGCCAGCATTTTTCAGGAAACTACATTCTGCAACCAAAATTCTCCAAAAAACCCAACATGCCAAAACAATCACTGTCAAACCCAATGTTCTTCAACAAACCCAAAAAACACAACACTCTCCAAAAAAAAAACAATAAACTCAACTCTGCAACTGACCCAACTTCCTCTATCAAACTCAATACGACCAAACCAGAAGTCTTCAATTTACCCAAATTTCTCTAACAAAACCAGCATTCTGCCATCAAGTCACAGCTCTCCAGCAAACTCAGTGTTCTACAATAAATAATTCTTTATTAAAGCCAACATGTTATAACAATCACACCGATACCCAACAGCTCCAATCACTTACAAATTCGATATTCTACAACAAATAAAAAATGACATTCTCTAATAAAACAATAAACCCAGCATTCTCCAAAGAAGCACCATTCTCCAACAGTCACCAAAATAACACAATTTAATAATGATCCACAAAACCAACATACTTCAGTAATCACCAGGCAAAACCAACATTTTCCAGAAAACTCGACCCAAAATTCTCCAAGAAAGCCAACATGCTCCAACAAAAGCAAAAAGTCAAAGATAATGTTCTTTAACAAACCCAAGAAACAACCCCCATGAATCCTCCCCATGAATTTTCCAAGAAAAAGAACCTAAGCTCTGTATTCTGCAATCCACCCGATATTCTTTATCAAACCCAACACTCTGCAACCAGCCCCATTGATGCAGGCTCTCTGTTTGGCTAGATCTGGCATTTTAATGGTAGTAGCATGTTAATAAACCCCTGATGAAACTAACAGTTTAACATTCTGCCTGAGAAAGAGACATAATACACTCAGCAACCAGCAGGATCTGAGATCTGCCAAATAGTGAGCCTGCATCAGTTTATGACAACTGTTATAAGTAATAATTAATTACTTATAAACTTCCTTCAACTGAACTAACAACCTGTTATATGATTTATATATAATAAAGGGTTTATAAATCATGGTTAATGGTTTATAAACCCTTTATAAGGGTTTTCTTATTGTACAGCAGTACCAACTTAACTCCCCAGCAGTAAACAGCTTTTCAGTGTGATTTTCTCAGCTGTCTAAGACTTTTGTACAGTGCCGAATGTTCTCCCCAGTCAGTTTCCTATTTCTGAACATTGTGAAGTCACTGCTTACATTAGAACATCGGCCTGTTTCGGTCTAACACATGACACTTATGGGTCTAACTGCGGTTCATGCTGTAATCATTTACACGTCTGCTCTGGGAAAGGTCGCTGCCTTGCCAGCCTATGTGGCAGCCTTATACCTCCAGTCGCAACATGGCAGCAAGGAGAACAAGATTACAGCGTTAAATTTTAATGACCGTTGGGAGAACGGATTGCTGTAGGATGGAAGGAAGGAAAGGGAAGGAGAGACAGAGAGAGAGAGATGGGGGAGTCAATTATCCATAGGTTCTGAATCCTATAAGTTACTGACACATGAGAAAAGTTTTTATCTCCCAGTCGACTCCCCGTATTGTTCCTGCAGCCGAACTGGAGCCAGGCTGGGACGGACAGACCTGCGGGGGTTGGAGGCAGTTTGTGAAGCCGGTCCGACAGCCACGGGATCAGCCGGCGTCCTCAACCGCCCAGCGTAATCCATCTCTCGCCGGTGATAGATGAACGGAAACAAGGCAAAGCCCAGGCATCTGTTGTTTCAGTGTCACTGGCAGCAAGAAGCATATAACTCACACCAAGGAGCAGCAGAGCTAACATTTATAACACTGCCACCTGTCTGCTGTATTAATCACCCAATCCAGCACTATACACATCTCAGCCCAAACTGGAGTACAGCAGGAGCGGCGGCTGGCCAAGCCAGTGCAGCTTTACTCCATATGGTCCTGCATGGCAGATCATATTTTTGTAACCAGCAGTAACCGAGTCCCCACAAGAAGTTTGGGGATGTGAGACTGCTGGTCATGTTTTCTAAGCTGGTTTGTAGTGACTTACTACACTAATCAGGTTTAAAGGAAAATCTGTTTGTTAACACTTTATTAGCAATATTAGCTTGAGAATAAAGCCACATCCACAGACTGAGTCACCCCGCATTTCTTTATATTTTGCTTTGAATCATGTTATT
Organism: Brachyalestes nurse; assembly: GCA_037974405.1. Taxonomy (NCBI): domain Eukaryota; kingdom Metazoa; phylum Chordata; class Actinopteri; order Characiformes; family Alestidae; genus Brachyalestes; species Brachyalestes nurse. The sequence continues at coordinate 18,912,252 of JBBPCY010000019.1, forward strand.
GGTGCAAAAATTATGTTTTATTCCTGTCAAACTGCCTTATCTTTGTCATACTGAAGAGATTAAATGAAAGAAATGTGAACAAATGTTTTACTGACAGACTGCAAAGTGTCTAAAGATACAAGGAGCCTAGATAAAGG
>JBBPCY010000019.1:18949632-18962700 GCA_037974405.1 Brachyalestes nurse
TGGTACTGAAGTTGTATCAGGTTCTAAACTGTACTGTGACGGTACTGAAGTTGTATCAGGTTCTAAACTGTACTGTGCTGGTACTGAAGTTGTATCTGGTTCTAAACTGTACTGTGCTGGTACTGAAGTTTCTGACTCAATTCTCTTCACAGTTTATGGCCAGTCATCCTAAAACCGCGTCCATGGAGTCGAACCGGCAGAACATTTTTCTGTCTGAGGTTTTAGTTATTGTGATCATTATTATTTATAGTCTTGTTTTATTCTTTTCTCTGTGTTCTTTATCCGTGTAATGAAAAACGAACCCAGATAAATTGTTAGTGATGTCCCGGATCACCTTCACCTTTCTCACTAAAGATAAATTAAACTTGTCATAGAAAACTCCCGCTGAAATTTATCTTCACCCCGAACAGACAGTCGTGTCAGAATTTCATTGACATCCCAAATATTAGTATGTATGTCCATTATTATTTTTTTAAAGAAAAAATGGCCACTCTCCAAGTGTGTCAAGTCTAAATTGCGACCAATCAGAAAGCATTGATGCAGTGGCCAGCTTTTAGCCCTGCCGTCGAGCAGCTCGGGTTTGGCCCCCTTTATTTGTAATGGAAAAACATTTGTTTGCGGTACTCAACGGTTCCATGTTCCAGTGAAACAGTGCCATTAAATGATCAGAGCATTCCTTAAAGTTCAAATAAGATGTTGGGAAAACCCACAACTCAATAGGGAACTCCTTCAAAGAGTTCAAAAAAGTATACACTTGTTACAAGATAAAAAATACTAACTATTGATATATCAAGAAGCTTTTGAACCTTCATGAACTACCCAAAGATACTGTCTCTGCTCTGCTGCAATATTTGGCTCCTGCTAGTGGTGACCTTGAAGATCCTGCTCTCCTCTCTTTCCTCACAGTGGCCAACAGAAAAGGCCGGCTCTGTTTAACACTCCGATTCAAGCTAAAATCTATTGATAACACCATCATATTTCACTAATCGAGTAAAATAAAAAGAGTGGTAAAATGTGAAAAATCCTCCAGAAATCACAACACGCTTTTCCTATAAACTGGCAGCACCTGCACCTCCAAAGTTTTAAATGGTTTTTGGCGCTCCTGGTGCAGAGCGACATCAGTAATTTCACTGGCCTTGTGGCTAGAAAACTCATCTTGTTGGTGGGTTTGGTTTTTGGCCATCACGTCCCGCCACCGTGTCGTTAAATGAAGCTCGTAGGGGGGTGTCAGAGAGGGAACCGTTCCTGAAAGCGCCGCTGGTATGTTTCTCCAACTAAACCTGTCTTCAAAATGAATAAATGCAAATCTCCATTTGGCTTTGCTGGAACTCTGAGGCACTGCCAGAAAAACACTGGTGCTGCCAAGACTCTTCACTGCTTGATCCCAGAACATTTGGACACGTTGGGTAGACATTGACTTTGCCTAGACAGCCAGCACTGGCGCCGTCTTTATTAGAGAACACTTCATCTTTCCATCATCTTCATCCCTAATAAGGCATGGCAGGGATCTGCGGTAAGCAGTTTCAATGCATCCGTGGCATGGTGGGCGGGAATGAGTAGCAGATAAATAGTTATTGCACAGTGAAAGCGAAAACAAGTGCCTTATGGAATAGGCCATGCACACAAATGTCACTAGTCTTCTTTAGTGCCATAGATCACATCTATCTAAATGGAGATAAGCTCCAAATGCAAAGCTACATAGAAATTAAATTCAAAGTAACATTGTCTTCTGAGTTCAGTTAAAGCACAAGAATAACTCTACCACCTGGCCTGCACTCTTATTTATCCATCCATCCATCCATCCATCTATCTATCCATGGATCAATCCATCCTTCTGTCTATCCAACCTTCCATCCATCCAATTCATTAGCAATACAAAAGCACATCCATAATTCTGTTAATTTGTGTGACTGTGGAAGCAGTTACGCTATTGTTCTTAAGTTTTTTTTATTATTGTTTTTATTCCCCCTGATTTTTTTTTGTAATATAATGTTCATTAATATCCAGCGTATTGAACATATATACAGCTTACTGATCAGATGATTAGGGATCGAGCACCGAACGGAACAGAAAATTAAAAAGTTTAAGTTAGAGGTGCTAGAATGTGACTGCTGGACAGTTAGCAACCACCTAGAAACTCCAGAGCAACCATCTAGTACCAACCTCACGAAAATGTATTCTTGTTATCTTCTCTGGGACGGGTCCAGAAGACGTGTACAATGACAATAAAGAAACCTGGCATGTTTTATCATGTGCTATAACTTTAATTGACATATGTCAGTCAAAACCCATTTTGATTTGTCTTTATTAGGCAATGCTAAAAAGATATGCCACCATGTTACATGATACCATCCCACATCCGAGACATAAAAACATACCACACATTTAAATACAATTAAAAAAAATGGTTAGTTAGCCTCCAAACATGTCAACACTAAATAACATCACACTGCTCAGCACGTCTGCTAGTTAGTTGTATCTGGGCGTTGCCATATGTATACCATCACTGCCATCAGCAATGTTTTGTCTTTCTTTTTTATGTGTTTATTATTATTATTATTATTATTATTATTATTATTCTTTTTTCCTATATTTATTGACTTTTCTCTTCTTGCATGTTTTATGTCTTTTACTTACTTCTTTTATTATGAAGTATGTACATTTTATGTATCTTGTTTCTTTTAATATGCATTAGACCTGTTACCATCGGTCCATGGATAACAGATGTAAAATTCATTTTGACTAATTCTGGTACATGTACATTCTATGTTTATTTATGTGCACTGTCCATGTCAAATAAACTAAATAAAATAAATTAAAAATAGATGTTTCCAAATCTCTGTGTCTCTCTGGTCTTACCTTCCTCTTCTTTCTCAAAGGTTTGGTTTCTTCTTTCATGAACAAGAAATTCTCTCTAAATTGAGCTGCTCTGTTCACATATGGACTCAGTTGGACATCACACAGGTTTTATACCTGGAGCTGGAAGGGTAGAGTCTGTTGAATGTCCGGTCCGAATGACTTGGACATTTGGTTTCAGACAGCTCTGGATTTCAGTATGTAGGGCTTTAAATGCAGTGTTTATTTAATGAAATTAACAAACAAACACATAACACAAACAAATAAAGAAAAAAAGCCTTTGCATGTTTTTTTTTAATATTTAAAATGTTATTATTTAATCCTTTAAATAGAAATTATACCCTAAAAGGGGAGGGAAAACACTAGACTTAACTGTTCTGTACATTTCATAGTATATTTACTACAGTACTAAGCATTTTCAGAGTTTTTCTGGATAGTTTGATTTTTATTTTTGTTTTGACAAACTATATATTATATTGCTCTTCTCTCTGTTTCTCTGGGCTCAATGAAGATTTCTGATTCTGAATGTATTCTCTGTAGGATGTGTATTAGTATATTATGCCATTATAAATATATTACTTATACATTATTATTTACATTTTCATTGAAGAGGACTATAATTAATGTTAGTATAATATTAGTTAGACTTATAATGTCCAAAGACTCCAGGTCTACAAAAAAGCTGAAATGGAGAAAAATGTGGTGTGTAAGCATGTCAGCGGTCCGTCCCATAAAAAGAACTGTTAGAACTTTATGGGTCGTGTACAAAAAGACTTAGTGTGGAAACTTGGTCCGTTTAGAAAAGAACACATTTTTAACTCGGGTCCACAGACTACAGGCCTCGTTCAAAAGCTGGCAAGCAGAGAAACCCATTGTGTCGTCCGTGCGCCTCTGAAAGGTTTCAGCAAGTGCTCCATTTCTGTCTCAAGCAATATCTCTAGCATTTTAAATCCTCTGACTGGAAAGCAGCCAAGACACTTCTCAAAGTCCCTCCATCAGCCGCAGCAGAAGCAAGTCTCTAAGTGTGGAGATAATCCACCTGATTTCTTCCTCGCTGCCTTATCGTATTACTCACCATGATCTAGTTTGTCCACATGCCAGTTGGTGTCATTTACATCATTTATATGCAGTACTTTTGATTTTTGTTGTTTGTTTTGATAATCTCAGACTGAAAGGATCCGTTCTAAAAGATCATGTTTCCATCATATGTTCGATCGGTTCACTGTAGAACTGGAGACACTCAAGCCCTGTTGAAGCTGAAATGGTTGCACATGAAAAGGTGCATAATATTAGTAAGACTAGTTACTTTCACCCAGTATGAATCTGCAGAGTGTGTCATTTTTACAATTTGACAGTAATAAATGGGGAGTGATTTAATCCAGTATGAATCTGCAGTGTGTGAAGGTTTTACAGTCTGACAGTAATAACTGAGAAGTGATTTAATCCAGTATGAATCTGCAGTGTGAGAGTAATAATTGTGGACTGAATCCAGTCCAGTATGAATCTGCAGTGTGAGAGTAATAATTGTGGACTGAATCCAGTCCAGTATGAATCTGCAGTGTGTAGTTTTACAGTCTGGCAGTACAGTAATATGCTGGCAAGCATTGTATCCAGTTTTTGCAGTATGTGTAGTGTTTACAGTCTGACTAATAATTGTGGAGTGATATTAATCCAGTATGAATCTGCAGTGTGTGTAGTGTTTACAGTCTGACAGTAATAATTGTGGAGTGATTTTAATCCAGTATGAATCTGCAGTGTGGGTATTTTTACACTCTGACAGTAATAACTGTGGAGTAATAACTGTTCACTGATGTTTATCCAGTATGAATCTGCAGTGTGTAGTTTTTTTCAGTCTGACTAAAATATTTGAGGGGTGACTTTAATCTGTGTGTAGTTTCTATTACAGTAATAATAGAATAACTGGACGTCTGGGATTGGCTAAACCCACAGCTAATTAAAACAGCTGTCAATATTGTTCAAGCGGCAACAAGGGCAGTTTTTTAAAGTCTTTTTAGGTCTTTTTTAAGGGCAGTTTGGTTTTTGTGGCTACTGCACTGATACTGCAGCATTTTCACTGTGACCGCGTCCTCCGGGGCTGGACTGGGTCAGGGAGCTTTCTCTGCAGTGTTCGGAGATGGAGATGCCGAGGCTGAAAGAGACTAATAAAGGCTCCACAGATCCTCAGCCACGGACGACCGCTACGCAAACGACGAAATGACCAAACAAACTGCTAAATAATAAAGTAATGTGAGGAAGAACAAACATAATCGCTAGCGCCAGCACACTACAGGGGAGGCTGTTTCGCTACAGAGGGGGCTAATTCATCACGTAACATGTAGCCGCAGTGGCTCCAGATCAGTCGCTTGTTTATTCCAGCCATTACTTAAGTGCGTTTCTTTTTTTTTATTATTATTTTGTTGAAAAATAATGAAATCGGTCTCTTTGCATGCTTTAGGGTGAGTTGTATTTGCATACAAATAGGCTTTCCCCCAACTGTTTAACAAAGTGGAGTTGCACTGGGGAACTGTATGCCCCACTGCGCCCTCTCCAAAGCCAGCAATATGGAAGGGCCGTAAATGCCGCCATTACTCCGGCTGAACTCGGCAAAGTTGTTGTTGGAGATGACCTCTCGCTGAGCGCGGGATACATTTACGAGGAGCCGAGGCATCCATTCTGACGGGGAAACTTTCCCGCATTCCCCCAGAGAGGCATGTTTAGTTTAGTACAGTCTAACGGAGGCCTAATAGCCAGCAGCACCCAGCAAAGTTGGCCCGGCGTGACACAAAGGCATGCGAGCATTCTGCTGCTTTGTAAAGGGCCAATTTCAGAGACGCCAGCCTTATCCCCCTACACAATTATAGGTCGCCTTGAGGAGGCAGAAACCATGAACACACTCTAAAACATGCGTCACTGATGTAAAAGCCACATTCTTATTCTCCAGAAAAAGAGCAGGACAATGCTGGGACCTTCGCTTGTCTGCTTGTTGGTTTGGGCGGGGGGGGGGGGTAAAAAATAGCAAGGATATTTTCAGGACGACAGTTTCCAACACGTTATATGTGCACAACCGACACTGACATTAAAGTAATGAGCTGTCATGGACATTATTCATTAATTCATTCATTCATTCATTTACTCTTAACCAGGATGACTGGAGGAGCCGGCAGAAGCCGAAAGATGGAAAGACACCTTCGACTGGTTTCCAGTGTAACTCCAGTTGATGTTTAAGTCTTTGGAAGAACTTGCATACTCCACTCAGAAAGGACCCCCTGGAGGGGTGAGGGGTGCGTGAGGACTGCGTGAGGGGTGCGTGAGGATTGCGTGAGGAGTGTGTGAGGGGTGCGTGAGGATTGCGTGAGGAGTGTGTGAGGGGTGCGTGAGAGGTGCGTGAGGATTGCGTGAGGAGTGCGTGAGGGGTGCGTGAGGGGTGCGTGAGGGGTGCGTGAGGATTGCGTGAGGACTGCGTGAGGATTGCATGAGGACTGCGTGAGGACTGCGTGAGGAGTGTGTTAGGATTGTGTCCCTCTATACATCATGGTGAGGTCTCCTCAGTCTCCACAGGACATGATGCTGCTGGGCTTCCTTGGCCATAAATCTGAGGTTGAGGGTCCATGCGAGGCTCTCTGCGATGTGAAAACCAAGAAACTTAGACGGTCTCCACAGAGGAGCTATTAATCAATGTTATAATCTCTCTCTCTGTAGGTAGAGGGGTCTTTCCTATCCTCTATCATTCAGTGCATTCAGTATAACTGTCCTCTCTCTCTCTCTCTGGGTGGGTAGGGTGGTCCTCCCTCTCCCCATCACTCAGTATAACTGTCCTCTCTCTCTCTGGGTGGTTAGTGGATAGACCTGGCAATGACTAAACTTAGAGAGAAAATTAGGAAAATATAAGAAAAGTACTGAGTAATGAAATAATCGATATTCATTGATAATTTTGTGGGACCTCTCGTCCGAGTCCTTTATTATTCATTGTGTTTCTAAATCACACACACAAACACACACACACACACACACACACACACACACATACACATTCAGAACAAAATTAATGGCAAAGTCATTTTCAAACAACAAATGACAGGGAACTGTAATAAGAACCAGGGGCTATGAAATGCCTATTAATATTTCATGTCGCTAATTAGCCAGTAAATTACAAACAACACAAGCGCAAAATGCATGAAAGTGCAATGAGTGAGGGGTAACCTTATAGCGGGGCTCACATCACTGATTAATTGATTGAATATTTTTAGGTACAGGGGCTGTTTTACCTGGATTGTTATCTTTCTTTCTATACATCTGTGTCTTTCTCTTTCTCTCTCTCTCTTTCTGTCCTTGAGTGTCTTTCTCTCTCTCTGGTATCTGTAAGTTCCTCTCTCACTGTTTCTCTGTCTGTCTCTCTCTCTCTGTTTCTCTGCCTGTCTTTCTCTCTCTTTCTCTCTGTCTGTCTGTCTCTCTCTATCTGTTTCTCTGTCTGTCTCTCTGTCTGTCTGTCTGTCTGTCTGTCTCTCTTTCTCTTTCTGTTTATTTGTATGTCTGTCTGTCTCTCTTTCTTTCTGCTTATCTATCTGTCTGTCTGTCTCTCTCTTTCTCTCTCTGTTTCTCTGTCTGTCTCTCTCTCTCTCTTTCTGTGATAAATAAGTTTGTCACCACTTATGTATCCCTGATACAACACAAACACCTGAGAATCCACCTGAATGAGCATAGCAACCACCTAGAAACCCATAGACACCTGGTGAGAGATAGCACAGTAACCACCATGGAATTTACCTGGCAATCACCAGAGACACCACTTAGCAGCACCATAGTAACCTCCCATTCCATAACACCTGAAATAATTTATCAAGCATTTGGGAAAACAGTGACCTCTTAGTCGCCCTCTGCAACTAACTAACCTACCAACCACTTGGAACACCACAGCAACTCAATAAACCAATAGTATTAACAAACTCTAGCATCTACCTCCAATACCCCAGTAATCACTATGAAACACAGTGTACTTAAAATGTGCTTAACCCCACCTTAATGTGCCCCTGAAATTACACCAAAACCCTTCATTTGAATGAGGCCATTTATTTGTGAACCAATCCCTTAATTTTACCTTAAAAGTGGATTTAAGGCATGAATGTGAAACCCCTAAGTCTCAAATTAAAGGTGTTCGTTCAGGAGGTTCTATTAGTTAAGGGGCAAATTCTAAAACGTAAGGGGGAAATTCCCTTAATCAGCCTTAATTTGTGCACTTTTCCCACTTTTCCTGGAAATTAAGGTCAAAATTAAGGTAATTTTAAGGGGTAAAATTAAGGGGTTTGGTTTTATAGTGAATTGTATAACAAAACATGAGCAACCACCTGGAATAACATAAAGCACTGAGCAGCAACCATATGGGACAACAGATCAACATTTAGAAATCATCTGAAACACTATATAATACATATAATACCAACCAAAACTACTATAGCAACAACCCGGCAATAACATACAATAATAAACCATAACTATGAGGGGCCGTTTAAGAAATATTTCAGATTTTTGTTACACAAACACATTCACATATGAAACTGTCATGCACCTTCTGTTCAGTACTGAAACACCTTCCGGATATACTGAAATGTTTTTACGCACCTAAACATGTGAAAAGCTTCACTATGCTATATGAATTTATTTTTGTTACATAATAATCTATTTCACATGCATCACATGAGCAATTTATATGCGCGTGAGTCCATTTCACCTGTATCTGTATGAGCATTTTATTTGTGTGTGTGTGTGTGAGAAAATACATTTCACATGTATCTGTATGAGCGTTTATGTGTATGTGTGAGTTCTTTGTGTAAGTGTTTCATATGTGTGTGTGTGTGTAAGTCCATTTCACCTGTATCTGTATGAGGGTTTCATATGTGTGTGTGTGAGTTTTCAGTAGTATGGATGCATGCATGACAATTTCATAGTGAATGTGTATGTATCTCAAATGTGTTTGTATAACAAAAATCTGAAATATTTCCTAAACGGCCCCTCATAGAAAAAACTCTGATGTTACAAACTCTAAAGAAAACAGATTTTAGAGGTTCATTCTGAGAGCAGGTGTTTAGTGCAGTGATGTTCCATGATGAAAGTAAAGTCTTGTAGGTAATGATCTACTTCACTAACACTCTTGTAGTCTGATCATGAGAGACATGAACAATCTTTCCTTTATCTGTTTACTGGGTTCAGCACTAATATTCAGATACTTACTGTGGGTCAGAGGGTTCTCCTCCACTAGACTCCATTAAGGAAGAGTTTCACTTCATACACACTGCTGGACACTGGAGATTCTGCTTTCTTTTTTCTGTAAACAGTTCAACACATTTACACAGAGAGCTGGAAGACTGATCTGAGATCATCTGCTGTAAGAACTGTAGGATAAAGAGCTTGTGTTCAGGGGCAGCCTGATCAACAAAATCATTTACAGCATTTTAGGAGGGAAATATTAACAACTTGAATCAGACCAGATGGTCTAAAGGGGCTTGTAGCTCAAAACAACAGAAAATATGTTTTTAAGACAAAACAACGTCGCATAAACTACAGAATTTTTATATTTTAATGACAATTAGAAAATAATCACCCATCCCTAGAATCAGAAGGGCTGTTATTGTCTGTTACTGCAAAATATTGAAAACATAAAAATGATCATAATCCCAGTTCTAAACGCTCAGCTACCTTCACGGCCTTTTATTAAAGCATTACATGAAAAGTTAAATAGTTAATAGTTTAAAAAAGTTTATTACATTACATTGTATTTTACTTTTGTTACATTTTATACATACAACATAAGTTATCATCTATTTTATTTAAGTAAACTTTATGAATTTTCATTAATTCTATTTTGGCAGTTGTAATGTGTTCATCACAAATAAAAATAATGAACACAGATGTAGCAATTCAAGTTTACATGTGGATTTAACAGTGAAGCAAGATTTGGTCCAAACAAGTAACAAGTGACACCGGTTCTACACATCCTATTTTACCTTAAACACATGGGTTTTCAGTGAACCAAGACATTTAACCCATTCCTTTCCTGCCAAGAACGTGCCTTACCATATAAGCCAATGTGCATATGAGGAAACTTCCCATGTGAATTTAACAGTGAAGAATGTTTTGGTCCAAACAAGTAACAAGTGATATTAGTTCTACACATCCTATTATGAACTGAACAAGTGAGTTTTCAGTGGACCAAAGCACTTAAGGCATTTCCCTGCTTGGAAATTGCTATTGTCTTTATGAGCCAGGTTCCTCATATTTAAAGTTGCAGAATAGTTTAAGGTTTGAGTGAAAAGAGATAATTGCCATGTAAAGATTAAAAACGTTTTTATTTCTCTACATGCCTTTCTGAAACAATTCATTATAAAACGACAACATATTTCTTCATGTAAACCTCAGTAAAGGTTCCCCCTACAGGCCAAGTGGCGATATTGCAGCATATATAGCAGTTTTAAGGTGGAACGAAAAATTCGACTAAGCAGCTACCCTACCCTCAACACCCCCACCCCACTCGACGCTCGGCAGTTCCTCCCGCTCGGCCGCACATCCCGAAAATCTCACGCGTAGGTTTTTGGTAAACTTGAGAGCCCTGACAGAAGAACGGAAATTAGGCGACTCCCTACCCCACGAACAGCAGAAAATACCAAACAGATCAAACATCACTACACACTTTCCACACACACGGATATTTACAGGCCTGAACACTTTACTGGTGCGTCGTGTGTAACTTTGGTTACAGTTTAATCCACCACTGAGCTGATTTAGGAACTGAAGTACAGAGACACGCTTCTTTCTTTAAACAGGAATATTCTACACCTGCAGCTTCCAGTTTTACTGAACTTACCGTGAGAAATACTGAGCGTTGAGATCCTCTCTCCTTCTCTAACGGCGGAAGACAAACTTACTTTCACTTTCACTGTGTCACCTGATCACATGATCAATGTCGCCCTCTAGTGCTAACAGGTGTAAAAACATCTACACAGGCGCTGTGTCTAGACACACAGACACACACACACACACACACTCAGGTTACGCTGGGCAGTGACAGAGACCACAGCATCAGATTCATTTCAGCACATTTCCGCGTTGTAATATAAAATAAAGAAATTTCATGGTCAAATTCAAGCCGGCTGTGAACTACAGTCGACGTAACCATTATAATACATTTTATTTATAAGCGCCTTTCACAACACTCAAGGTCGCTTCACAAAAGTTATTCAGAAATAAAAAATTAAAGAATAGATAAACTTCATAGATAAAATTATTAAATAAATATTACTTATATTAGAGGGAGTTTAACATCATGCTTAAATACTGCTAATATTTCAAAGCACACTGTTTACTCTCCAGTCATACTGGCTCCAACATTTTAAATTCATTCATTTCAATAAAGCAGCGGAGCCGGATCTACAGGAAGACCACCACCTCTGTCCGGCTGCAGCCAGGACCCTCCATCAGACCCCGGAGGTCCAGCTGGTCTGTCTGGATCCTTTTCTTCTGACTGGACTCTTCAAACAGCACCATGTGGAAACACAGGAGGAACAGAGTGAGACTTTATCATTAAACCACATTCAGATCAGAGATGCAGGAGACAGTCTGTAGAGTCACACCAAACCTTCTTTTATTGTTTTAATGATTTATTTCATACTGTGATTTGTCTTTATACTGTATGAAAAGCTAATTATTAAATAAATGATAAAAATGGACCGAAATACTCCAAATATAATCTCTCTACACTAACGTACATTAAAGTCAGAGATGCTGGTGGTTCTTCTTTAGAACATGGGTTCAATAAAAGAAGAACAGAGTATATCACGCTTTAGCTCCTACTCTTCATGTTCCAGTTTCTGTTCCACCTTAAAAGGTTCCAGCGCCACATCGCAGCAGCTGCAGCTTTTAATGTGTAGCAGAAAATTAGAGCAGGAGAGAGTTTCAGCTGAAACTTCTGTTCTTCAGCAGGTTTACTGTCTTTATTCATCAACATGTTCACTGAAGACACTCCTACACTCCTCTGGTTGGTGTTACTTGGAGCAGTGGGGGTTTGGTGTGTGCAGATGTCACAACCCAAATTTACTTCAACCCCAAGTGATTCCTGTAAATGACAACACCCACATTTGAAGAGTAAAACAGCACATATACTTGAAACAGAAATATCTTCACTGTTTCGGTCGCGTAAAAAAGAGTCTGAAACGGAACATTGACATTGTGCTGAAATGACCATAATCACCATCCTGCGCAACACACTCTGCTGTACAGGCTGCCAGCACAGCAATGGCCTTGGTCTTAGAACACATCAGGAAAACCACCTGTGGGGTAACAAACCTACCCAGGTGCTCTAAAACACTGCAGTAACAGAACTGTAAAAAAACTGTGGAACATTCCTTCAAAACAAGAACATCTTCATGAAACTATCAGAAAAAGGTTCAAAGTTCACATTGTGGATTTAACATGAAAACTAACAGTCACTGTCCACAGAGAGAGTCAGTATTTAGGCTTAACGCACTCGTGGTCGGAGAGATCCTGAATCAGGGCGAGGACTCGAGGTTCATGAGGAGACCACAGTTCCAGTTTTTGTTCTCTACTTTGGTTCCTTTTTCTGGGTTTATGGAGAAGAAACATCTGTAGAAAAATATCATATAAAAGCATATTAAGCATTTAATTGAGCAGTTAAAATATGATTACAAGCAAATACGTACATATACACAGTCATGGCCAAACTGCAACAAGTGGTTTCCCCAAATTCAAGACAAAATATCACCAAAATGCTGTGGGAAGTAAACACTGCATGGTCAAAAGTATTGGCACCCTTCACAACAAGTGTGTTTTGCAGTGATAAATCACACTTTTGCATTGTTAAAATCCAGTGCAAAGGTTACATTGTAGTCAGACGTCAGCTTTGGTAGCATTCCTGAGAAATATAAGCCCATTTCTAATGGCCAATAAACTCCAGTTTACTCTCATACATCACTATTTGTTTCTATGGACAGTATGAGGTTTGGACTCCTAATATTTGAATGAATCTACCCACCCACTTATATGCAGCTGCCAGAGGAAGTAAAATAGACCGAGAGCATCACCTGGCCATGGCCATGCTTCACCTTAAACATGGTGCACATTCCAGGATATTTTTCATTTTTCATCCTCCAGACATAACCACTGGTCAGGAGGCCCAAAAAGTTCTGGTTTTGTTCCAGTGGTCCA
>JBBPCY010000019.1:18962800-18974103 GCA_037974405.1 Brachyalestes nurse
GTACAAGCCCGCACAGAGAGAGGAAAAAACACTCGACTAGTCGACTTTTGTGTTAATGCCCTAATATATATATATACATATATATATATATATATATCATGAGGTGATATATGACATCACCCTTACAAGACAGCAATCCTAGTTGTTGTGTGTGTTTGTGTTAAAACATCCTCGTTCCTGTTCGTCAGATGATCATTGAGATCTAAATCTCATTCACATTAATGCCTGATAAACTGAAACAGGACGCTTGACTTTTATCTGTGAGATGCAGCTCAGGGTTCAGCGCCAGGCAGATGAAAAGCATCATCAGACATCTGATCAGAATGAGTGAGACACCAGTGCCATCTTCTGTCTCACTGTTTATCTGCTCTCTCTCTTTCTCTCTCTTTCTCTGTCTCTCTCTCCCTCTCTCTCTGAGTGAACAGCGCGATACACTCCAGACTGCAGTGACCTGTGCCGTGACTCTGTGAAGGGCTGTGAGTGGATGTGTGAGTACGATTCAGTATTATGTAGTCTAATATTGTTTGAGGCTGATTTGTTTGTGTGTGTTTGTGTGTGTGTGTGTGTGTGTGTATGCGTGTAGTCACTAACCAGTGGATATCGGATGAATGCAGTGACCCACGGTGTGATCCTCCTGAGGGTGTGTGATGAGGGAGGAGAAGTGTTTTTAATCCTGCTGTTTTGAACACTCATCCTGCACTCTGCATTCACACAAATGATCTGGAAGAAAAATAATAAAGACTTACATCTTACTTTCACTCAGTGGCCACTTTATTGGAAACACCTGCATTATTTGTGCATTGATTGGCCACTTTATTGGCAATGTTTACCTTATGTGTTCATTCATTGGCCACTTTATTGGAAACACCTACCTTTATTGGAAACACTTACTGTATCTGTTCACTTACTGTTTACTTTACTGGAAACAGCTACCATATATGTCCATTCCTTTGACCACTTTATTGGAAACACCCACCGTATGCGTCTATTTTATTGGAAACGCCCTCTTTATTATAAATATCTACCTTATATGTTCATTTTTCGGCCACTTTATTGGAAATGCCAACGGCCACTTTATTGGAAACACCAACGACCACTTCACTGAAAACACGAACCTTATTTGTTCACTTAGTGACGACTTTATTGGAAAAACACATTTAACCCATTTACCGAGTGAAGCAGTGGGCTACCACCAACAGGGGGCGCCCCGGGAGCAGTGTGTGGGCAGGGTACCTTGCTCAAGGTTACATCATTGGTGCCACTAGCAGTCCTGGGATTTGAACCCATGACCCTCTGGCCACCAGCTGCCCCAGATACCCTTGAGCACTGCTCCTGGGGCGCCCCCTGTTGGTGGTAGCCCACTGCTTCACTTGCTGGGTTAAATGGGTTAGAAGGGTTAAATGGGTTGTTCATGCGTTATTATAAGGGACAACTTTTCATGTTGAAGAAAGACTACATTCTATCAGTTTAAAATGAATAACAACTTAGTGACCAGCATGTGGCAACTTTACACTTAAATATGGGGATCTGTGCAACATCTCAGGGGTCTCTTCATACCTCTGGTCCATCTGTATCTTTAGTTATTTTTGGGTTCCACTTTATATTAAGTGTCCATTTTCAATACATGCAATATTGTCAATGTGATGTCATGTAAATTATGGTGAATCTTTCACAGTTACAGAGGGATTGCAGTAGTACAGATTATGTAAATACACATTTTCAGCTTTAATATTAATTACAAGTACAGTACTGTGCAAAAGTCTTAAGCCCCACCCCCTCTTTTCTTTATATTTTGCGTCTGTTTTATGTCTGTCAAACTGTCTTGTCTGTCTTTATCTCTTTCTTCTCAAACCTCTTTGGATTTGAACCTCTTTGGACTTGTTATAGACTCGTCAAAGGTGGTCTTAGTCAGTTTGCTTGATGTACGAAAACCACTTCATGAAAAAGCTTCAGACACTTTGAAGCATCTCAGGTGTCCAGTATCTTCTACAACTACAGTTCAGTCTGATTTAACAGAAAAAAGTATCTCTTTTACAAAAAGCTGACATTTACTTTTTCACTGTGGACCCAGAACTTACATCTTGGAGTTTTTGGGAGACTTTTCAGTCATGGAAGCTCATGTTACATTCCTGGGTTAACCACAGGCTTGCTGTCCCTCAGATGTTGCTGATGGTCCCACCAACTTGCCCAACTTTGAGCTCTGCCTTCAGATGTGTTGGTTTGGTGTCAGTCTCACTTTAATAATCTCAAGGTACAAGTTTCAAAATAATTGTCACATACAGATAATAATGGAACATCATAACGAAATACGTATCAGTTATGAAATTCTTGGACTCAGGTTTGCTCAGAAAAAACACTTAACATAAGTAGTATAAAGTAAAAGTAAAATATATAGTAAAAAAATACTATAATGAGATAAATATAATCAGCATTCCCACCCACATTGAACCTCAAATTCCTCTCCTGAGATCTTGAAGATGGCCAGCACTACAGTTGCGCTATAGCTAACTGTATACCAACAGCTACAAAGGAGGTGTTTCCAGTAAAGTGGCCAGGTGTGATGTGGAGAAGTCAAGCATGGAGAAGGATGTAATCACAAACAGGACTTTTTTTAACAAAAGAGAGAATAAATGAGAAAGTAATACAACACTGAGCTAACATAGAGACAAATAAAACAAAACTAATGCAAAGCAAAAAGAGACTGGGATGGAAAATACACAGAAAAACACCTTTTCCAGGAGGCTTTTCAGTCATGGAAGCTCTTGTTACATTCATCTTGTTCCTTTCTCTCTGGGTTGACCTGAGGAGGATGGGTTCCCCTTTTGAGTCTTGGCTCATCCCGAGGTTTTTTCCTCGTCTCTGTCGCCTTTGGTTCACTAGGGGCTCGGACCTGGACTCTGTAAAGCTGCTGTGTGACAACTTGGTTGTAAAAGTTGCTATATTAATACAATTGAATTGAATTGAATTGAATTAACATGAAAATAAGGAGAGGCAAACGACACAAAGCAAAAACCACAGAGGGAAGCTACTGTGCAGAAAATATGGAGCAAGAAGAACTGAGCAAGAACTGAGAGAGGAAAAACATTAACATTATTATTAACTAAACCAGTGGTTCCCAAACTGGGGGGCGCAGAGGTATTGCAGAGGGGCACACGAATGGGACAACTTGTGTAGTTTGAATTGGGGAGAGCTCATTAATGTTCTTAACTAGAAAAGGGGGGCCCTGCAGAGAAAGTTTGGGAACCACTGAACTACACAAATAAGTCTGGGCGGGGCTAAGGGCGGGGCTAAGGGTGGGGCTCGAGCAGGGCTAAAGGTGGGGCTTGGGTGGGGCTAAGGGTAGGGCTTGGGCGGGGCTAAGGGTGGGGTTCGGGCAGGGCTAAATGTGGGGCTTGGGCGGGGCTAAGGGTAGGGCTTGGGCGGGGCTAAGGGTGGGGTTCGGGCAGGGCTAAAAGTGGGGCTTGGGCGGGGCTAAGGTTAGGGCTTGGGCGGGGCTAAGGGTGGGGCTGAGATCAAATACATGGATCAGATACATAAACATACATTGATCAGTCGCATGTTGTAAACAACAACATAAACAAGAAAACAGGGAAGACAGAACATTACATAAAGCCCAACAGCAGTAAAAGGGCGGGGCGACCGTTTCACCAGGCGCGGTTTGCTTTATATAAACTGAAGTTAAACAGTGGCGCGTAAAGGAGAGCTGGAGAAATGTGATGATATCTCCACTAAGATGCCCAGGGGATTTGTTAGAAATCTTCCTCATCTGTTCCTCCTCCGCGATGACTTCATTTCAACACCCCAATTTAAACGATCTGTCAGACAGATAATTCTATTAAAAACTTTATTAAATTATCAAAACCACATTTTATCGCAGCTGCTTCCACAATCAGTACGAGCTTAATTGAACAAACGAAAACCTCACATGATGTTCTGGTGAAACAGAGAGCGGGAGAGAGCGAGAGAGAGGGGAGCGGGGGGGTAAACTGACAGCTAAATTAACTCCCTCTTTGTGTTACAGTAAAAATTAACTCAGACACGCCAGTAATTATGTCATGGATAGTTTCCTTGCAGCTAAATTACAAGACAGAGTTCCTTTATTACTCGAGGCCCCTTCGAGCGCCACAATGGCCTTTTAACCCTGTTATTATAGTCCCTCCGCAGAAATCACTCTCGCGCTGTCCGCACGCGTCCAAACTCACGCAAGCGGTGAGGTCAGAGCGAGCCGCGGAGCATCTGCTGCCACGCAAACCCACTTACCAGGGCCTCCACCACTTCCAGCACCAAAGAATGACCTTCTAATAAATGAGCATCTTTTTCTTTTACCATTTTAAAGACGTTCTATTAAAAACGCCTACATTTTCTACCCACTTGTTGATCACTTTATTGGAAACACCTACATTATCTGTCCACTCCCTGGCCATTTTACCGGAAACACCTGCAGTGTCTGTTCCCTCGTCAGCCACTTTATTGGAAACCTCTATGTTTCTGTACACTTGTTGGTCACTTTATTTATAAAAGCATAACTTATCCGTCCAGCTAGAGGCTATTTTACTAGAAACACATACTTCTCTGTCCAGTTGTGCCCACTTCATTGGAAACCTCTATCCATTTTCAGTCCATTTTGCAACCCCATACCTTTCTGTCAAAATGTTGGTCAGTTTATTGGAAAAGCATCTATCTCACCACTTTCTGGCCGTTTTATTGAAAACACCTACGTTTTCTGTCAGCTCATGGCCACTTCATGGGAAACCTCTATGTTTCTGTCCACATGCTGGCCACTTTATTGGAAACACCTACCTTTCCTTTGAAACGTCTACATTTCCTTACCAGTCACTGTGCACTTTATTAGAAATGCCTACCATTTTGTCCACCTGCTGGCCACTTTATTGGAAACCTCTACGTTTTTGCACACTTGATGGCCACCTTATTGGAAATGTATACATTATCTGTCCCCTTTCTGGACATTTTACTGGAAACACCTACCTCTCAGTCAGTGTTGGGAGTGTTACTTTTAAAATGTATTCCACTACAGATTACAGAATACAGGCCCCAAAATGTTGTTTGTAACGTATTCCGTTAAGTTACTCAATGTGAGGAACGTATTCTGATTACTTTGGATTACTTAATATATTGTCATGCTTTTTACAAAAAACATGAATGTAGCATCACATCCTGCAAATTCTTGTTTCTTTTTCTCTATCATTTGGCTGTTAAGCCCAAATCTCCCTGAACAGACAATATATTTACTGTAGAGGAGCAATAGGTGAATATATCTGCCTCACGGCCGTATATGGGTGGGGGGTTGTTTGGTATGTGCGTCTCGGACGAGAAATACAGGCCGATGGCCATGGTTCCGAGGGCGGGGGCGATGTTATGCGCATCTCGGGCTGACGATCATGCACTGGACGGTTCTGGACTTTTCTAGAACGTACAGATTGCCAGTCCGCCCCTGTCTGTTGTGTTGGCTCCGGGTCCGTTGTGTAACTGACGCCAAAAACACTAAACCCTTACATACAAGCGGGCTCTGGGCAGGCTGTAGCCGACCTAGAAGCACTTTTTTCGCCTCACTCATCATGGTTGAGGGGCCTGGTTCTTGGTGAAAGTCCAAATTCAGGTGAGTGGCATGAGGAGAACCAGGCCAAATCATCCAGGCGAGTAAGCCCGAAAAATGCTTCCCTGGCCGGCTACAGCCTGGTGACAGTGTTGCCAGATTCTGCTTATTGTTTCCAGCCCAAAATATGCCCAAAACCCACCAAAATGAACTCAAAACCGCCCAAAATGTGAAATCTACCTTTTTGAGTGATACAGTAATTGCTGCGGCTGCCTATACCCTTGTAAAGTAAAAATATGGAGCTAAAGCTTGATCAGCTACATTTGGAGTGCAGGGGGTAGTTGCCTATATGTCCATTTTTTCCAAACCATTGCTCTAACAGGAGTAAAAGGTAGAGGGTTAGTACAGACCTTCCAGTTAAAAGCTCAAAGATCAGGATTCCCAGCGCCCAGAAGTCCACACTGAGGCCATGACCTTTATTGAGAATGATCTCAGGTGCAACATACTCAGGAGTTCCACAGAAGGTCCACGTCCGCTGGCCACATTTGATCTTCTTGGCAAAACCGAAGTCGACCTGAATAAGACAGAAAGCCCATACTGTTGTTCTCTCTATTGTGTCACTGAGTCAACCACAAACAGAGGCTTTCTAATCCTGTTAACTAGGCCTACCAGTTTTACATATCCGTCGGAGTCCAGCATGAGATTCTCAGGCTTCAGGTCCCTGTAGATGATTCCTTTGGTGTGGAGGTATTCGAAAGCCTCAGTCACACAGCCCACACAGAACTTGGCAGTGTTTTCATCAAAGCTTCCCCTAAAAAGACAAAGCACACATCGATTGAGCAGGAGGACAGCTTCACTTTCTATGCTGAGAAAATTCACTGGAAATCTGATCAAAGAACTAAAAAAAAACCCAGTAATTTTAGGACTGGATGTGGAAGTAGTTTATGATGATTTGCTCAACCTGAAATGCAAACAGACTTTTGATCATGTTGGAACATTTTTTGAAAATATATTTTGAAAAGGTCTGACATCACCATGCAGCAGCAGTCACAGAATGAAAGGTGCAGAAACACTGGACACATATTCACAGTTTAGCATCTCTGATTCTGATGTATGTCTTTGGGAGAATACCAGAGTACCTGGTGGAAACCCACACAGACACAGGAGGAACATGCAAACTCTACCCAGAATAGAACAGCCAGGACTTGAACTTTCTCTCTAGGAGGCGACAGCACTATACCATCCTACATTTATGAAGATACAGCACTGTGCCATCATACCAGTTATCAATAATATTATCAACCAATAATATCATGTTTTCACTCCCACCACCCTCACCTATCACTGACAGAAAACACGTAGCAAGCTCAGAAACCCTCAATGATACCACTTCTCACCCAAAAATATGTCAGGGTACAGAATGAGATTTTTTCCAACGCTAACTTTCAATTTTATTAAAGAAATGTTAGTCATTTTGTCTCCCTTACACCATTTACAAGTTAGAATATTTTTTTAGGAGCACTATAAAATCTCAAAGTTCACCATGATCTGATTTTACTCAGTAAAGGAATTTTTTACTCATTTTTTACTCATAAAAGAATTTTGGCACAAGAGAGAATTATTTAAAAAACAACAATACATGAATATACCTGGATTAACTATCTACACAATTGCCTGTAACCCTGGAGACTTTCACTAAAACGATGTTAGGCCTCGTTCACACGGACGTTTGAATCTTGGATAAATAAACATGCTCTGAACACCACAGGTGTTTTTGTAGCGTTTTGTATCTGCGCTTGATTGGCGTTACACTGGCGTTTGTTTGACGCTGTTTAACTCCAGCCTGCAGCCCAATGTGTAGTTTCGTGTCTTTACCTGTGGGGGCAGTAATTATTCTCTCCAGATTGTTTACATTTTGGTATTTGTAGTCTTACATTTTTCTTCAAAATTTGATTTGTCGCTGTTCCCCGAACAATTGAATCATGGGATATATTCAGTCCTCCAGCACGTCAACTGAATGCCATATAAACGAAGTACCAGCGTTTTCTTCTCGTTCGTCAGGATTTCAGCAGAACTTGACGCCAAGAAAATGTTACATGCAGCGATTTTTTTTATGACCCCCGAATGCGCAGCCGACCGAGTGCCGGGGCGCTCACCTGGCGCCACGAACGCCAGAAAAACTTCTGATTCTGACGCCCGTGTGAACGAGGCCTTACTGTCACGTCCCCAGACAGCGACCACTAGAGGCCCCCAACGCAAAGGCAATGTTGACTTTGGGTGTATGGGTGTTTCCCTGGTCGGCTCATTAGTTTACAATGGTGTTGGTGTGTGATTGGGTCTATGGGGTGCACTCTATGTATAAGAATGCTTGTGTTCTGTTTGTCTTCGTCTGTCGTCCCTCACGCTTCCCTTATGGAGTACTACTTGTTTGTGTTCGCCTCAGTAGAGTCTTGGCCCTCAAGCCTATTGTGTTTTGCTATGTGTTTCAGTAAAACTCCATCCTGAGAAATGGAAATCCACATCTGCACCTCCAATGTGACAGTTACATCACGAGCTTCAATATTAACACTTGAAATGAGCTTTAAACTATCATTTTTTGGAGAAAAATACAATTTCCTGATTGTGATCATTGTCTATGTTGTATTCTAACATTCCTAACATGATGCATCTAGCCTGTCTTGGTTCTATTCATCTAGTCTGAGATCAGTGGGAAACTAACCGGTCTCTCAATAGGCTCCAGATCTCTCCACCCAGACAAGCCTCCAGCAGCATGTACACGTACTTGCTGTCCTTAAACGTGCAGTACATTCTAGGAGAAAGAACACACACTTAAACCACAAGATTATAAGATGTTGCAATATGTTTTTTTTACTTTGTCGGTCACTGCAGGGGACTGAATCCATACATATATACATTTAAATGGAAAAGGAATGTTTTATTTTTCATTTTATTAATGAGGACTATAATTTTTTTTTTCTGGCCGGAAATAACTCAAATTAATGAACCTTACTGAAGGAATGAGTACCTGAAGCAGGTGCTGAATCTTTATAAATGCTCTTCTTCTCAAAAAGTCAATCAAATACACCCACACATATCTGTTCAGATTGTTTGTTTATATTTATTCTAATGTAAGAGTTTCTTAATGGATTAAATTGACTCAAGTAAACACAGGGGCATATATATATATATATATATATATAAACTTACTTTACAATAAAATGACAGTTTGTTTCACTCAGAATTCTCCTCTCTGAGTGAACATGCTCCTCCTGTCTGTTGTCCACAATATGGCGCTTCTTAATGCACTTCAGTGCAAAGGTCTTATTCTCATTCTTCACTTTGACCTGTGGAGGAATCAAGTTCAATAACTAATTTTATTTGGTACACTATGAAGTTAGCAATTACACATGAATAACAAATGATGCATAATGCAGAGAAACACATGCACTACAGTCAAAGTCCACCTGCAGGAGAAGTGGAGCTGAGAAAATGGACAAGGAGTGTATTTGTACCTAATAAAGTGGCATGTGAGTGTATACACAGTTTCATTTGACAATCAGTTTTTTTAATTGACAGATCATTTCAGACTTTTGTCTTTATTTATACTCATTGTAAACACAGTCTGAATATGACTGATCATTTCACAACTGCTCACAGATGGTAATGCTCACCAGTTCAACCCTGCCAAACCCTCCTATTCCAAGAGTAGCAATGATCTCCAGGTTACTGAAGGATATATTGGACGTGAAGTCCTTCTCTTTGAGTTGTATCCGATCGAGGGACAAGGGGGAGCTGGGAGGAGTGTTACTCCCTGACCGCCTGCAAACAACACAGTTTATGCTTCAGGAATGGTAGTACATTTTAGCATTTTCAGCACAAATATGAATGCGTAACATTTTCAACTGATCCATGACACGTGTTCAGCTGAAAACTGTCCAGAAACCATTAATCCTTCAAAATCATTATTCATTTGAAGCACAGATAAATGGAAAAACATTACAGAAAAGATTCTACACTTTCAATCCATGCCACATTGCTTTTTTGTTTGAAAACAAAAAAGCAGATATTTCATTATTATTCAAATCTGATAAAAAGGTATTCTTAAATGTGACCTGTCAATACTGATTGTAAATCAAATGTACATTCAGTGTGTTATATAACATATCATATAATAATGCAATTATGTACTTACAAAGGAAATAACAACATAATATAGATAATGTGCATAGTAAAACAACAATTTATAACTCTAGCATTGAATTAAAATCGCTTATTATGCAATGTTGCTTTCAGCATCAACTACTTAAGTTTTTGTAGATCAGTGGCCGAATATAGAAAAAACTGTTAGAGATTTAGAGTGATGAGAAACAAGTATTCAGACACTTTTGTATTTGTTCGCATGAGCAATCTTCCTGTCTATTGCCAGAGTTCTATTCTAGTTTCGTCTTAACATAAGTGTCTGAATCTTTGTTTGTCCTCATTGTAATTACCTTTCTAAATTAAATTTTATTTCCATTATGGCCACAATTAATCAACAGTAAAACAAAATACAAAGAAAACATTGATAGAAATACTGCTCACAGTACAGTGTTACAGTCTATAGGTATATATTAGATATATTAGTATATATGTATATATAGCGCCAGAAAAAAATGAGATCCATTAATTTTTAAATCAGCATCTCTATGAGTATGACAACCATTCCATGCCAGTGTCTGTTAAATTCCTACACAAGCACCTAATTCTGCTTTATGAGGGACTGCTTAGTGATCACCTGAATTAAATCTTATTTAATGAGGAAAAGTATAAAAACACTGCTGTAATCAACACTCTCCTTTTGCAATGTGACCAGTTGGATGGTAAAACACTACTAGAAGTACGTCAAAGGTAATCATTGCCATTTTGTTTAAGAGTGAACAAGAGATTTGTTTTCTTTGAATTATTCAAGTTCTGTAAACTCTGCATCATTTCTCATTTTATGTATTGTAATTTCCTTTTAAATGGCAAAAAACCTATTTGACCTGACAATCTGTTTTTTGTTAGTTGTTTTATAACAGCAGGAGGTTTATTGTAGTGGGGCTTCATGGTGCCCTACTCTTCACTAAGGCTGTCGTCTAAACCTGTGTGTAAATGTTCTGACTGTTTTCAGTCTGTATTAGTCCACACAGTGTGCAGTTTTCAGAAGGTGAGTGTGTGTGGAGGGCTGAGGTGTGTGTGCTCTGTTCTTACAGCAGGTGAAGCAATGCCCCAACTGACCGCAGTGCTGCAGGTGGCACTGTTGCTCTCTGCGGTGCCTGCTCAGTATCTGATCAGCAGGTGGACCAGCGGAACAGCAGCACAACGCAGCCTCGCCACACAGGGGTACTCACTCACTCACTCACTCACTCACTCACTAACACACACACACTCTCACTCACTCACTCACAAACACACACACACTCTCACTCACTCACTCACAAACACACTCACACTCACTCACACTCTCACTCACTCACACAGACACACACATACACACATACACACACTCACTCACTCACTAACACACACACACTCTCACTCACTCACTCACAAACACACACACACTCACTCACACTCTCACTCACTCACACAGACACACACATACACACATACACACACTCACTCACGCACAAACACACACACACTCTCACTCACTCACACACACACAAACACACACACTCTCACTCACTCACACACACACAAACACACACCCTCTCACTCACTCACTCAC
>JBBPCY010000019.1:18975932-18991790 GCA_037974405.1 Brachyalestes nurse
CATTTCAGACCTGTGCTGGGATCCCAGATGAGAACCTGAAGGACCCTCATGCTCACAAAAGCTCAGTCACTAGCTGCCTGTACAATCTGGGCAAACTGCTGCATGAACAGGGCCAGCAAGAGGTACTCACAGCATATCACTTAATTAATTACTGGTTTAATTAGTCAAAGTGAAGATGTATTGGATACACTATATGTGCTACTTTGCAAAAATCTGTTGACCTAAAAAGAAAAATTCACAAATGTAATCATTTCAGTTCTTAAAAATGTTCGGTTTATGCATAAATGATTCAGTTTTTAACTGATTTCTTATTACCGATGTTCTGGGCTCTACAGGAAGCCCTGTCCGTGTATAAAGAGGCTGTGAAGATAATGCCTCGGCAGTTTGCACCTCAGAGCCTTTACAACATGATGGGTGAGTTAAGAATAGAATCCTTTTCTGTTTCTTTTGTTGTTTTTAATCAGCATATTGCTAATACTCTTCATCAAATCACACTCCTTTCATACCTGCTGCTGTACTATTTCATTATTTCTTTATGTGTTCAAATAAAAACACCAGTGGATAAACTCTTCACTGCATGATGTATGTTGCGTACTGTCATAATGAACTAAAATCTAAATTAGAACACGATGGGTACTTTCAGTGTTGTTTTTTTGTTTGAATTAAAGGCTGTCTACTGACACAGAGCCATGTATGTAGTAGATTTGATTAATAATATTACATTTTTCTTTTGGAAGATATGTTGAAGTACCTGGTCATGCATATTAAGATATCTAGATGCCACAAACTAGATATATAGTCTGTGAGTAGGATTTTTAGCTATTTGCCTGTAAACTTTGACATTTTATGTGTGACTTTATCAGGTGAGGCCTATATGAGGCTGAATAAACTTGAAGATGCAGGACATTGGTACAGAGAGTCACTGAAAGCTAAACCAGACCATGTTCCTGCTCACCTGACCTACGGCAAGCTGCAGTCTCTATCATGGTGAGTCAGAATATTTATTCACTATATGAGCACATTTTAACTGAGTGTAGATCACTGATACGCCAATAGATCATTCATTATTAGTTTTCTAGAGTAAATTGTCCAGTTCCTGCACTTAGTCTAATATTACTCAACTCTGTTATAAAGGATCAGTCAGACTGACAGAACTTTTTAGCTTATTAACTTTTTTGCCCTTCTGCTAACAATAATGTGAGCATGTCAGAAATGTACTGTATGTGCAGAACCACACTGCTTCTAAATGCTGAGTCAATGAGCTGTCTCTCAGGTGATGAGAGCTATGGTTGTGTTTGTTATTTTTGCTTATATCTATACATTTTAGTCCTCTCTTCTTCTGTCAGTCCTTCATTCCGCAGTAACTCAGCTGCAGTGTGTGAACTACTCCACTGCTTCACACTTTGTGTTTTATCTCATGACAGGGTCTCTGCGGATCCTTGAAAAGTATTAAGTCTTAAAAAGGTCTTAAAAGTAATTGAATTAGCAAATCAAACGTGTGCAGATACCCTGTCATGGAAGGTGGTCAGAATTGATCCTCTGTGGTATTTGAAATTTCATTAAAGTGGAATACACTGAAACCACTGTATAATTTACAAGTGAACATTTTTCCTCCTGTGTGGCAGTGCAGAATACTTTAATAAGACAAACCCATAATTCAAACTCCATGTAAATGTAATAAGATGAAAACAGTGTGTGAGAGTGGAGCACTTCAAGGTGTATAAACACACATGCATCTTTCCTTTATGTCCATTTAGCATTTTCACGTCCATTTCGTTGCCATTTACTTTATTAGGCATTTTAATGATCAGATTTCCTGCTGTTTAAATATTTTCAGCTACCAAGCATGAACTGGAGCATGAGAACTCTTAACATTAATATAAAGCATTAATGTAAATCTCCCATTCATACTATGTTCTCCTGTGCAGTCAGAGGGAAAAAGCAGGCACTGTGCTAATGATATGTACTGACCCTTTAGCAGTTCAGATTTCTGAGAAATCAGAAACTAAAATTCAGTCTGTGGGTTAGAGTTCACTATTTATTTATTTTGAATGGATAGGACTGACTGACTTAAGGATGACTGTGTTGATCTGATTGAGAAAACTGTTTTCTTGGCGTTTCTGATGTGTGTATGTGGATTCTGATGTGACATTTTCTCTACAACAGGGTCAGACCGCAGAGGCAGAGCATTATTTCCTGAAGGCCATAGAGCTGGAGCCCACCAAGGGAAACTGTTACATGCATTACGGTAGGAGATGCATGAACCAAAACCATGAACACTTCTAATAAGCATCGTAGCAAGTGTTCTAGTTTTCTTCATGAGAATAAAGATCCCATGTGTAAATGCACAGTTCTATATTGAGATGTTATTGTTTGGAAGATGCATGATGACCCTCTTTGTACTTAAGACAGTCCTGATTTGCTTGTGGAAATCACAGCATCTGCATACATGGTATTTGCAGTACAGATATTTAAAACAAATGTAATTTACATGGACATTGTTTTTGAAAATTCTTCCCCTCTTACCCATTTTTACTGAAGAACATAATTTTTGTTACACAATTTAATTTACTAATTCATAAAGGTCAGGTGGTAATTATACCTATGCTGACTGTAATTTTAGTTCAGAGTTATACAGTTGTTCATGGTTTAGGGTCAGAAAATCCATTTCAGAATTTAAAATAGTTCATCATCTCCATTTCAGGCCAGTTTCTGCTGGAACAGTCTCGTGTAACAGAAGCTGCTGTGATGGCGGAGAAAGCTGCTGAACTTGACAGCTCTGAGTTTGATGTAGTTTTCAGCGCTGCTCATATGCTCAGGTATGTGTGTTTTTATGTGTATGAGAAAGATCTTCAACAGTTTGAACCTGCAGACTGAAAGATGTAAAGACTTGATGACGCTGGGGAAGGACGAGGAAGAGTTTGCTTATTATGAGAAAACCCCAGGCTGGAAGTTTTACCCACTGTGCTACACAAATCCCTGGATGGTGCATCCACCTGTATTCAGGATGTTTATGACATGTGTCTCAAGGAGGTGAAGTACATCACCTGTCCCATCCTGACAGATACAGCTACTGTGTTGTCACAGCATAGCCTAGATAATTCATATGATATCCATGTGGTTATGAAGAGTTTATAGAATTTGATAAAACATTTTATAAAATATTTCTGTTCTCCAGATTCTGATTAATCGATTATAAAATGCCTATTTATTTACAGTATCTCAAAGTGAGAATGTTTACCTAAGCCTCATTTGTTCATGCAGCTCTGTTCAGCATTTTATAAAATATATAAGCTGATCCCAGATCGGGATGCTTTCTCTGAGAAGTGTGTTAATTAGAACCCTGTAACCTGTTTTTTATTCATTGTTTTTATGTTTCGTGTGCCTTGTCTTCAGGCAGGCCAGTCTGAACAAGGCAGCTGAGAAATATTATGAGAAAGCAGCTGATCTAAGACCAGATGTAAGTATTCTAGTAAATCAGCAGGCAGAAGACATTTAGACCTGTTGTGGCTGAAAACTTACACAAGTACTCACTGTAAAACAAAGACTTGTTTCCAGTTAGTTGACAAATATACCCACTTTCATAAGCAATTATGCAACAGAAAAGTTTTAAATTCATTTAAACACAAGGGATAAACTTTTGTTTTATGGTTTGCTCTACCATTTCATTTCACTCACTCATACCTGGCAGGACAGACTGGGGATAGGAAACAGGACAGACACAGGGTCAGAGGACAGCAGACAGCAGACACAGGGTCAGAGGACAGTAGACAGCAGACACAGGCTCAGAGGACATGAGACAGCAGACACAGGGCCAGAAGAAAGGATGGACACAGGAGCAAGAAACAGGACAGATGTAGGACAGGAGACAGGACAGACACAGGGTCAGAGGACAGGAGACAGGACAGACACAGGGTCAGAGGACAGTAGACAGCAGACACAGGGCCAGAGGACAGTAGACAGCAGACACAGGGCCAGAGGACAGGATGGACACACGGTCAGAGGACAGGATGGACACAGGAGCAAGAAACAGGACAGATGTAGGACAGGAGACACAGGGAAAGGCAGGTAGTTTGATTGACTGGTTTTCTCTTGACATATTTGAGATGAGGTGTGATAAGTTCTCTTTGTATAGTTGTCCTGACATTTTTAAGAAAATGTTTAGAAAAATGTTAACAGTGTAATTGTATAAATAAAAACCACAAAGTATGAAGTATGCAGTTCATCACCAGGGATCAATGGAAAGAAAGAATTGTTGAGACCTTAAGCATAATCCTCTAGGTGGAGATGGTTATGTAGCAGGTGTCTGGATCCCACTGGGCTGTGTAAATATTATTTATGTATAGAATACAGTTTAAAACCTGGTTTCTCAACCAGTGGGCCGTGACAGCTTTTGATTGGGCCGCAAATCTAAAATTGAGACAGGCCATTGGTCCACAATTGGTTATTTAATATCATCTAATTTTGCCAAGTGGGCCTTGGCAACATGCTGTGATAGAGAGGTGGGCCTTAATGTTGAAAAGGTTGAGAACCATTGGTTTAAAACACATGCTGACAGAAACACATGCATAAAAACTGCATATTTTGTAAGTCAGGTGTGACAGTGTTATACAGTCATTCACACTTAACTGCTTATTACAGAAGATGTGACCATTGAAGGGCCATTAAATGACCATCTCTCTCTCTCTCTCTCTCTCTCTCTCTGTCTCTCTCTCTCTGTGTCTCTCTCTCTCTCTCTCTCTCTCTGTCAGTATGCTGCTGCTCTGATGAATCTCGGGGCCATCCTACACCTCAATGGGAAGCTTCAGGGGGCCGAGGACAACTACCTCCGAGCTCTACAGCTGAAACCGGACGACCTGATCACACAGTCCAACCTGCGCAAACTCTGGAATGTCATGCACAGACAGGGACTGAGGGGTGCAGGGTCGTGACCCTTCAGGTGATGTTTCCTATGGATGCAGGCAGTAAAGAGTGTGAGGCTTGTGCTCCTCTGATGCTGTTGGAGCAGAATCAGAACTGCAGGCAGGAGCAGCTTGCAGGAGTCTGTGGGTTTAACAGACTGAGGACTGTGAGAGTCAGTACTGGGTATGAACTGATCTGCTGTGATTGGAGGACACCCACATCCCATTTTTATGAATGAGAGAGAGGACCAGTGGGAGTGTGACTCCAGCTAAAGTAGCTCAACTTCTGCTATGAATGATACACAGTTCTAGATGCCAAAATTGTGGCCAGCCCTGAGTTTATGACAGTCTGGAGACATATTCTGCAGATGAGTCACCATGGTGGTCATCTTACTACAGACTGAAAGGACAGAAGATACTCTGAATACAATTGTCCTGAATACAAATGTCTTTATTATTTTTTCATGCGTAAACTATTAATTTATTAGGTTCCCGTGGGGTTTTTTTTACTTCCATTTCAACAAGTCTTAAACAAGCTGTCTTCAGAAATGTCAGGTCATGAGCAAGGGCCATAAGTGGTAGATTCTAGTTCAATGAAGTTCATTTAAGTGATGGTTTTCTAATCATGGGATTTTTATGGATTTGTATGGATCATAATATAATATTATGGAACCCTTTGTAATTATTATTATTATTAAAGTTTGTTCTAAATACCATGCTGGTTCTCCTGAACTTGTCCTGTTGGGATACCATTTTTCAAATTGATCAGCTTTTTAAAAAAAAAAAGATTTGGTGAAAAATAGTAATTTCACAGTAAGTCTATAGTTTTAGGGCTGTATGTTGTATTTGCAGTAGTGCTGTCAAGTGATTTAAATTTTTTGATCTAATTAATTACATGGTGCAATTAATCTAATTAATCGCATAGACATTACAAAAAGCGGCTTTACCATTTATTATTGAATACAATCCTACAACTCTCATCTCTCATACACACCAGGGGGGTATTCCATGAAACAGGATTAAGGGAAAGTCTGGCTTTCTTTCACTTACTTTCCATTGAAATAAGCCAGACTTTCCCTTAATCCAGTTTCGTGGAATACCCCCCTGGTTATAACTTGGTTAACAAATTAGGGGCAATTAGGGGCACAGTTCTAGTCCAAGAAGTACCTAGAAGGCAGCTCAACACAAATTTACGAGGTTCAATCCTAAATTGGGTTAAGAGAGTAATAGCTAGCATGCATGCCATACTTCGGTTGCTTTCCAGTCATTCACAAATCTTTTGTATCATGTTAAGCCATTTCTTACGTTACCACTTAACTCTAGTTGGCCAACTGTCTCATACGAAACATGCGCTAACTAACAGTAAATGGTTAGGGTGGTATGAAGCTTTTGAACTTGTGACCTAATCAACAAACTGACTTTACTGTGTCAAAAAACACATTAGCGAGTTAACGTTAATGGTCAGTCAACGGATAGCTAGCTGTAGTACTCTTTCACACCTGATAATCGCAGCTAACGCGTTTGGCTTCCCCTTTCACTCTATGTTCGTGAATTAATGAGGCATCGAAAATGTAAGTTACTTGTGCTGGAAAACGATGCCTGCTGAAATATTTCGAACTGAACCGCCGTAAAGTAGAGAGCAAGTAAATATATAACGTTACTCGTACTACAATGACTCGCGGCTGAATGCTAACGTAGCTTTCCAGACAACGTTGTTTATGAAGCTAGCTGGCGGAATAAACGTATAAACAAATACAAGTGGTTACTGAACTCAGCTGCCGAGTGACCACAGTAATCAACTTACATAATAATGAACCCGGGCTGTACCACGGAGACAAGAATGAGTTCGAGACCCGACAGGAACTAAATCGCGTCAAAGCAAATGCAGACAGGAGAGCAGGTTAACACAGATGTGTCTATGTTGGCCAGCCCGTTGTTGAGATTTGCGCGTTAGCCAGTTAGCTGCTACCTAGCGGGCGGGCTATCATGTCATTTTTCTATTTCGAAAAGTAACGGCCAGCTGTACTTATCAAAAGTTTCTTATGTTGAAATGAGGCGTTTCTGCTCGTAGTAAAACAAAATAGGTGCTGTTCTCCGCGTCTCTTTAGTTTACCTGTAAACGCATTACCAGTCGACGAGGCGACTCCTTTTGTTTCTGCTCCACTTTTGTATCCGCTGCGCTTTCTCACCCAAAGCAAACAACCATCATGGCGGATCGGAGGTTCTGTCCCTTCTCCAGAGCAACGTGTGTCCCCATTGGCCACTCCCGGAGAAGGCGCACTGTGATTGGTTCCCTCTCGCGCCCGACGCCTCCGCTGTTTTTACGCCGGGCGTGTGTTGAAAAGAGCAGCGAAAGAGGCCAGCGTGTACAGCCAGGCTTAACAAGGCACGATCACCTGTTTAGCCGGATAAGTTGAACGAAAAAGTAAAGGCTGCCCCCTCAAAGGCCCCACAGCCTCAGGGCCGTGCAGAGATATTTGAAGGGGCGTGTGTTCAAAGTTAAAAAGGGGCACATAGAACCAGGCTGAATACCAACAACCCACATTCATCAAGAATCTAATACGGAATCGCATCATACTATATCACTGTCATCAGGTGGGGACAATCCCAAACAAACGTAGTTTATGTTTTACCTGATGGGGCACAATGTTGCTGTTGAGGGGTTGCTGCTGCACCTGCTGCTGATAGTTCTGGAGGGCAAGGCTGTGTTGATCTGAGACTGTAGGCATTAAAAAGTCCACAGGAGAGATGATAGCTGATTAAACAAGTGTTGTGTGAGGTAATAATAAAATGCAAAATTGGTGGCACCGCTAGGAACCATAAGGCCACAGATTAAAAAAAAAAACGCGGGTAATAAACTGAAACTGAAATATTAGTAGGGCAAAAGAAAGGATTTGTCATGGTAAGGTAAGACTGTAACTGTCAGTTGTGTGTGTTTGTGTCTGTGTGTGTGTCCTGTTGGCACCTTCTAAACATCACAGAGTAGCATCAACTTTACCAGCAACTGGGAGGGGATTAGATTGTAGAACTCTAAAATATCTTTCTTTCTTTCTTTCATTCAAACATTAAAAATAACAATACAGTAGTAAAAAAAGATAAACCAACAGGAGGATAAATCAAACGTTTTATTAATCAGAAAACAAAAACAACAGTGGGTGTGTTTTGGAAAGAGCAGAAAGAAGTAAGATGCTTTTCATGTCCTGTCCCAAATCTTAGGAACTTTCTGCTGGCCATGTCCCAAAAAATTACATCACTGTGGTTGACTGTAACATCCCTTTCAACTGCCAATAAAAGAAGCTCTGACAACCTCTCCTCTGAGCAAAGGGTGCGAAGTTTGGTTTTAACTAGTTTTAGTTTTGAGAAAGAACGTTCTGTGGACAGGTAATGTTTTGTTGCGCTGTTGCACAGTGCACACACAGCATGCTCATTTGTTTCAATTCATCAGTTGCCAAAAGACAGCTTAACAACGTGTACATAATAACCTAATACTCCTGTTTGCTATTGATGTTCTGCATGTGACGTCACTCCCCCCGTGCTGATAAGGACATCCATGCTGGACGGCAAAAGTGAGTTAGGGGCAATTGGACGGGAAGAGTTTTAGTAATTTAAGACAGATAACAGGGATTCACAGACATAATAAAAATGGTTATTTCATGCTGTGCTGTGGGCACATCATCATGAATAAAATAGACTGTAGTTACAAATATAAAGTAATATAGCATTTGTATTCCATATCACTAGTTAGCAGACGTGTAGTACTTTGATTTAAGTCCATAATTACGTCGTCTTCCTGTTCAAAGTTTTGAGTAAATAGCAGTGGAAACGAGCCTCGTGTCATTGGTGCGGAGGCAGTCAAAGGACCTTACAAGCGGCAGACCTCCGCAGGGCAAACAGCAATCCCTGTCAAACTTAAAAGTTTGATGGGGCTTGGTGAGACAATTCCAACGACCCCTAGTTTACCACAATACCCCCTAGTTCTTAGCCAAAAACCGTTCACCTCGTCTGGGTGTCCCATTACTTTAGACCACCACGGACCTTCCGAGCAGCAACGCTCCACCGGTGCAAGTACCCTGACACTTCAAACTGCACTAATTTACACTAAGAGAAGATACGGTCGGTTTTTAAGTCTGCTATTGAAACATTTTCAAAGTATCGATGTTTGTGGACTCCAACTTATAGCCAGCTTCCACTGATAAGGGCACTGACATATTTAAACAGCTGTCAACAAATTAAAAAGTAAATTATTTGTCAGTAGTCCGTTTCTGTCTATCTATCTCTCTATATCTCTATATCAAACCCTCACTTATGCCGTCCAGTATAGCGCGGTCACGTGTACGCAGAACATCAATAGACTATTGTGTACGCTGTACACCCTACTTACTGGTTTTTGTTGCACCAGTCTGCGTCTCCCAGTTAATGTGTGTTTCCCCTACAGCTCCGCCCCGCCCAGCCGGTAAAACTGTGCGTGCTCTCTGCGAGCTCTTTCCCTGCTTGTAACCAGCGCCCTGCCATCAAGGGTGAGCATTGGTTAATGGTCATCATGTGACTGATGCAAGCCAGATCCTTTTATTTGGCAAAATTGTGATTAATAGTCAAATGTTATTGTTGAGGGGCACAGGCGGGACTCCACACGCATACACACAAGCCTCAAGAAAAGGGCACTTGGGGTACCCAAGAGGAAAGGGGCAGGTGCTCAGTATGCAGTACAGCAAGTGAACTATAGTCAGAGTTCATGGCCTGCAGGTGAAATATAGTCAGTGCTCAGTACAGCATGTAAACTGTAGTTAGTGTTCATGTACAGCAGGTGAACTGTAGTCAATGTTCATGTACAGGAACACTGTACACGTATAGATGTTGAACTATAGTCAGTGTTCAGAACACCACATGAACTATAGTCAGTGTTCATTCCAGCAGGTGAACTATCGTCAGTGTTCAGTACAGCAGGTGATCTATAGCCAGTGGTCATGTACAGCAGGAGTTATAGTCTTTGTTGATGTGCAGCAGATGAACAGTAGTCAGTATTCATGTACAGCAGGTGAACTGTAGTTAGTATGCAGTACAGAAGGTGTTCATATTAAGCAGGTGAAGTATAGTCAGTGTTCATGTACACCAGGTTAACTATAGCAGCGTTTCTCAAACTTATTTGTCCTGAGGACCAGTCATGTCAGGCTTTGGGGCTGCAGGGCCCTGCATAAATGACCATAACCAACATCCCCCGCCCCCCGTTCGCGCATGTGCATAGATAGATAGATAGATATTATTACAATAGATATTATTATTATTATTATTATTATTATTATTATTATTATTATTATTATTATATCACTACCACTACTGTTATTACTGTTAGTATTAGTATTATTAGGGCTTATGCCTATATAAGAACAATATTAAACAAGACCGAACAGGAGTGCTTTGGCTAAATTTCAGATTATTGCCCAAAAAATGTTTTTCACTTTGTGTGTTTTATGGGGTTTATTTGTTGTTTTTTTACTATACTTTTGAACAGTGCCAAATGGTGCTGAACGTGACTTTTAACCTAAATTAAGTTACAGGTCTAGTCACCCACAGGGATTATTTGGCACAAAAATTTAAATTAACATTCTAATGTGATGGGTGTGCCTGCTAACGGGTGGAAACGAGGAAGACACATTGACAGAGCTGCTCGGAGCGACTTTCTGAGTTTTTCTGTTTCTGTACTTTGTTTTCGTGGCTTTTGATTCAGCCATTTTTTAATGTCAGCCATTTTTCATGTGGGACGTGTGGTTTGTTGTGTGAAACGCGTTCGTTCTGCGACTCACGTGCGCGGTTGTTATGCGGAACGTTCGTTCTGTGAGGCGTTCGTTAAGCGGGACACCACTGTATATATAGCTTATACCCACATATACGTCTATGGCGGGAACACTTAACATTCTATAATGCTGAAACAAGGGGCGGGGCCATAAAGTCAAGGGGGCGGGGAGCGCAGTGACAAAAGCGTTGAGAAGAGACTCTGCGGACCGACAGGAACCCCCTCACAGACCGGCGCCAGTCCGCGGCCCATAGTTTGAGAAACGCTGCTTTAGGGAACCATAAATGATTATTTTATAGCATCAAGCAAAAACCCTTCAGGTCGCATTTTTAAACAGTGCAAGTATCAAAATTGCTAAAATGTCTGAGGGATCAGGCAGCACATTTATTTAATAACTTTATGTAAGGGTTCTTTTAGATGTGGACATCTGGTTAGATTCACCACCACTGTGAACAGGGTTTCTCTAAAACCAAACCTACTCTGAAGCACTCTGGATACACCTTAACCACTTGATTATGCAGAAAAATAGAAAAGAACAATTATAGTTCAACAAAAAAGCAGTCACCCCAAAGAAAAGTGGACAAAATGGACAAAAGTTTGAACAAAACAAATGTCAAAGCTTCAAGGTTTCCACCATCTTAGCTATGCTAACATATTTCAGTCAGTGTTTGTAGATTATGTGTCATACAGTATCAGAAACCACATAAGCAAGTCTATTAGAGATTGCTGTGTGTGTGATGATTTAGCCTGATGCTAATTGGTGGGGTATAAGCTTCCATTACTTGACAGTGTCATCGTGCTAAAGTGCTGTAGTACTAAAACTAAATATGTCTTACCTGATTGGCTGCCTTTGAATTAAATGGAAATTCTGTGTGCTTCTTTTTGCCAGCCTGTCACTTTAAGATCTGAAGATGTGCAGATGTGCTTGCCATCAGTGGGGACCCTGTATCTTTGGATAAATCTCCTTTAAAGCGTCGTACGCAGGGCTCAATGGAGGGTGAAATAAAGCAGGATGTGGAAAAGTGCTTTTCAGTAATGGTTTCGGGCTCAGGCCGTGTTCATGGAGAATGCGGTGACATTGCAGATTATTGCTTGATCCCTGCTGTTGGCCTTCTCTTTAATGTGGTCCACCCACTCTCAGCAAGCACTCTGGACTTATATTAGATGCTGAGGGATATGGTTTATGCTGTTGTCCCTTTAGAAAGTGGAGCACAGAAAGAGAGAAACAGGAAAGTCAAACTTGTAAGCAGTAATACTGGAGGCACAGCCAAGGGAACTACAAGCTGAATAAAATCTCTGGTATGCTGCTGAAGTGCATAGCACTGTTGCCTCATAGCAAGAAGGTCCTGGGCTTGATATTCCTAGAGTTTGCTCCATACACTACATTTACAGCATTTGGTAGACGCTTTTATCCAAAGCGACTTACAGTTTTAGCATAATCACAAGTGTAGGCGAATGCAGTGTTACCAGTCTTGCCCAAGGACTCTAATTGGTGTAGTGAGGTGAGCTGCCCAAGTTAGGAATCAAACCCCTCTTTAGAGCTTGGAAGGCAGTGATGTTATCCACTACACTACCCAACCAGTGATGTTATCCACTACACTACCCAACCAGTGATGTTATCCACTACACTAACCGACCAGTGATGTTATCCACTACACTAACCGACCAGTGATGTTATCCACTACATTAACCAACCAGTGCAGTTATCCACTACACTAACCAACCAGTGCAGTTATCCACTAAAACTTGCTTATGTTACTTGCTTATGTGGTTTCTGACACTGTGTGACACACTGTTATCTGTAAACACTGACAAAATACGTTGGCGAAGCTTCAGCACTTTGTGACCCTGGTTAAGAATAAGTGGCTTAGAAACTGGATGGATGGATTGAACATGATCTCAAAGTGGCACAACATTCTCTTGTGTTGTGAATAAATAAGTTGGCCTGTATAAACACAGAGACTGACAACAGTTGCAGGGCAGGCTAAACTATTGGATTACACAGATCCAAACTTTCACAACGTGCCCAAATGGTGACTAACATTTAGGATGCTAAAAACTGCAGTAGCCTTTTGCTGCTCTGCAAAAGAGAAAGTACAGCCAGCAGGCTTCAAAAGATTTAGTTGTGAATCCCCCTCCCTCATTTGCAGCTTTCCGTCTTGCCTGCATTTCTAATTGTACAGAAAACTGTATTTAAGGGTCAAGACACCTTTGCACTAGGCCACCAGCAAGGTGGAGCTCCAAAGGAGGGATTTCGCCGTATCAAACTGCAAAGCTGTAGGGAGCTGTTGTTCATAATATTATATATTTGGTCAGTGCAGCTCATAAACATGCTCTTCCCATGTTTATCTGAACGCATAAAAAAAGCATTACATCAAACAAAAGCATTACAACAAGCCCAAAAACAACAGTGCTCAAAAAATCCTTGGATCCTCATGATGGTTGTTGACTAAGCCTCTTCAGCTGGCCTCGACAAATAATCTCTGATTGAAATGCTGAAAGACTGTTAAATATTTACAGTGCTCATCAAGGGAAAATTATATAAATCTTGTAAGTGTACATCTCCCGAAGTCTCTGAGAATCCTTGAAAGAACGTACACAATGTCACATTTCACCCCGGAAGACTCTGGAATTATGGATGTTTCACATGTTTCTCTGTATCCACTGACATTTTGATGGCTCTTGCAGAGGTGTACATGTACAGTAAATGGATTAGACTCTTCAATAATGCAGTGCATGGTGCAACCTAGCCCAGTGCTAAAGAGATTACTTGAGCACAACAGTGTTTCTTCTGTGTAAACATTACCACCGTTACTTACGCTCTTTTGCCCTGAGTTGTTGTACTTGCTTAGTACACAGAGATAAAATTGACTCACTGTGAAGGGAAACAACAATTCATTTTTGTTCAATCAGTCATCAGCCATAACATTAAAAACACCTGTCTAATATTGTCTGGGTCCTCCTCGTGCCACCAAAACACCTCTGACCCGTCGTGGCATGGACTCCACAAGACCGCTGAAGGTGCACTGTGATATCTGCATCGAGACATTAGCAGCAGATTGTCCAGTACATCCCACAGGTGCTCATGTTAAGATCTTAAAGGCCACACACTGTCAACTCACTGAATTAACTTTATAATGTTCCTCAGAATATTCCTAAACAATGTTTGCAATGTGGCAAGGCTCATTTCAACACATCAACTTCAAAACTGACTGTTCACTCGCTGCCTAATATATATATCACAATAATATACCCCCAACTGTGGAAGCAGACCTTCAGATTTACACATATAGTGTCTTTTGACATTGTGCTCCTAAATATATATGTAATTATGCAGTTGGAAAGTACATCTTCATACTTTTAAACATGACAACATTACAAATGTCAGGAACAATAATATTTAGGAAATCAAAATAATATGCAAACATTAAAGAAAAATAAATGTCAGGCATGTGCACCCTGTAAGATTTTTCTCAGATCAGTGATAAAGAAGGTAAGAGAGAAGCCAGCAGTCCTTGGAAAAGAGCTGCAGGAACACCTGGAAGCTGCGGGAACGGCAGGCACACAAAACAATAAGCAATAAGCTGCATCGCAATCATCTCCCATGAACACACATAATGCTAAAAACAAGCACTGCATCTACAATTTGCACATGAACATTTACAGTAATCAGAAGTTGTTTGGAACAATGTTTTCTGATCAAACAAAGCAAAAAACAGAAAAAAAATCGAGCTCATCAGGTTTGAAGAAAGAAGGGTTGCTTGTATGATCCCAAGAACACGATGCCCACAATGAAGTATGAAGGTGGGAGCATCACGATATGGAGCTTTGAAGGAGATATACCAGGAGATATTAGAGGAGTATATAATCTCAGCAGACAAAAACTAAATCTGGGGAGAATGTGTAAAAAAATAAAACAGCCAAACTAACCGAAAACCGGGTTCTAAAGAGGGTGAAAGTGCTTTCAAGGTAAACCCAATCTCCTGACTTCAATCCCATTGAAAGTTAATGAAAGATTTTGGAATTGCGAGTCCAGCAGTGGGACACTGGAAACCTTGGGGCATTGAAGAGATTTTGCCAAGAAGAATAGGCCAAAACCGAACCACAGCACAATAAAAAGCTTATTATTTCTTACCACAGATGCCTCGAATCTGCAATTGCCAGCAATGGCTTTGCAACAAAGCAGAACTGTGTTTTTCTCTCTTTGTTTATGCTCATGAATGTTCCTATTTTTGTTCATTTTTAGGTGCAAATTCAAGACACTACGTGTCTATACTGGAAGTGGACGTGTTTCAAATAACAAAAAGTGCCTGGATACTTGTTTTTCCTCCCTGTAAACAAACCCAGACTCATGTCTCAGCTACGAGTGACCTGAGCTGTGCCTGCTTGAAAGTGGAGAGTCTTTTGACAACTTGCACACAGATGACAGCTGGAGAGAGCGAGAGAAAAGTTTCAGAGAGATTAATAAATGACTGAGTGGGTGAAGCCTGTTCTCCTTCAGTCTTTCAGTGTCACTCAGCAGCGGAGGCTTTTAGCCCCTTCTCCGTGGGTCTTCTGTCAGAGAGCCCATGCTAATGACTCAGGCCATCATA
This sequence comes from Brachyalestes nurse, assembly GCA_037974405.1. NCBI lineage: Eukaryota > Metazoa > Chordata > Actinopteri > Characiformes > Alestidae > Brachyalestes > Brachyalestes nurse. Next base: position 18,991,217 of record JBBPCY010000019.1, read on the forward strand.
TAGAGCAGCTTTACCTCGCTCTGACAGGCGAGAGGGTACAGGTTCGGCCGCTTCTGACTGTACAGGCTCTGTTAATGGCAGGTACAACCTCCTGCACTAATGTGGCCACGCTCACTAAGATTGCAGGGAGAACACTAATGGTCTTATGTTCCTTCTCCATCTGTAGGATGGATTTATGTCTCCATTTTTTTATTTTCATTTTCTGATTTGTGAGTGCAGGAAGGGAATAAGTAAGCAAAGCTGCTTTACTTTGTGAAGTTCTCGGGCTCAACTCCTGAACGGGACAGCCGAGGGTCCTTTCTGTGTGGAGTGTGTATGTTCTCCTTACACTGGTTTCTGGAGCTCTGGTTTCCTCCCACTGTCTGACATCCAAAAGTGAGCCACCGGCAAAGATATTTAAACAATTGTTTACAAGCACTGAGTGTTAACATTTTTACATTAATGTTATACTAATGTTATAATATACTAAATAAAACCAAAAAGTATAAATGCAGATAACATTCTACAGTAAACAGTGATGTTGTGTTCAGTATATCAGTGAGTTCTTGTGGAAGTCCAGTATTACTGTAGTTTC
>JBBPCY010000019.1:19094904-19111424 GCA_037974405.1 Brachyalestes nurse
GGAGTTTGAAGTGTCTGAGTGCTTTCCCCGCCGAGATATGCAACTCGGAAGGTCACGGGACAAAAGTATTGGGACACCATGGCGAGGTGAATGAGTCTCCTTGTGTGAAAATATCCAGAGACATATATTTATTGCCACAAAAAGCAAAAAAAATATTTGCAGTTTGCAGTTTCCGCGTTATTGTGAGGATTTCCACGTAAAACTATAAGTTCGGTTCTCAAAAAACCCAGTGTGTGACTGAATCCGTGAGTCCTGATCCGTGTAAAACTGGGGGGTTACTGTATACCAATTGCCACTATTGTCCACGTTTCATCCCATGTAAAAGGTTCGCCTTTTATATATATCAGGAGTCATTTTTCTCATCTTCTGCAAAGCTTGTCTAACCTAGCAGCAGTTGCTATGCAATAGAGCATGTATATTTTCAGCTTTCTAAATACTTTGTAAGTAATGAGATATCTTCTCTTTCAGGTAAAAACATGGATGAAGGACCGGGACCCTGTGGTTATTGTGCAATTTGTGGACTATAACAGCTCCCTGAAACAAGTACTCACCAGCATATGCCATCAGCTAGCTTTAAGCTACCAGCAGCCTTACAGTGTCTGTCCCAAAGACATATTTGAGCTGAAAGACACATTTAACAATCTCCTGACCAAAAGCTCACTGTCCTCACATCCTCTAATCCTTGTAATAGATGGACTTGACCAAATACCTAATCTCAATCTACCTTTAGACTTGACCTGGCTTCCCAAGATTTTACCCTCTAATGTGAAGCTTTTCATCTCTTCTGCACCAACAAAGTCAGGGCTTCTCTCAGCAATCAAGACACATTACGCGGAATCTTCCTTGTTCTTTGAGCTAAAGCCATTAAACAGTAAAAGCTGCAACCAGATGCTGGCAACTCTACTCTTGGCAGCCAACAGGAGGATAACATCAGGTCAGCAGATGTATGTAAATCAAGCCTTTAAGAAATGTTCTCTCCCCTTGTTTGTGGAGCTCCTGCACAGACAAGTGCGGGGCTGGAGTTCAGAATCAGAGGTTACCCCCAACACACTGGTCCCAGGGGTCCATGCAAACATCAGTCGGTTTTTAGATCACCTTGAGGAAAAACATGGAAAAGTGTTGGTGAGGAAAGCTCTGCAGTATCTCACCCTGTCCAGGCATGGCTTGGCAGAAGCTGAGCTGACTGATATTCTGTCTTGTGATGATGAGGTTCTCACAGCTTTCCTCCCAGTGAAGGGTGCAGTGCGATATAAATTAAGGGTTCCAGACGTTGTGGTGGAGATGCTACTGCTAGACCTGAAAGGGTTTCTGATGGTAAGGAACATGTCAGGCACAAACACATTGTCCTGGGTTAGCAGGCATTTTAATTTGGTCATCTGTGGGAGGAGCTTGTCGTCAAACGAGCGAATGAAAATGCACTCTTTGATGGCAGACTATTTTAGTGGCCGATGGGCATGTGGCACAGCCAAGCCACTGATCACCCCAGGTTTTACAAAGAAGACGTACACTGACAGGCAAGTTCCTGGTCAACCATGGATGTTTCAACCCCCTACGTCCAATCTCCCCACCTCCGGCTCATTCAAGTGTGAGCTTCTTAATCTGAGAAAACTGCTGGAGCTGCCTTTCCATCTAATGCAGAGCGGCAGCACGGAGGAGCTTGGCCACATGATGGTCTCCCATGAGTTCCTACATACAATGTTCCAAGCAAGTCTGGCACAGGAGTTGGTATTTTGGCTGGAGAAGACGTCCCAGAAAGTGTTTTCCAGGGAACTGAGACTTCTCTTAACTATCCTGAAAACCTCGACCTGTTGGCCACAGGACTCGATTGCAGACTTAGCTTCAGTAACACAGGCCAGGCTGTTCCCCTTCGTAAATGTTTTCCCTGAGTTAGAGGGGCTTGTCAACCAGGCAAGACATGAAAGTGCAGTGAGAAACACTGGGCTGGACACATTATTATTCCCCACACCTCCTGTGCCTGCAACTCATTGGGTACTACCAGCGGCGGAGGTATCTCCAATAATAACGGCAGCTGTATCTCAGTGTGGGTCTGTGGTAGCAATTCAGGACAATGGTTCTGCTTGGGTCTGGAATGGAAGTGATTCCGAAGGATTCAGACTCTCCCAATCCTCTGAATTACAGTTTGCAGATGTGAGATGCTTTGCAAATGTCTTCCTGCTCTCCACGCAGAGTGGTCAGCTCCTACTGTGGGACATTAATGCTCCCTCATACCTTCAGGAACTTCAGAGCCAACACAAAGAAAAAGGCCAAAGGGACATTGTCACCATTGGGGGGATCTTGGTGTCCAATGGCAAGATATTTGTGTTCTCTAAGGGGAGGAGTTCTATCAGTGTGTTTGCTGGGGGAATAGAGGTTGAATCACTCCAGTGCCCCTCTGGTGTAACATGCATGTCATGTTCTGAGGAAGCCCACATGGTTTGCTGTGGTCAGAACAAGGGAACTGTGAGTACGTTTGACTCTCGAACTGGTCATCCATTGGCCTCCTTCAAGTGTCCGACAGGAATGTCTTTGTTTGATCTTATCCTCCATGAGAATGTAAAGACAATAACATGTGTTGACAGCGCAGGAAGTGTGTTTGTATGGGATCTTAAGATGATTACCAACCCAGTGCTCATTAAAGAGAGCCTGAGCTGTACCAAGGAGGAAGTGTTAAACACAGACCCCTCTGAGAGCAACCTTCTGCTTATCTGTAAACGGCAACAGATCCGAATAATTGCCTCACTTTTGTTAGATGTAGAAGACCAGCTAAGTGCGCCACGGGGCAAGTCTTTTGTGCAAGCGGTTTTTGATCCCGAAGAGCACTTCATTGTTGCTTTGATGAGGGATTGCCTTCTTTTGGTGTGGAACTGGGTCTCAGGTCAATGTGTGTTAAGCCTCGACACTGGAAGCACCCAATCTTTCAAACTCATCAAGCTTAAGGACTTTCCTTACCTTACAGCCGTCACAAGCACGAGCATTGTGAACTGGGACTGGGATATTATTTCGGTGGCGGCCTCCACACCGAAATCTGGCGGGAAAGTAATTAAAATTGTTGTGGAACCGCATGGGGAACAGTTCTATGCCGCAGATGGTTCTGAGATAGTGAGGAGGTGGACTGTGTTAAACGGGAAAGAGGAGAGCCGCTTGCTTCACCATGGTCCAGTGGAGACCATGGCTCTTTCGGTTGATGGCACACACTTTGTGACCACTGCTGCAGGTGACGTTTATGTGTGGAACACAAAGACAAATGAGAACGTTCACAGAATCCAGGGCAGTCGAGCGTCTCGGGTGCTGTTAACTCCAAAAGGCAACTTTGCGGTGTCTCTTTCCGAAACGGGCTTATCAAGGGTATGGAAGTTGTGCAGTGGACATGTGATTTGTAGCATCCATCATAATCTCACAGATGCTGTCATCTCACCAGAGAGTACTTTCCTTCTGGGCATCAACAGAGGAGATCTCCTGGCTGTCAGTCTCTGGTCTGGCCACATCAGCAAACGGTTCTCCAGTTCTGAATGGTCCGGAGTTGTTGCCTTTGTCCCGCTGTCAGAACATCCAGACTACGTTGTCCTGATTACCGTTTCGGGAGAGCTGTATTCGTGGAGAGTAACGGAAGAAACAGTTTGCCACCAGTTCCAGTTCCCAGAGTCTTTCCAGTGTGACAGACGGTTCTTTAAGTTCTCGCACGATGGACATTATGGGATCACTGCTGGAGCTGAACCCAAGATAAACATCCTAGACGTCTACCACGGCAAACTGTGCTCCTCGAAGACAGAAGGCCTAGTCCAGCAATCGCTTGTAGACATTTGTGGCAAATACGCGGTTTATATCTGCAGCCCTTCAGTGAGATGTCCGAAACAGTCTTGTGACCTTCACAATAAGCAGATCTTGGTTGCCATGCGTGTAACAGATGGGCAGACAGTGGGCAGGTTCTATCTGTGTGGAACGCCGTCTGCTCTGACCCTTTCTGAGGAGATGTGTGTATTCGTCGGCTTTGAGGACGGCTCTGTTGGAGTGTACGCCATCAGTGACACGGATTGTCACATTTCCAGGCCCAAATGTGAGAGAACAGAACTGATGTGTCCATTTGATGAACCTGAGGTTTGGTTGCCCTTGTCAAACCCTGACCTCACCTGCGTAGAAGCAGCCTCTGAATTACTGTAAATGTGTTGGACTTCATCACAATTTGGTGTAGTTTTATTTTGTTTATTTATTTTATTCTTTTGGGGTTTTTTTTTACAAATTTTTTGGTTCCTGTAAAGCACATTAAATTACTGTTGTGTGTGATATTGGGCTATATAAATAAACTTGACTTGAAAATGAGAACAAACCTCGTATTTCATGTTCATCTTTTGAATTATATATTTCTGTCACATGGTAATACAACTACTCTACTATCAAACTACTGAACTACAACTACTTAAGGTAGTAACTAGTAGCTTTTAGCCACAACTATAAAACCAAACCCTGATTAACAGCTGATATATGATGTCTATTATAGACATTTTAATTTAATTCCTCTTCGAGGTTTGACACACCAAGCTGACTTGGAAGCCTTCGACCAAAGCCTTCGTTTGTAACATAGCACAGTTTGCTAGTGGGTGAAATATTAAAAAACATATTTCTCGTAGTGGTGGTATTTCCTGATGTCAAGTCTGTAATGTACTATAAAAAAAGGTATCTGTAAAAGTGGGAATACTAGAGAAATTCCAAAATTTCAGTGACCAGTCAGCTATTTTGTTTTTTATTTTAATTTCCTGTAAGATTTAACAGATGTACAGTTTCTAATTCATTGTCTATTTATGCAAAAATGTAAAAAAAAAAAAAGATGCAGGAGCAAAATGTTAACTACGAAATGTTACTGTATATATGATAATTATCACTAAATGTTCTGATGTGATTTTAGCCTTGTTGGTTTGGCTGAATAGTTTTAACTCGGATGAAAAATGTCAGGAGGATACGGTAAATTTGTTAAAGTATATTGTTAACTACGACAGTCTATTCTAAAATGTTTAGGCTGCAGTTTTGTCCTGTGTTGGTTGATCTTCACAGGTTTGATGAAGGAGTCCCATAAATCTTCTGTGCTGTAAATAGAGCTCCCTCTGGTGCTCTCAGGACAGCTCAGACTGGGACGGACATTTCTGTTCCTGACTGTGTTTGAATGGATAATCTGCTGTTTACCAAAATACTTATTAAACTCACCTAGCCAGTCCAGCTAAGGACTACATTTTATTAAAGCTCTCCCCAAAAACTAAAAACATATTATAAAGCCAAAAACAAAAATCTGGAACTAAAATATACAGCCAAAAAGAATATACCTATAATTACAGACAAAAATCTATAACTAAAAATATACAGTCAAAATCTATTACTATGAATAAAAGATGCAACTAAAAAGCTACAGACAAAAAAAAATCTCTAAAAATATATACAACGAAGAAATATACATAACTAAAAATATAAAGCCAGGAATCTAAAAATATACAGATATCACGAAAACGTACTAAAATTAAATATAAAATTGGGGCTCACAATGTAAAGATAAAAAATCTTTTAAAATATACTGTTCTAATACCACTATGTTAATCTAACATTTTTTATAAATTACATTAAAAAAAAACTACAAAAATAAACACTAAAAACTACAACTACCAGCAGCCGGGAGCCTGGGAGCGGAAGTGCTGTTTTGTCATATAACGATTTCCGCCTTCCTAAGCGGTCCTTTCCTGTCTGAGGCCTACGGCAAGATGGCGGTCCAGATCTCTAAGAAGAGGAAGGTGAGGGAGTTTAATCCCCTTTTTCAGGGGATCGGAGGAGAATCCTGGCCCAATACCGGCCGGACAGTATAGAGAAGATGTTTAGGTGCGGGTCGGGGTGTTTGTGGGGTGTCGGTGAGGGGGTTTTGGGGCGGATTGAGGTGGATGTTTCTGTTTGAGGTTCATGGCGGGTCTGTACTCACGAGCCGGGCCGGAGGGGTTGATTAAAATACGGATTTGCTCCTTCAGTTAACCTTTACTCAGAACGTTCTGGGCCTCTGGGTGCTAATTTCGTCTAATGTGGTGTGAACCATGGGTAAGTCGAAGCAGGGGAGTGAATATAGTGAAGGAAATTTCAAACAGTTAAGCTAAGCTAGCAGACTGGCCCTTCTTACTCTTCTGATAAAAGTAAAGACTTACATTTTGTTTTCAGGACTGTTGGTGGTGTTAAATCGGTCTCTGACCCACTCTGGCTGCTCCTCAGCCAGTAATTCACGTTGAAGGTGTCATGTTAAGTACTCAATACTGCACGTTTTCCAGGAGCCCGGGTTTAAACTACGTTAAAATCAACATTACTGCACTAAAAATAAGTGTCTTTCTGAAGAAACATCTTGAGGAGTCCTGAAAGTGCCAAAGTAACATACTACGAAGTCTGGGTGTCCCACAGACTGGCTGCTGATGTAGCTCATCCAGCATCTCAGCACGTGAATGGGCTGTTATTGGGATCTCCTTTTTAATTCTTGGTCTAAAATATAATAATCTCTCTGTACAGAGCAGATGTAGTGGTTTAAAAAGAAGTCCCTTTCCATAGAAATTGGTTGAGGCATGTTAAGTCTGTGACCCTAGTCTTGCTGCTATAAAATAGGGATTAAAGTAGAACTGAGTCACTAGATAAGACCAGATAATTTGGATTTAAGTAGGAGAAACAGCTAAAGTGCTAAAATGGAAGAGATATCAAAATCTGACTTACAGACCTGTTGTTGATCATCTAGCTCATCCAGCGCCTCTCAGCACATGGGCGGACTGTTATTGGGCTGTACTTTTTAATTTTTTGTCCTTAAATATAATAGAACCTCTGACCCATTACAAATAATGAGCAGTTAGTGGTTTAAAAAGTCCCTTCACGAAGAAACGGCATGAGTGATGTTAAAAATCTGTCTATGCTGTTTAACTCCACTAAAACTAGTCTTACTGCACTAAAAATTAGAGATTGAAATAGAAGAGATGGCTTTAAGTCCTAGAAATTGAAGGTATTTGAGCTTCTCAGCATGTGAGCTGACTGTTATTGGGCTCTTTTTAATTCTTGGTCTAAAATATAATAGTATGACTGCTTTCAGAGCAGCCCAGAAACTGTCACCAGTAATGTTGGCACACAGAAATAACGGGTTACTGAATGTAATTAACTCAAATGAGTTTGCTAAGAAGATTGCTTTATTCAGAAATGTACTTGAGGGTAAGTGTCTTTTGAAAATGCCTAAAGTACAAATATAAATACTTAATGTAACTAGTTATTCACATTAATGTGTAGAAATGTAAATCTGGATGGGTTTATATATTTGCAAAATGTGGTACTTCTGGTGGATCATATAAACTGACAGCTCTAGAAAACATCTCATCCATTAAATGCCGTGATGTTTCCCATGTAAATGTCATTCGTTAAATCTCTGCCCTGTTGCCCACCGTCTCATATTTGTCTCAAAGTGACTTAAAATCCTTTTTTTCAAAGCCATTTCATGCAGATTTGTGGTGTTTTCCCTTCAGTTTGTCTCTGACGGCATCTTCAAAGCTGAGCTGAACGAGTTCCTGACTCGAGAGCTGGCCGAGGATGGGTATTCCGGCGTGGAGGTCCGAGTTACACCAACAAGAACAGAAATCATCATCCTAGCCACCAGGTGCGGTTTCAATTGGAGACTTTTATAACTGAGCTTAGTAACTTCTCATTAAAGCCTGAGCAGTAGTCTTAGTGTTGCGGTATAAAAATATATGAAGTTACAAAGTGATGTAACTGTGCAGGACCCAGAACGTCCTGGGAGAGAAGGGCCGGCGCATCAGGGAGCTGACTGCTGTCGTCCAGAAGAGGTTTGGGTTCCCAGAGGGCAGCGTGGAGGTGAGAGCACTTCATGACAAATATTTCTGCAGCCAAGTTTTCATCCAGCTGTCAAATTCAAGAAAAAGTAGTATTCTAAAATGTGTAAATCAAATTTCCATCAGCTCTTAAACTAAAACTATTTTAATAAAAACACCTGAAAAATGCAGTGAGTTGCTTTTTATTTTGACTATTTCACACCTTGAAAGCAGTTGCTCTAGGAATTCTGTAGATTAGCTTGAATGTGGTCTTCATGTACACTTTTTTTGTGGATATCAGTGCTTTTTTGAATTGACGGTGCACTGGAACCTTCTGCTTTCTGTCATGTTTCGTAGCTCCTACAAGAAACAAACTACGGATCTTCAAATTAGATTTCATCTGAATTTGACTTTTTATCAAAGTTCAAATCACTGAACATGTATGGGAAAGTCTTCTTTCCCCTTGATTAGTTTAAATGTGCCTAAATATGTGTGGAAACATTTTTAATCCTTAGATGGAGGTCTGTGTGAATAGAACAAAATTACATAGATTATATCGTATCTTGTTTATTAAATGCTTCAACTACATTTTTCCTTGTAAACGCCTTGATTCCGAAACCCACCAGATCGTCTGGATTCGTGATTAATCATGGCAAACGGGTTAAAACACTCCGGCACTGATTTGTGTTTTCAGTGTCAGTGCTGTGACACTATATTGTGAAGACCTAATTGCTTTCTATGCTGTTAACAAGCTCCACACTTGAAAATGCTCTGCTAACTTGCTGCTAAACAGAGACAATGGTTTTCTTTTCAAACTAGAAGTGATCAAATGGTCAAGATGCTGTATTGGTCATTCTAGGCTTACACATGTTTTTAACATTTGAGTCATGTAATTTTTGTAGGATGGCCTTTTCAATGAAACATATTTTGCTTTGATGTTGTGCTCTGAGTAACACAAGGCAGTGATTTTACTGCCAGAATAGTCTGGAATATGTTTTTAATGTACCACCTCATAATCAAATATTGATTTAAAGAATCTTAGATTATTTATTTATTTTTTTGGTTGTTGATAACCCAAAAAGTCGCCGTTTTGCAGTTGACCATCCCACAAAGTCTAAGACGCAGGTCTCAAGTATGCAATTAGGGATATAAACATCTAGTCCTATGAAATAGAATTGTTCATTTAAGTCTCTTGTTTTCAGATTTATGTTGTTTTACATGGTTTTGCCATGACATAACCGTTGTTGTTACGGCATTAAACTTAAACTACTACAGTAATCCCCCAGTTTTACGCGGATCAGGAGTAGCGGATTCAGTCACACAGATCTTTTTTGAGAACCAAACTCAGTTTTTCGTGTAAATTCCCACAAGAATGCGGAAACGTTTTTGCTTTTTTGTGGCAATAAATATATTTTTCTGGATGTTTTTGCACAAGGGGACGGCTGTAGCCGACCTGGAAGCACTTTTTTCGAATTCCACACCAGGGTTTGAGCCCCGCGCTCCAAGCGTGATTTCTCCATGGAACACTTCAAACTCCAGGAGACCTTTCCAACGAGCCCTCATTTGCATTTTTATCCAGAGTAGATCAGGGGTTATTCCCCGAAAACCGTTCACCTCGCCGCGGTGTCCCAATTCTTTTGACCAGCGACCTTCCGAGTTGCATATCTCTGTGAGGAATTTAAATTGAGGCGAATACGGGTTTACCTTTACATTTTCTTTAAGGGTAATGCATTAAACTTTAAAGTTTCAAATGAAATTAAAGTGTTCTGGGAGCATATTTGTTGGTATATTTAGGGTTTACACTATTAAAAAAAGCATTTTTAGGGGATTTTTTTTTTACCAAACACATGGTTTTGCCGCTATATGCAGGTGCTCTTGGAACGTAACCCCCGCGGAAAGCGAGGGATTACTGTACTACTTAACCAAATCTGCTCCTCCTGCTCTCTTTTAGCTCTATGCTGAGAAGGTTGCCACCAGAGGACTGTGCGCCATCGCCCAGGCAGAGTCTCTCCGCTACAAGCTGCTCGGAGGCCTGGCTGTCCGTAGGTGAGCAGATTATCTATAATACTGTTCTCTGTTTATCTGGAGTGTGGGGTCATTGTGGAGTTTCAGTTCCACACCTACCTCCTATGCTTCTATAAATAAATAAAGGTTCCTGAATGGTTCTTAATTTGGACGTGCAGTTCTAGGCGAAGCCTTTATCTTGTCTTTTAAATGGAGGTGCTTTAGAGGTTTTTTTTGCACCCACACAGTTTTATAATTGAAAAAAAGGCACTAAAGTAGAGGCATGTATTGGATTGGGTTGGGAAATAAATGGGCCCATCTGAGAATATCTGAGTGGTCCTGACTGTTCTGGGAGCCTTTATTTTTAAGCGTGAATGTCCTTCAGTGACGATACGATGACGAGTCGGAACGGCGCATGTCTCGCCTGAGAGTTCTGGGTCAGGTGTCACGTTCTGTGCTTCTGACTTTAGACCCTCAGAGCGGACTGTTCCTTTCGGTTGAAGACATCGAGGCATTTGTCTGAGAAGAGTGAAAACTGCCAGGATCGTGTCTGACTGGATTAAATAGATTTTTTTTTAAGGGTTTGACTCCTTTGCCTCCTCAGGGCCTGTTATGGTGTCCTGCGCTTCATCATGGAGAGCGGGGCCAAGGGCTGTGAGGTGGTTGTCTCTGGAAAGCTGAGGGGTCAGAGGGCCAAGTCCATGAAGTTCGTGGATGGTCTGATGATCCACAGTGGAGATCCAGTCAACTACTACGTCGACACCGCTGTCCGCCACGTCCTGCTCCGACAGGGTGAGTGAGATCCGTGTGAGGCTGTGGTGCAGTTATGGCGGTCTGTTAATGTTGAGTAATGTTGAGTCAGAAATCATGCCCTGCACTTAACCAAGTATATTATGTCTTCTGAAACACCTTGCATCGCCTGTTTTAATGAACAAACTAGTCAAAGGTACTTAAAGTAAACTTATTTCATTAAAATGGTCTGTATCCTTAATTGTTCATTTTATTTTCCTCTCACAAGGTCCATTTATAATGTGGATTACTGAGTGTATTACCTCGGCCCATCGAAACAACTCTTGATATGTAAATGAGCTCTGTTCTAATTGGCTGCCCTGTTTTGTGCCTTTTTCAGAAAGCAGTAGAGCCTATAACACTGTGTGTGTATGGACAGGGCTATGATGCAATAGACAAAGTGGATATATGTGGATGTGACTTCAGATCACAAAGTATTTATGTAGTAGTTCATATATAAAGTAGTTTATATATGTGTGTATATTGTATTAAATTAGGAATTGACTGACGTCTATAAAAGTCTTCTCATTAAATTTATTAAAATATTTAGTTTTACATGATATGGGCCCCTTCTTTTCCTAATAAACACAGTAAGTTTTTTTTCCGTCCACTGAAGCGTAAGATAGTTCAGGCAGGTAACGGACAAAGGAAACTCAGAAATTCCAGCATGTGGTTGGAAGTTGCACTGTGGAGCTTAATCATAGGTTTATTTCCTTAAAATCTACATGACCTTCTAACTAGCAGATGAGCATTTCTCCAATTCCATGTGAACAGTCGGAGTTTACTGGTCAGTTTGATCTGAGTGTTTTATTTCTTGACCCACTGCAGGTTCATTTAACTGAGAAAGTCCTGTTCAGACAGACTGTGCAGGGTTGAGTGTAGCGCTAAAATCACTTGATTTCTGCCTGAACTTAGTCTTTCAGTGAACCTCTCCCCTTCAGTGATGATACGATGACGAGTCGGAACAGGACAGCGTCTCGTCTCTGAGGGTTCTGGGTCGTGGATCACGTTCTGTGGTTCTGACTTCAGGTCCTCAGAGCGGACTGTTCCTTTCGGTTGAAGACATCGAGGCATTTGTCTGAGAAGGGCGGAACTGAAAGACTGAAACTGATTAATCCAGAGACTGAAGTTTTGAGAATGTACAGTTAAAGAGAAGAGAAAGGCGAGGTTCAAGATAACTTTGCCTTCAGCAGCCGTAAACACGTACATAGTGTGATGAGACACTTCTCCACAGACCACAGTGCAGCATATAACATTCCACAAAGACAATACAAATAAATACACGGCGATGTGCAGTAATGTAGTGGAGCAGTAAAGTGTGAACAGGCTCTAAACCTTCCAGAATGTTAAGTATTGCACAGTAGCTGCGATTGTTGCACAGGAGGCAGTTACAGTACTGACCAATGTGTGAAAAGTGACAAAAATGTGTACAGTAACACATTTCGGTATAAAATCACAAAATTAATCTGAATGCAACAAACATCTTACTGCAAAAAAATTACAAAAATAATCTTGAATCAACATGATGCTGCCTTTTACCCGACCCAGGTGTGGTTGGAGCTGGAGTGTAACCTTTCTTTAAATGGTGGTTTCTTACATTTTGGACCATACTTGGTCTTGTTAAAAGTCTTTTGTCTCATAGTGACCCGTTTGTGTGTGTTTGTGTCCAGGTGTGCTTGGCATCAAGGTTAAGATCATGCTTCCCTGGGACCCCAGCGGCAAGATCGGCCCCAAGAAGCCTCTGCCCGACCACGTCAGCATCGTGGAGCCCAAGGAGGAGATCCTCCCCACCACCCCCGTGTCCGAACAGAAGGGGACCAAGCCTGAGGTCCCCGTCATGCCACAGGGAGCTCCAGTACCTACTGCATAAAGGGTAAGGGGGGAAAAAACAGGGTCCAGCCTCAGCCAAGACACTATAGGAATCTTAAACTTTCTAAATTAGGCCAATTAGAATTGGTCTTGGATCGGTTGGCACTAAAACCTGGTCCCGAGATTTAATACTTGTCTAAAAGGGAGATTTCACTAGTTTTTCACCATATCTTCCGTTAATTAAGTGGTAAACGTGTAGCCAGTTGTTCAGGGTGGGTTTGGTGTGAAACGGTCCGTTCTAGATAACCGTATTGAGTCCCCATTAATCGTAGTGAAAGTGGGGACCAGATATCTGAAGCTACACCTAAAAGCAGTATCCTAGAAAACTATTAAACTAAATGTGTGTGAATATGCTGCTAGATGCCTAAGGAGTTATTTAGAGGTGGTATTTGATCTAAAATAGTCCCTAAATAAAAGCCTTTTCATTGGGTTTAACACTGTTATTCTCATTTTCAGCTTTAATATCTAAAAATGCAGACACACATGGGTTCATTAGTGGTTTTGGTTAGTAAAAAGGGATTATACTGATTAGGAACCCTCGGGCTCTATTACTGACATTGGAAATAAACCAGTTGGTTTCTCTGCTATTAACTATTTCACACCAGACCCCTCTTTATTTATCATAACAATTGTTCATTGTCTCTGAGGACCTGTAAGAAAATAAACACTTATTCATTAGGAAATGGTTGGATGAAGAAATTTTGAAATGTAATCTAAATTCTGTATATATTTGCTATTATAACACAACCTCATGGTTGAAACAGTGACTAGATTAAAAATCTCCCAAGAAGTTTTGCTCTATTTCTGATTCGTTCTTTGAAATCTTTGACATCTAGATTTTCCAAAGTAAGGTTTTGGTTAAGACTGTGGTTCTAGACCATAGTGAGCTCACATCCCCTTCAGTGACGATACGATGACGAGTCGGAACGGGACGATCTCTCTCTCTCCAAGGCGTCTGGGTCGGCGCACGTTCTGTGTTTCTGATTTCAGTCCTTTGGAGGAGAACGTCCCTTTCTCTTGAAGATTTTGAGGCATTTGTCTGAGAAGGGTGTTTTATTAATGTAAAAAGCTTTAGTTTATACTGTTACCTTTGGTTACCTTTGGGTTAACATTCTCCTTTTTTATTTATTACAGGTGTTCCCCATTGGATGATGGAAAGCTCGTTTTCTGTACAAAAATAAAAGACGAAATCCACCTTTGCTTTGGTCTTCATTGATTTCCCTTGAATGCATTGACCTTGACTTTATTGCTGGTGTGTTGATGTTTAAGCCTAAAGGGTTGAGGAGTTTCATGCCAGGTTCCTGCTTTTAGATCATGTGTTGAATAATTTTCTACTTCAGTGGAATCTACCTTGTGGTGTTTGGTCTGGGTAATAATGGGAGGAAGGTTTTCTCGGTCTGTTTGGATTCACACACACGGCATAATTCAAAAGATGTGTGATTACGTTTATAATGCAAACCCGTCTGCTTACCTGCCCGTGGGTCAGATCTGGTTTCGTGGTAGATTGCTGTACTAATTATTCTAAATAGGAAAAAAAAAACTTTAGATTCAGTTACAACATATGGAAAAAGAGGAATCCTTATTCTAAGAATGTTCATCCAGCCTTTTGACATCACAGCAAGCGAAAATGGTCATTTCTGTTTAATTGCTGAACATTCTGATTTAGCGTTATTCTCAAATGTAAATATGTATTCATTAATGGTATGTTTTTCATGTAGAAGAGTTAATGAAGTCACTCTATGGAGGAAAGTTATGGAAATAATCGATGAGGACTTGACTAGTGTTGCTCTTCACTGGAGCTGAATTCTTTGCGATGTGGAACCTCCAGTGGTTGAGGAATATGTTTATGGAGTCACTGTATTTCTGGAGTTTGTGTTCCTAAAACTAAACCAGCCCAGGCTCAACAATGCAAATGGATCAACAGGTAAAAGAAAGTTAACCTTTGTCAACTTGCCTAGACCTTCATGACTCTTAAAAGGCAACATGGCCAAAAGTTTAAATTAAAATAATGGAATGGCTCATAAAGTTCCAGATAAACTTGTCAGATGTTGGTTGTTTCCAGTCAGATGTGTGTTCGATCTGATGCCTAAAAAAAGATCTGATGCCTGTGAAGGCAAAATATTCATCTAAATTTAAAAAAAAACACAGCTGCATGAACATTTTTAAGATTTGGTAATTTGGTTTGATTTTGGGAGTTCAGGTCAGAATAAAGTGGGTTAAAGTTAAACCTGACTGCTGAGGAAGAATGTGGGAGCCCCGCCCCGTCCCTCACCTTGGACTTGGGAGTGTAGAAGCCACGCCCCCAGCTCACCTTGCACTTGCTGGAGTGCAGGGGCCACGCCCACTTTAGCTCACATCTACTTGGGCATGCAGAAGCCACGCCCCCTATAGATCACCTCCCACTAGCTGAAGTGCAGAAGCCACGCCCCCTCCAGCTCACCTGCTGCTGCGGTCGTGGATGGCAAAAGACGTCGAAACTTGACCAGAATGAGTCTTCCTGACAGCAAATCTCCGCGGAAACAGGCCGTAGACCCTCCGCAGCCGGTAAGAGACAGGGGCGGGTGTGTTTAGGGAAATTTAATACCCGTTTGAACAGGTGAGAACGGGCCCATGTGGAGGTATGTGTGTGTAGCAGCTGTTGCAGGTAGTGATCACCTTCCTGAGGGGCGTGTGGAGTTTCCCATGTCTAAACTCCAGAGTAAGTACTGTTAATTAGAAGATAAACTGGGCGTTTATATTCTCTTTTTTTGTTTAAAACGAGCTGATAAAAGTTGCAGAATGACAGGTGTGGCCAGTCCCTGACCATTAGATAAGATAACCTTATATTTGTGCCACTAGAGGGAAATTCACATTGTCACGGCAGAAAGTGGTGTAAGAGCAGCAAAACAATAGAATACAAACTATACAAAACAACACATTATACAATAATATAAATATAAGTAGACATTTATATGCATGTAAATATGTATCAATAAAGCTATGTATGTATATATGTACATAGTGGATATATATACAGGTAAGGAAGGGAGGAATAGGAAGGAGCTTTTAACTGAATACTGAAGTGGAATAAAAGGCAGTTTTGAAAATGCTCAAGGAAGTAAAACTTAAGTTCCACCTGACTGAACC
Source organism: Brachyalestes nurse (assembly GCA_037974405.1). NCBI lineage: Eukaryota > Metazoa > Chordata > Actinopteri > Characiformes > Alestidae > Brachyalestes > Brachyalestes nurse. The sequence goes on from JBBPCY010000019.1 coordinate 19,110,507, forward strand.
GCCCACCTTTGTAATGTTAGGTGGGTCCAGTTCTCAGGGACTCAAACGAACCTTCTGAGGATGAAAAGGTGTTTTTGAGAGACGTAATCTCCTTTTTGCACATTTTAGCCGTTCGAATTGGGACTTTATGCGTCTCATTTTGGCATCTTCTTGTGTATAAAGTCTGTTTTTCGAGTGCTTTTGCAGTGTTAATGTTCATTCATTATCATCAAACCATCGCATTCTTTTGGGCTCGGGCGCCTCACACTCCTCACTTCGGAGCTTGAGGGTTTCATTTTACATCACATTTCATTGTTGAGGAGTTCCACTGGAGGTCTTTTGAGGATCGCTGCAGGTCGCTGGAGGAGACTGGATTATTATAAGGCTGCTTTTACATGTTTATTTTAGTGAAGCAACACTAGTTGTGTGGGTTTAGCCCACTTTACAGTGTTTCTGACATTTGTAATATGTAAACACAGCACAGCACACAGTGTGAACAGTGTGAAATTATTAATCTGCATGTAACCCATTAAACCTATTAAACCCATCAAACCCATTCACCAAGTGAAGCAGTGAGCAGTTATCCGATTGCGCCACTGGAGCCCAAAATGTCTTTTCACGGCGGGATATTGAACTGGTGCCTCTTCTGTCACGTTTTACCACTGAACCGCGAGGGGGCAGAAGTGTGAATGTCCTTAAATTGTACTTATATGGACAAAAGTATGGGGACACCTGCGCTTCAGGGTTTGTTTTAAGCCCTTTACTTCCAGTGAAGGAGAATCTTAATACTTCATTAGACCAAGACATTCTGGACATCACCATGCTTCCAAATCTGTGGAGCCAGTTTGGGGAAGAACCTTTGCTATTCCAGCAGGACTGTGTCCCAGAACACAAAGCAGCTCCATAAAGACGTGGCTGGAGGAGTTCAGTGTGGAAGAA
>JBBPCY010000019.1:19135485-19160317 GCA_037974405.1 Brachyalestes nurse
ATAATGACCTTTGAGGAACTTCTAGTAGTGTTTTACCATCCAACTGGTCTCACTGTGAGAGGAGAGTGTTGATTATAGCAGTGTTTTTATACTTTTCCTCATTAAATAAATAATGATTAATAAAGATTAAATAATTGTTCTCTTTCCTCCTGATCTCAGGGCGTCTGGAACAGTTTACACCGCAATAGACATCGCCACAGGACAAGAGGTAAACCAATCGGTCACTGGTGTGTTTTCCCAGACCAGGTCAGAACAGTGGGCTCTGTCAGACTGAAGAAGTGAGCAGGAGATGTTCACTGATGTTCTCCTGATGTCTTCCAGGTGGCCATTAAGCAGATGAACCTGCAGCAGCAGCCCAAGAAGGAGCTCATCATCAATGAGATTTTGGTCATGAGGGAAAACAAAAACCCCAATATCGTAAATTACCTGGACAGGTGCGCTCACCCTCATTTCAAATTGTTCAATTTGTCTTTACTCCGTTTACTCTTGCGCCCCCTGCTGCCTTCTTAATGCCTTGATGCTTCCAGTCTTAAATCCAACTAAAACTGCCCCAAAAGCTTACACGTGTGTGTGTGTGTGTCTGTGTGTCTGTGTATATAATATATATATATATATATACTACATAATTATTATTGTTTTTTTGTCCCACTCATTCTCTCACACACACACTTTTACACACACACACACACGCACACACACACACACACACACAGCTCAATATTTCTCTCTCATGCACATCTAAAATGACTACAGAAGAAAGGCAGATAGAAGGTCCTCTGCTCACTTTCCTGTTGTTTTGTTCTTGTCTGAGTTCACTGAGTTTACTGCTGCCCTGTAGCGCTCTGGCTGTTTCCATAGTAACGCCCATCGCTCGGACAGTAATGGTGCTTGTGGGAGCAGACGGGTGGTTTCTCCGTCTCTATGGTTACCCGCTACGCCTCGCCACTAATGCGCCGTTAAACCGCCCCGGCCCGCCGCCGTCTGGTTGCCGTGGCGACCGTCTGTCCTCCCTCAGTACGCTGACGTGGTGCTGTCTGGTTCCCCTAGTTACCTGGTGGGCGACGAGCTCTGGGTGGTGATGGAGTATCTGGCCGGAGGCTCTCTGACTGACGTGGTGACCGAGACGTGCATGGACGAGGCTCAGATCGCCGCCGTGTGTCGGGAGGTGAGGGTGGACAAAGTCAAAGTCATCTCAGCTATACACAGTACTGTGCAAACTCTTAGTCAAAACACTAATAGTACAATAAATACAAAGAACTTTAATACAGTAAATAGTGGTTTTATGTACAGCAAAGTGTTCTCTAAACCATTTCCAAACCTCTTTCCTCTTTCCTTTACTCTTTTTACTCCATTAGATCAAAGCTGTGTTTCTATTGAGATTTTATACATTCACACAATGACTGGAGGATCAGAGCAGAAGTCTGGAACCGAACCTGTGTTCTTCTAACCAGCTCACAAAATATCTGCTACTTTTTTAGAAAAACAAGAAGTCTTGATACTTTTTGCTGCTTTCTTGTTTGCATTTATTTGACTGTTTACTGTTTAGCAGAAAGAAACCCATCGCTGGGTGAAAACTGTCTTCACAGGTGCCTTAGAAACAGCACTGTAATGGTAAAAAGATTTTAAAGTACTAAGAGTACAATTAGCTACTAAAATAAAGGGGCTTATTCCAGTATTAACCGGTTTTTGCTCATTAAAATATTTCTCTTTGTTCAGTATTACATAATCCCATCTGGAAGGAGTTGTCAATCATCTCATGTCTGAATAAAATGTTTTTTTTTTTTTTATGTTGCCACGCTCTCAAAAGTCATGCCAGGACGACTCCCCCGTCCAATTTGTAACTCGACAGTCCCTGAAAACGGATAATTCTAGGTGATTGTTTTATGTTTGCTGTTGTTTTATTTATTTTACGCCGTTTTTTTTTTTTTTCTTCAAGTGGCCCAGAAGCCGCAGGGCTGGGAGCCGAGATAGAGCTGCGAGAAACTGTAATTACAGCTTTATAGCTTTTTAATGAAGGGGCTAAATATAAACGCGCTGGTCAGGCGGCAGGCATGTCCGAGTGAGCGCCGGTGCTCCTGCTCGCCGAAATCTGCAAGTCAGGCCAAGCACTCAGCGCTCCGGAGTGGCGGTTAGAGAGGAGCAGGAGTGGAGGAGGGGCAGGGGGCACTTTCCAAACGCCCTGAAATTACAGCATGCTTACAGTATCCCCTGTCATTTGTCGTGGAGGGAGGATTCCTCACCGAAGCCAAAACCCAGAAGCTCGTTTGCTGCATTCCTACACTTATTTGGATGTTGCCACCGAAAGAAATGAGCAGAGCTGGCCTGCTCTTACATGCTGGTTCTGTCACGGCTCCTTACGCAGGTCCTCATCCAGGCCTGAACTGGAGGGACTGGGAGGGTTTGTCTGGGTCGTCCGGCCAGTCTGGCCAGTCTTGTGTTGCGGTGACTGAGTGGAGGTGACACTTGTCTAACGGGTCAACAGGGCGCGTTTACTTTCTCACATCCTCGACTCTCTGTTTGGAGACTTTACTGCAGGGCTGACTACTGCAACGCTCTCCTCACAGGGATTCCAAAAAGTCCATGAGAGCTCCAGTTCATTCAAAATGCTGCAGCTAGAGTTCTGACCAAAACCAGGAAAAGAGAACATCACTCCAGTTCTCAGGCTCTTATACTGATCCCAGTTCAGTACAGAACTGATTTCAAAGCATTTCTCTAAATCTATCTCTGATATGTGGTTGAAGCCCTAAACCCATCTCTGATATGTGTGATGTTTATGATCCTGGTGGGTCTCTCAGATCTGCAGGAGCTGCTCAGCTAGTGGAGAAAAGATCTGAAACTAAACCTGGAGAAATGGAGTTTATCCACTATGCTGTTCAACCAACTGACCATCAGAATCAGATCTGCACCGACTGGAGCTTTAAAACTGCTCTATTCTCCTTTATCTTCTTTTAAATATCCGCCCTTCTACTGCAATTTCAATTTTTTTTTTATTTTTAATGTACTTCTGATTTCTTTTATTGTATTCTATTCCGTAAATCACAGTAAATTATCTTTGTGTATGATAATGTGCTATAGAAATACACTTGACTTGACTTGACTATTGTCTCTGTCATAACTGTGTTGAATTATATGTTATTCTGTGGTCCGTGGAGAAACGTCTCATCACACTATGTACATGTACACATCTACTGATGACTATAAAGTAATTCTGAACCTAAAAAAACACCTAAAGGGGCATCCTGACAACCCGATATACTGAACATTTAACAACTGGAAAAAACGTTTTATTCTGATTATTTGTATAGATAAAATATAAAATGAACACTTAAACACAAGAACATGTTTTGGACTTGTTCATGTTCTGTTGCTGAAACCTGCCTTGCTGTTACTTCTCTCTCTAGCGCCACCACTGTACTGTTATTTCCTGGTTCATACACATGATGCACATTCATACTTATAATAAGCTGCTTAGGTGCTGCAAATTGCCTTAGAAAACATACAAAATGAGCAACATCAACATTTGAGGTTTACATTTCATCAATTCCAACCATTCCATCTCCATACGCCCATCTCTATACAAAATGTCACACTCGTACTGTATTGTGTTGCCTATTTGCACCTTCTGTCCTGTTGAGTGTTATGTTCAGTGTTACTATATGTGGCACCGGGGCCATGGGGAAACGTTGTCTCATCACACTTTGTACATGTCTAAAGCTGCTGATGACAATAAAGTAACCTTGAACCTTGAACCTACTCTTTTTATTTGACATACAAATATAACTTGAAAAGGCCCCAGACCATGCCTTAGTAACGCAATTTAGACACAGTCTAGAATTAATCTGTGTTCAGGAATATGAGCCTATATTTATGACCTTTAGTTAGTACATAAATTATGCAATGATTTCTCTAATTTGTATCACAGCCATTTATTTTATTTTTCAATAAAACCGCTGCCACAACCACTGCTACTACTAATCATTTCAAAATAATAATAAATGGTCAGTGGATTCCCACTGGATTTATTTAGATAAACACACTCAGTGGCCACTTTATTAGAAACACCTAGCTTCGACTTTCACTGAGTGGCCATTTTATTTGTCTGTTTATTACTAATGAAACTGAATTAATATGAGGTTCATTTGCTGATTGTCTGTTTTTTGTGTTTCAGAAACAAAACATTTCCAGTAATAGTTACTTAAAATGGTGTTACAAGCCATCAAATCAGTGATAACATAAATTAGAAACCGGTATTTCATCGTTTAATGCTTTGTTTAAAAAATGTTACATTTATCTAATTCACAAAACATTACTGAACCTGGACGGACAGATCTTCATGTTTCTTTTCCTTCACACCAGTGAACCGAGAGGAGAGGCGCTGACTGACCTATTTGATTCTTTTTTCTCTTCTCTTAATTAATTTAAATGCATTTATAAAACGGTTTTGTTTTATTATGCTCCATCATGTACCCCAGTTCAAACTCAATTAAATTCATGAACAAATTAAAACTTATTTGGCATGAATTATTTCATTCAACTTTAATTAAATGGGATTAGACTGTCATTTAAGGGCCCTGCCCCGGCATTTCCGCCCGCCCCGAGGCTTTAATCCCTCTCCCTGATCTCACCGCAGATTCCAGTTTGTTTTCCTGAAGCGTTCGGCCTTAAGGCGACTGATCCTCCTGCAGAGCTGCTCTTCAGACTCATCACACATATTTAATAAAACACAAACTTCTCATTCCAGCTGCTGTACAGTGACTCTGTTATCTACTCCTGCGTTAAACGTTCTCCTCTTTGTTCCTCTGAGTGGTTCTTATCTGATGCTCTTAGGCAGGTTCTCCTTTTGAGTTTTGGTTCCTCTGAATGGTTCTTCTTTGGTGCTTTTATGGACCTTCTCTTTCTGAGCCTTGGTTCCTCTAAGTGGTTCTTCTCTGATGCTCTTTGGGAAGATCCCCCTTTCGAGTCTTGGTTCCTCGAAGTGGTTCTTCTCTGATGCTCTTTAGGAAGACCCCCCTTTTGAGTCTTGGTTCTTCTAAGTGGTTCTTCTCTGATGCTCTTTAGGAAGACCCCCCTTTCGAGTCTTGGTTCTACTAAGTGGTTCTTCTCTGATGCTCTTTGGGAAGACCCCCCTTTTGAGTCTTGGTTCTACTAAGTGGTTCTTCTCTGATGCTCTTTAGGAAGACCCCCCTTTCGACTCTTGGTTCCTCCGAATGGTTCATCATTTATGCTCTTGGGGAGATTCCCATTTTGAGTCTTGTTTCCTCTGAGTGGCTTTTCATTTATGCTCCTGGGACGTTTTTCCTTTTTAGTCTTGGTTTAACTGAATGGTTCTTCACTAATACTCTTGGGGAGATTATCCTTCAGAGTTTTTGTTTTATTCATGCCCTTAAAGAGCTTCAATTTTTGAGTATTGGTTCCTCTGATTGGTTCTTCACTCATTCTCTTAGAAATGTTCTCCTTCTGAGTCTTGGTTTCTCCGAAAGGTTCTTCTTTGACGCTCTTAGCTAGCTTCTTCTCCTTTTTCAGTCGAATCTTATCTCTTCTGAGTTATTCTTTCCTGATCCTCTCAGGAGGTATTTTCTTTTGGTTCTCCTCAGTTCTTTTTTTCTTCAGTCTCTTAGAGTATTTCCTTCTTTAAGTCTTGGTTAGTTTTACATCTTCATACTCTTAGAGAGATTTTTCCTGGCACCGTCTCTTTTTGTGACACTCATTAGGGGGTTGACCTCTCTTTTTTGGAAGCTGCTTTGGGACTCTGGCTGCTGTAGAACACACTCTTACTGATTCACGAAGCATTCGGCCTTAATGTGATCCTCTAATAGAGCTGATCTTCAGGCTGATCGTACATTTTCAATAAACACACACATACACACACACACACACACACACACACATACAAACTTCACGTTTCAGCCCCTGACACTGCCTCTTTTATCCACTTCTGCTTAAAAATGTCCTCTTTTTGAGTCTTGGTTCCTCTGACTGGTTTGTCTTTGATGCTTTAAGAGAGAGTCTCCTTATGAGTCTTTGTTCCTGTGAGTGGTTCTTTGATGATGCTCTTGAGGACGTTTTCCTTTTAAATCCGTTTAACATCCCGTCCTGTTTTCCATCTACTGTTATGTCCTGTCTTTGTTTCCCCCTGTGCCATGTGGCTTTTTATTTTTGTTGTGATTTCATAGCTCTACACTTCTCCTGGCCTCCTGTTGAGTGTTCTCACCTGTTCAGTTTGTCACCACGCCTCTCACAGCTGTTCCTCGTCCATCACCTGTGAAAGTGTCCCTGTCTCTGTGTCCGTGTTTGTTAGTCCTCTCGGACATTACCCTGGCTGGTACCTTGAGAACTACCTTGAGTTTCCCTTTGTTACTCTGTTTGTTTATCATTCAGTGTTTTGTTTTTGTTTTATATCCATCACGTTTGTTTTTGGTTAATAAACTTCCTCATTTGCACCTACGTCTGGCCCAAGTTTATCCAGTGTCTTATCTTTGGACTCTCGGAGGGATGATCAGACTCATCGTGCTTTTTAAATAAAACACACACACACACACTTCATCTTCAACAGTGATGTAACCCTAATTTTGGTGTAAGTTGAACCAAACCCTAGCCTAAGTCACTTACCAATCCTAACAACCCTTAACAAAAAGTAGTAATACTTGAAGTTCATGTTATTAAGTATGCTTGAGTATAAGTATAGCAAGTAGTGATGTCACGATTAACCGGTTTCACGATTAACCGGTTTCACGATTAACCGCGATTTAAAACGGCACGGTTAATTCATCGTAAAGGCTCCTCAACACTGTGTTTCTGTTGGTGCATGAAACTGCTATCAACAGACGATCGAAAATGTTTCACCAGTGGTGCTCTTGTGCTAGAAACACACAGACAGTACAATTAGCGAATGGTGGCTCACTTGAAGCACTAAACAATGGCAGAGGAAAGAACTGAATACACTTTATTTCCACCAATAAAGCGATTGTAGTTTTGTTTTTTTAATTAGGAAATTAGCTAATCTGTAAGCCTAAATTTAATTCTAAAGAAATATACTTGGGTTTTTTTGTGTTCACTATGATGCATCACTGTTTATATTTTATATTTATTTCATTCATGCACTGTATTATTTGTGTATGGTTTCTGTGTCATTCTTATTAAAGACAGCAGTAAATCAAAGGTAAAAACCTCTAAAGAATGTGATTGTCTATTGTGAAATTAATACATGCGAAATAATCATGATAATCGTGAAACCGTGATTATTTCCGAGACGATAATCGTGCCATCAAAATCTATAATCGTGACATCCCTAATAGCAAGTATACGGACCATGTACTTGTAGTGTACTAGAAAGTATACTAATTTAATACTTCTTCAGACTAAATTGGAACATTTTTAAATGTATAAAGTATACTTTAAGTATACTTTATAAGGTCATTTTCAGGTTACGAAAGTATACTTTATATACTTAAATAAAACTACGTTTTGCTAAGGGTTCCCTCGCTGACCAGCTGTGGATGCCCCCTTGTTGGCTGCCCTTGGCTGAGAGTGTACGTGGTGTGTGGGCCTCTCTCATCAGGAATGCTAGGCCTGTTCTTATGGTGACTCCCAGTAAAGAGTCTCTGTGGGAATGAGTTGACTATGGACCTGGCTGGCCCCCAAGCAAGTTCTGTGATGGGGCCCTGCTAGAAGCCACACAAGGTTACTTGTACTCTCACAGGATAGACACCTCCTGAGCATGCTCACTGTCCCCTGGGTTGCTGGTTTGTGTAGGCCCCTATATTAGTGGGGTGTTCACCTTGTCCCTGGTCCTCGAACAGCAATGCTCGACTGTGTTCTGTAAAAGAACTGTAACCTGCCTTTTCTAGCCTGTTTGATTTCTGACATATGTTTGAACCTTGTTGATCTCTCTATAAAGACTGTTTTTCTGTTTGCTGTCCTGTTATCCCTGTGCTGCGCAAACCAGTGCTCTATATCCTCTTTTTTGTTTCCCTCTTTCCTCCAATGAACCTGATTTCACAGCTCCTGCATATGTGTCCCATTCTCCACGCTATCGCTACCCTCGTGACAGTAGGTTTGTATACCAAAGCATAATTCATAACTTATTTGCCATTCATTCTTACAAAACTATTTTCCAACCTCTGTTTATTCTTAGAATTAAAACAGGCTGTTTGTTACTGTATGTGCAATATTTACATATGCAGATGCCCTCTTTCCTGGTTTAAACATTGATGGGAGTGGTTAAACTGCTGTAGGGTGAATAAGGAGATATATGTAAATGTGTTATGACATCATGGGTTGTTTTTGCACCTTAGTTCGGGGAAAGTGAACGTATGTTTTGAAACATGCAGTACTGAATAATGAAGATATGGACCTTTTAATGTATTCAAAGGCAATGCAGTGGCAACATATAGCAGAATAATCACAGTACTACGTCACCTTTTCCTCTCCTTTACACTGTATGATCAAAGCTAATGGATGCTTCTTTAACATTCACAGACATTCTGGTTTGGTCTCTGTGTGACATTAGGAGAAGGCATGCTGTATGTTTTGAAATGATGTTTCTGTCACAACATTCATTATTCAACAATGTAAATTATTGATGATGTAATGGTTGTAGCATGATGTTCAGAGAACCCTAAACAATAAACATACAGTGCTGTGAAAAAGAATTTCCTGTTTTCCCTTTCTGTCATATTTGTCACGCTACATGTTTTTCAAGTCTTCATACAGAACGACAGAAATCACATGGAGTCCACAAACCAAAAGTTTTGCAACACCTGTGTGAAAAACTAGTTCCCCCATGAAAGTGAAAAGTGAAAGTGACCATTCAGTCATACGTGAACACAGCACACGGTGAGAACAACACGAAATTCTTGCTCTGTATTTAAACCCATTCACCAAGTGAAGCAGCAGGCAGCCAGGAACACAGCGCCCGGGGAGCAGTGTGTGGGGACGATACCTTACTCAGGGTACCTCAGAGGCACTTAGCAGTCTTGTTATTATTTTGCCTCTGCAACCAAATGCTTCCACGGGTTGCCAGCCTTTCCCATCACATCAGTGCAATTTTGGTCCATTCGTCTTTGTAGAATTGCTCAAATTCAGTCACACTGTAATGTTTTCAAATGTGAACTTCCTGTGTAGGGTCTTGCTGTAGATTCTACAGGTCAGGACTTTGCCTAGGCCTCTCCAAAAGCTTAATTTTGAGCCATTTAGAAGTTCAGATCTCACTCTCTTCAGATGCTTCAGTTTTGTCCAAGAGGCTTGGGGCTATTCACTCCTTGTATTGGCTAATGTGAGACAGGCCTTAGCTCTTATTTTCACTTTGAACCCCTCCCATGAATATCAGTTTACTCTTTCTCTTTCTAATGATGAATCAGGAACACTGACCTTATCTTTGGTCTACAAAGCCTTATCTGTTTGGGTTCCTTTGTGATTTTCCGGATGAGTCGTCACAGTGCTCTTGGAGTATTTTTGTAGGATGTTGCAAGAACATTCACACATTACAAGAACAATACATGATCCTGTGTTGGTCATGACCTGAAGTTGCAGGAATAATACTCACAGCACATTAAAAGGTGTGCATGGTTCTGTGTGGATTTTAAAATTATGTTAGGTAGATGCATTTGATAGTGCACTTCTGTTTATTTTTTATAATTTTAGTATTGTTAGCTTTTAGTGTGTTTTTTGTTGCTTATGACATTCACCAGTGTGTATAAAGGTGTTAGATCAATGTTCCTTGGTGAATAGAAAGAATTTTTATTTATGTGCAATACTAAAACTCAAGCTTTTGTTAAAGGTTTTACTGAAATATTTCTTCATTTAAATAACGAAATCATTGTGATGTGTAATTATAAATGCTTTAAAATGAGAGAAGAAAAGAACCAATATGCACATTTTCCATGAAAACCTCATTAATGCCACTCACTTTTTAAGGCTAGAATCTTAATTGATCACCAGAGCTGTAATGATTGACTGAGAATTGCACATTCTCTATGCAGATGTAAGTTTGTGAAGTTTCACAGTTGTGAAGTTTACAGAAAAGGTGTGGTAAGTTCTGCCACTGCATTGGTTTACCAGGTGCCAGTTAAAATGACTTAGTACATCTTATACCACTAGGGGTCATTAATTGAAAAGTTGGTCACAAACTTATTTGCTATCAATTAAAACAGAAGAATTTAGTTTCATCTGTAAATTTGAGGTATTCAGTTTAATTCCCAGTCTCATGTGAATTCAAAAGAAACTGTAAGGACACTCCTGGCATAGAAATATAAAATATTTCCCGGTCAGACATTAAACCAGCCTGTGTAATATTGTGTAATTTCCCCCTCATGCTGCCAAAATAGCTCTGATCCGTTGAGACGTTGACTCCACAAGACGGCTGAGGTGTGCTGTGGTATCTGGCGTCAATACTATCGCAGCTGGTGTTTTACTTCCTTAAGTTACAAGATGGGGCCTTTACGGAATAGTCTAGTTTGTCCCTCACATCCCACAGATTACATTATTAAGCGGGTGATTTTAATAGTTTTTTAAAATCTTTACTTGATGCCGTGCTTCCTACACTTTGTTTACTTTATTGTTAGGAATGTGTGTAAGGGGAACTTTGGACTAAGTTAGGTAAACTCTTCACTCTTCACTCAACTCTTCACTCAAGTAAACTCTTCACTCAAGTTGAGTTACAATCTGTGTAGTTGCTTTATAGTTTTAAGTTGACATGACTTTGATAACAGTTAACACTAGCATTCAAAAGTTTGGAAGCATGGTTTAAAAGTTAGAAATGAACAAAATTTAACAAAATAAAATCTTTTGTTGATAGAAAAGGATTCAGTATGATACCAGCCCTCTACAACATCAGGTTTCAGCTAGTCAACAGAAAGTTGTAAACAGTTATTACATTTTAGAGATGTTTCAAAGTAAAGAGATCCATTTTAGGCATGCGTGACCACACCACAGCACACAGTGTGAACAATGTGAAATTCTCTCTTTGCATTTAACCCATTCACCAAGTGAAGCAGTGGGCAACCAGCCACTCAGCACCTGGGGAGCAGTGTGTGGGCATGGTAACTAGATCATGGGTAACACAATGGTGCTACTGGCATTCTTGGGATTCGAACCCACAGCTATCTGCTCGCAGGGGCAACTCCCTAACCATTAAGCCACCAGCTGCCCCTTTTAAAGAAGTTATAATAAAATTGATTATGGTTTACTTCACATTTCTACTGACCCAATCAAAAGGCAGATACATTTGCCCTGTTGTTGTAGCACATTTCTGTGATTTTACAATAGTGCTGTAGTACCATACAAATACTGTTACTGATCCAAAACAAAACAAATATACAAAACAATGTACTTCGGTTAATTGCACAAGCAGTTAAGTAGTGACTGTCATCTAGTAAGGTTGAACTCTTGACTGAACCTATAACTTTTTCAGCAAGAACTGAAAAGTTTACTGCTCCAGTGAGTGGCATGATAACTGACTGGTCAAAATGAAACTTAACTTGTATGCATCTTATCTTTATTTGTCTTTGTGTTTCTCTCTCACAGGCTTGGGTAATGGAATGATTTGAAATGCTCTATTTAAACGTAGTGTCTACATCTTTATGACCACAGGGTCCCTAGAATGATAACACTGATGCCTACAACCGGGGCAGCACATCTACAAGGTCAGAGTCCATCAGGACTGGAACACTGTGGAACTCTGTCACCTGCTATGTGTCTGTTCTGTGCTTTGCTGAAAATATACAGTTACCATCCAGTGAACATCTGGGTGTATTTGTGGAGTGCGCTGTATGTATGTAACCTATTCCCACATGCTATGTTGGTGTCGTTTACAGATATGAACTTAATGTCATCAGTTAACTCATATATAAAGGTGATTGGTGCACAACATAACACATTTGATTTTTAAGTGTTTTCAAGATTTTTGTGGACAACTCAAGCAAACAAACGCAGATTGAGCGCAAACGTGTTGCACTGATAGTATTGATGAATGTGTAAAAAAAAATGACCCATTTTTAGTTGAGATGGACTGCTTTCATTTATTTTGTGGAGGCTCTGTTGTAACTGCATTGGAGCTAAGCCTGCTGGCTCTCAGTGTTGTTTATATGCTTTAAAATGGTGCTCTAAAATGTGAATTGTTACTTAACACAGCTTATCTAAAAATACTTCTGATGAAAAATGGCACACAAACAGGGTGAATCTAGAGAAAGACCTGTTAAACTGTCAGTATTTGAAGATGACATGAAAATAAGAGAGAAAATACCTAAAAGCACACAATGGTTTGTCCTGCATTAGGTTGTGCTGTGCATGCTCTACTTTTTCATGCTGATACAAATGATAAATTATTCTGTTAAAGAAACATGAACATGTCCTGTCTATTCATCCTAGATGGTTTATTTGAGAAGAAAATTGCACATTATGCTAGTGCATCGAAGTCTGGTCCAAGTGAGTTTGACCCGAAAGCATATCCCAAAGGCTTAAGCTTTTAGTGGAGGTCAGGGGTTCAAACATACTCACAAGGAGATTGAAGAGATAAAAACTTTAACTGGATAAACCAATTACTAGTCAACTTGATTACTTGCTTACTGACCTAACTCTGGTTCAACGTATCCTTAAGGTATTGGATGGTGCTCCGTCACTCCAGAGAACACATTTTTATTTATCTATAGTGCAGTTCTGGGGCTGTTAGCATGGTAACCCTGGATTATATACTGTTTCAGCAAAGAGTGCAATTAAAAGCAACTGAATTCACTGATTCACTGATTTTTGGATACCTTTGTACGTATGACGTATGAGTTGTCATTTTTCCAAGTGGTGTGCAGTGTTTCATTAGGCAAGCTCAGGCAATGCCACAGGAAATTTTTGTGCCAGCAACACATCTGATGGGGGAGGAGCAACAGACATGTAGGTGTGGTTTTATTGAAGCTACTTCTATTATGCAACTTTGAGTAATCATAGTAGTCATAAATATTTGTGATTCAAAGCTATAATTAAGACATTTTCATGTTGTGACGGTTGTGGGATTGGCTTTATCCTGCCTTTGGTTTGTTTGTTTTTTCCAGCAATGAAGGGTGGAGCTGTGATTGTGGCAAAGATGCAATACTCCAGAGGAGGCGGAGCTTAGAAGATCTCTCTTTCTCTCTCTTCCAGGTTTTGACAATGTGCAGCTTATAAAGTGTTTGTTTTGACCCTCAAAGGCACCTTTGATCTTTTTTGCTAAGTAAAATGATGCATTGTTGGAGGAATTTTATCTCTTCTGTTCACGTACAACACAAACCGTTGTTACAACGCAGGGTTTTATATGGTTTGTTAGATCATTTTCTTCTGGTTACCGCATTCACGGCTCAGCAGTAGTGCAGACTGTTTCCCTTGACCTTTGACCTAGATGTGATAACATGCTATTACAGAGAGTATGCAATGAGCAAACATGAGTTTGGTCTGAGAAACAAAACCAGAAAGAGACTTACATGTAAGAGTAGACTATACTATTGTAACATATGCCAGTTATAATCCTCAGTGTTTGCATATTGAAGGGCAATCACTTACGCCTACGTTGTAGTCGTTCTGTTCAAACAGTATTTATGACACACATCTGACTGGTTGCTGGTACAGCTGGAGCATGCAGCTCATCAACTTGTCTCAGTAACCCTTCATCAGGGTTTTTTCTGACCTCTAAACTGCTCCAGGCAGAATATTTTCGGGTGGACCACTCTCGCAACCTAGTGCAAAAAATCTGCATTCTCCGCCACATAAAAAAATACTGAGTCATCAGTGCTCCTGCAGTGTTCCTGGGTGGAGGAACACATTCTCCTAGACATCACTGTACTCCTGTAGAAATATATATATATATATCTCCAGGAGAATGCTAGTCATATCAGGTAAGGACACTCATGCCTCATACGATTAATCTTGTACTTTTTAATCCCCTCTTCATGCCCCAGCAGAACACAACAATGACATTCCAGTATTCCTACATTCCTGCATGTAGGGTGTTTGATGCAACACTCGCTGCACTACAATGACCAACAAAAATGTAGAAAAACAGGTGAAGTGCTAAAATGGGCTGATGCAAACTGAAATGTGCACCCAGTCCATGGAGGAGTGGACTACAATGGACAGTAACTCAAGAGACTAGTGTATTCCTAACCTGACAAGACTGATGCTTCTATTAAGGCAATAGGATGTGTAATCAAGTCTTACAAAGAAATGATTGTCTGGTGAGCTTACGTAAAAAATGCAATACAGTGCTGGTTAAATACGGGTTTTATGTCATGTCTGAGAGATCAAATGGGTTATCATAATACAATGACATGCACAGGTGTCTATACAGTATGGGAATGAGTCTTCAGCAAGCATACTGAAAGCCTGTTGTTCACATTCACTGCACAATTACTCATGAACCTTATAGAGTTATTCCCACAAATAGTTATTACACAAAATTGTTATGAATGTGTTGCCTAATGATTCAGACATTGTTTTATGATAGTATTTTTTAAGTTAAATGAATTGAATAATAAAAACAGTGAATTTCCTCTTCAACTGGACAGGCTTGAATCATTTCATATTGTGAGGAAGATCACTGGTTGAATGGCATTCATGACAAAAGTCTGTTAGTGTGTAAATATTTTAAGAGAGCTACAGTCAAGACCAATACTTAATAATAAAATTACTCTCATTCAGTTCTTCCCTATTTCTGCCACATAACGCTAAATAATTCCCACCCCCTTATCTGTCTCTCCGTCCCTCTAGCTTTAAAACCTGCCGCTCTTTACCTTCAGAGCCAGGCTGCCTGTGATTGGCCAGGGAGAATGGGGGCGTGCTGGTGTTACATAATCAGCAGAGGGAGGATGAAAGCTTAGAGAGCTCTTAACTGCACAGACCGGGCAGGACAAGGCCTGACGCTCTCTTAAAGCAGCTGCTGGATCCACACGGAGACAGAGCAAGAGCAGGACTCACTCTGACACTGCCTGTGTGTGTGTGAACGCAGTGACCTCATCAGTGTGTCACACTCCCACTTCTCCTGTACTGTCTGTCTCTATCAGGACAGCACTTTCTCCCTCATTCATTTGTTTACATCCTGAGCAGCAACTCTTATCTGCTGATTGTAGCCTGCAGAATTCAGGTGAGTATTCTCAACATGTGTGTGTGTGTATATGTGTGTGTTAACTAATGTTTCAGGATGATTTCGGAGAATAAAGGGTGCTAGATTTAAGTGAGTGTGGGAGTCTTGGATACTGGCACATGTGGTTGTGCAGGGAATGCCCCCCTACTGCTTACTTTGTTTTGCTGTGTGACTGAGTATGTTTACTTTGCTCTTGCAGCTGTGCATCAGCTGGGCTGCATGCTATTTATCAATATGAGTGTTTGTGTGTGGAGTCTGCTATTGATGGGTTAAATGTGCACTCACTGACTCTTTGTTTGCTTGTTTGCACCTAAAATACCACACCTGTGTGTGTGTGTGTGTGTGTGTGTGTGTGTGTGAGTGAATGTGTGCATGTCTGTGCGTGTGTCCATGCGCGTGTGTACCTGTGCTTGAATGTGTGTTCTCTCTGTTGCTTCTGCATGTGTGTGTGTTTGTGTGTGTGGTGAATCTACTTTTGAACACTTGGACCTTTGATCCAGTGTTGTTTGGCACATGGTGAACTTGTGCCGTTGTTGACTGGTTGTCATTCTCCACGTTTCAGTTAGAACACAAAGACTTGAACACACTTGAAAACAATCAGCAAATATGTTACGTTCAGCAAATTCTGCGTCAGTGCTGTGTTCAGACTGTAAAGGACGTGTACTTATTTTCACAAAAAATAATAAAACCTCGAATAAGTAAGTAAACATCCTCTACAGACCAAGAACACACCTCTGCGCATTTTAAGATATTACTATTTATTAATACCAGAGGCACCTAAACTTGCAATCAACCATACATGCGCTGTGTATATAAGCTATGCACCCACTTAGTTCAATAGGTGAGGTTCCATGTGATTTTGCCTGAACAGCATTATGTTGCACGGTTCCTTTTATAGTTGAAATGTGATAGACCCTCTATACCCTCCTTGCTTGAGTCTAGCATTCCCCTGAAACTTTTCTTTAAACAAGAACTGCAACCGTAACCCTGGTTGTAATACTGATCCTATGCTAGAGATTCGAGCTTTTGTGGATAAGCTGTACTATGCTATGGTTTGTTAATAGGCGTGTAACAATTTACACATTTCACAATTTGATACAATATGTTACATTTTGCTATACTATAAAAATTTGTAGTGTCTGATGAATGTTTAATAGAACAATGTTATCATTTTCAGTGTATTACAGCTTCCAACAAGTTCAATGTTGGGAATGAAAGCTGTGCTTTATAGTGTCCTGATGTAACGCTGTAACCACAAGCTAGCCCTAGTGGTAAACTGTGACTTTTAGTTCTAGACCTTCAGTTTAGGTCATAAATATCAAGACATCTTCAAACAACACCAGCAAAACACACTTCTATGATAATGCTGATATTTACTGGTGCTCCTATTGTTAGTATGTTAGCGTTAAGCCGATGGCTTTGCGGTTATTTTTGGCCATTCCAGCCATTACCATCTAAAGCTTGTAAAGATTTCATGCTTTATTTGAATCTTGTAAAATACATATTAGCTGATTCTTTCAGTAAACAGTCATGGCATAGAGCTGCAGCTGTTTACCATCTGACTGAAACCCACTGTCTAGGCTGCCACTCCGTATTCAGTCTGACGTATCTATGACTTCCAGAAGGCCTTAAGTGGTGTTTCCATCACAAAATTGGTCCCACCTGTTGTAAATCAAAATGTCATTGGCTGATTCCTCTGTCACAATTCAGATGGTGGATAATCTGACAGTAGAACTTGGTAGGGTCGCTTCATTATATCTACCTAGATAGAGGAACAACTTAATGAATTTAGAGTAGTTACGTGAAAAAAGTAAAAAAATTTTTACATGTATTATTTAGTTCCCTAGACGGCCCCTGCAGGTTCTTCTCTTATTACTCTCAAGCTGACACACAAAGCACAAGCTAGTATGCTTCTTTCAATACAACATTACAATATGATTCACTGCAATGCAATTCAGTACAATACTTTGCTGTATTGTTACATTCCTGTATGTGAACTTATGAACATTGTAAACAAATTAAATTAAATACTACATACTTAAATTAAATGAATCATTCTTCACCATTGTTAAAGGCATAGACAGATGGGATGATTGTTTCATCATTAGCATTGCAGTTGATCTTGATTAATCTTTAAATGAGACACAAGGTCTCAAAACACAGAAATAGATCACGAGCTCAGAACCCAGGTATTACTGCATAAAGGAGAATCAGACAGCCTGTGCAAAGATTAGACTTAACCATGAAGTGTTGGACTCGCATGATTCTCTGTTGCACCACTAAACATTGCACAACATTTTTAAACATTGTGGTTTAAATTTGTTGCCTCCAGTTCTCTATTCATGTTAGTCTGGGAGGGCAAAGGCTGCACATTCTGTCTCTGTGTGAAGTCTGCTGCGCCATGTTTCCAGCACTGAATCAGTTCGTATAACAATGAGACAGATTTGCAGTGCTGTATGGCCCAGCACAGACACAAAGGCTTTGAAGGCCACAGATGATGGGCACTGTTACAGTGCATGTTTAACAATGTTACAGGCAGGTGTACAGTTTTTATTGTAAATAAAGGCCTATAGTTTTCAGTTTGTTCGAAACCAGCAAAAACCATTAGTAACAGATCAGTAAGCTAAGTGGTCCAAGCACTTTAGAAAGCTGAGGTCGTTTTGCAGCATATGTTAGAACTGCTAATATACGTTCGGTGTGTTAGATGGTTTTCAGCTGTGAAAGACACTCTCGACCCAAAATACACTCTGTCCACAGCTATTCCAGCTGTCCATGTTGACTTTTTATAAGGCTAAAATCATACCAACTGCTTGGATGAGTCCTAACTCCTCTAATGGAGTAGTGTTTGCCCCTGTTTCCGAGGAATGGACAAACAGTGTCCATTGGACAAACAGGAGCAGCAAGTCAAACGGAAAGAGGGAGCACAGAGTGCAGAGGAGCGGCAGCAGGATAACCACAGTGCGAATTGCTATCGCTGGGGAAAAAATGCAAACTATGGTGTTGAGAGGTGTTTTTAGTTTGTAATTTGTGGAGCTGGATCTTGTGGGATAAAGAGTGGGAGGAGGATGTTGGACGTTAAAAGGTAGTCATTTTCTCTCCCGACTTGGAAAGACCAATTGCTTCTGTTCACAGATCCAGTGCAGTGACCTGCAGCAAGAGAGGGTCAATTAGATCTGCATTTTGTCTCATTCCCCATACACCTGCCCTGCTTTAACCTTAGAACAGGGAGTCCTGATCATAGTTCCTACCCACAGAGTGTTGGGATATCTTTGCAAATACATTATGATAATAATGGTGGTTGTGACTCATCTCTGGTTTTAAAAGTTACTCAGACTTTTAGGCCAAAGGTTTTTATAGGTAATTTATCTAAATAAATAGACAACGTAATTGTGAAAAGAATAATCTTTTAGATAAATAGTAATCTGTTAATTGTTGTAACTATTAACAGATTGTTTACTTCAGACTACTGCATAGGATCTGAAAAGTCTCGACTTACTTATTCAGCACTTCAGACCATTTCACTTGGTCCTGGCAGTACTGACACGCTAGACTGGTTTTGTTGGTGTAGATTAAGCCAAGAGTTCCATTGTTAGTGGGATTGTGTGTCTTTTGAAAATCCTTTTCAGTCTAGAACTGAGCTCATTCTGTAACTGGAACACCTGCCCTCTATGACCACAGCATATTGCTGCATGTTCCTGAGCACTTTATTTCTTCATTATGGAGTTACTAAGGTCACATATCCTTTCGTAAAAGACCTGGTGTTTTCACAATCGCCCTTTAATCAGGAGGTCCAAAGTTCCGTTTGAAAACAACAGACCTAGTAACTCAGTGACCCCTATTTTCTGCTCTCATATATTTATGATCTTCCACTCACAACAGTGCAAGATTGCTCTTTTACCTATGCCCTAAAGAGAGTAGAGATGGGTGCTGACTCGTGAAGCATGTCATTAACTAGCAGGGGATAGTTTGAACTCTGTGTGTGTGTGATCTGTACCCTGTGTGGGAGATAAACAACTTAATATGCCTCATCTTACCTCCAGAAAAAGAGTTCAGGTGTGAGGGAGCCAGAATTAGACAGAGAAATGACAGTCTGTATTTTTGGCTGATATTTTGGCAGTAATTTCAGCTCGTTCCCGAAATTACAAGCACACATGACAGAAATAAGGTAGGCCACGTGTACAAGCTCAGGATGATCTCACCCTTCTTACAAACGTCTAAATCACCTGACTGCTATACGGCAACCAGTCCTCACAAACAGCTCGTTTCACCCTGACACATATTTCAAAGCATTAGCCTGGATTATTTCATTACTCTGTTTAGGCCTTGCCATTACATAACTGTTGTGTGGACTGATTGTGTTGGAATTCAGATACTGGGAAGATTAAAGTGTGATTGTTGGCTAATAAGAATTGTCTCTGTATTGATGACTATATTGATGACTATATTATCAATCGCAACACTATCTCACTTATCGCTGAGATGTGACTATTCTAACCTCGGCTCAGATAAGCAGAGATATCAGTTGTAAGACACACACAAACGCACATCACTCACACGTCACTCCCAGACTGAGTACACACAATATTACATAAAGACCTGACAGAGGTATGTGGGACAAATCAATTGTAACAATGAAAGTGTGCCTGTGTTTACATTTACTCAGAACTGCACGTAAGCTCAGGTTTTTGGTCTTTCTTATGAAGAAATGTTCACAAATCAAATAGTAAAGTCAGTCGTTCTGTAGTGTGATGCCGTCCGTGGCTGGGAGCTAGGCCATGGGCTGAAAATGCATGATATAAATATTAAAAACAGAGCAGTCGTCTCTCACGGATCAAATGAGGCTCATCAGGCATGAAATGAAATGTTTAAATGTGTGTTTAAATAGTAATCCATTTTGCTATCTTCTTAAGGTACAGTAGGTTAGTTAGTATCTTAATGGCTCCAGAGCGAAATGAACGGAGCGCCCCCTTACAAGAAAATGATCATAAATTAATACACAAAGTCAGTGTGCTATACTCAGTATTGCTCTCAAGCAATTTAGTGCTCTAACAAACGCTAAAGTGCCATTAGTTACGGGGGAGAATTGCATAATGCCGGGCCCCCGTTACAGGATAATTGGGCCAATTTTGAGGTCAATTTGCCCCCCCTGATGATCACTAATTGTCTTCTGATCTTAGGGAGAACTTAATCACAGTCTCAAATTATTCTGTTGTGTATGATGTCCATAATACAGTTTTTACTTCTCCGATCTCCTCATAACTAAAATAAACCTTTTTAGTTGTGGAAACAGCATGTCTAATTTTTCCACTTAGCTTTTCTGTGCAGTGCAACCGCCTCCCTATCATCTATCGTATGTGTGTAGATCTGAAGTTTTTTGCTAAAAACTTCCATGAGGTCTTGAATTGGAACTGCGTGCATAATTTTATGCTCTGATGGTCAGTTGAAACTAATGTTGTCAAACAGTAATACTTGCCATGATATAGTGTACACTTCCTCTACATTTCTGGGTATGGAACTGAAATGAAAGCTCCTCTGATTCCATAACAGAGCCAGAACATAGCTACTGAATTAGTTATTATTTATTAGTGATATGTTCAGTAAAGCAGCCTCTGTCACTGCATGGTATATGCTTCAAAATGTAACTTTTTAATATTTCATTTAGTATATCCTATTCATTTGTTACTGCAAGGAACGATTTTACATGCAGTGAACAATTTTACACATGATTTATTCATTTGTTTGTTTATTTATTTTGCGACAGCATGCGGTAATGTTTTTTCACTTTTCATTTTTCATCTGAATGTCAACGGATCCCCCGAATTTCAGGGTCGTTAAGAAACTGAAATATGAAATAACAAATTTCCTAATAAAGATTTATCTTATCTTATATTAATATTGCGACATGCAAACCAACACTGCTGCAGTAATGGTTAAGTAGTCGGCTGTGTGTGTGTGTGTGTGTGTGTGTGTGTGTGTGTGTGTGTGTGTGTGTGTGTGTGTGTGTGTGTGTGTGTGTGTGTTTATTTATTTATTTAACCAGTTACCATAACCATGATAAACATTTGAGTGGACTATGAATACTTTGAAACAGGACAAAAGCTCATCACAGACATACTCTTCCAAGGTTCAGACCACACGATAATTAGGTTGGTCTATCCATCCCATCCTTCACATGCCAGTAGTGTAGTTCATTGCTAAGCTCTTTTGCGGACTGAACAGCCATAAACAATATTTGTTTTATAGAGTGTACAACGGGCTACTTTATAGGGAACTTTTTTACGTGATATTTTGTTTTATCTAGTTTTTGAAATAAGATTTTTCCTGCCTACACATGTTCGTATAATTGTACTTAACATTGGTCGCAGAGTCGACCTAATCAAACGAAGCCCTGCAACATATTCTGTGGGCCCCAGTTTTGTGGCCCATTTTTGGCATGCAGCTTCAACCCTTACCTCAAGGTGGCAGTAATGTCCAGAGAAATTTGAATGCATGAGACTTGGAGGCATGAGTTGCAGTCCTCTCCCTTTTTTAATTCATTCAAAATTTTGCCAAATTGAAATATCTGCTCTTTTTGAAGCATTTTTTTGCATAAGCTAAATTGTGTGAAAGTGATTAATACCTTAAAAATATATTTTTGTGTGTGTGTGTGTGTGTGTGTATGTGCATGTGTATGTTTTACACAGAGATGGGGGAGGGGTATTCCATGAAATTCCATGGATTAAGGGAAAGTCTGGCTTTCTTTCCCTTACTTTCCATTGAAATAAGACAGACTTTCCCTTAATCCAGTTTCGTGGAAAACCCCCGGGCACTCGAGCCTGAGACTGGGACTCGAGTCGCACAAACAAAGACTTGTGACTTGATTTTAGACTTGCCTTCAAAGACTTGAGACTTTACTCAGACTTGGGTGTTGTGACTCGCGAGTCATAACTCAAACAATGTTCATTTAATGGAATTATTTATTCATATCTCGCGCTCTTTTTGCCATAATAACCCCTGAAAACCGTTCACCTCACCGTGGTGTCCCATTACTTTAGTCCAAGGCATGGACGCAGATGGGGATCCGTTCCACACCCCCCAATCTCTGGTTTTACATGTTTGATTTTTTTTAATGATCCCTTTTTTCATTTAAATCCATGCTTGAGGCACAGGGCTGTGTCTTTCTGACAAGACACTGATGAAAATGTAACATTATCCAACATGTCTGTGCACAAGGCTGGCACCTCATTGGCTGAGCTTTGGTCTGAGAGCCAGCAGGCTCAGACAGGTTTTAAAATTTTCGCCATGTACGTGTGTGTGCGTGCCTGACTTTGTTATCGGTGCACTTAAAAACACAATGTTCATCTGGGGACACTGTAATAACTACTCAAAAGTCCAGGGGTCACACTATCATTGTACAAATAAACCCAAACAGCCCTGCCCTCCTGGGCTTCCTTTATGTGTTCCGCTAATGGAGGTGTAAAGGGTGTATGTGCCTAAAATTCCCAGGAAGAACTGATCAAAGTCCACTTTATTGTCACGCACCTTGTCCAGCAGAAGTGGGGAAAAAAGATCTGGTTGATCTAAGCTGACTTTCTTGAATGGTTTAATTAACCTGTTTATTTCCAACAACCAAAATGTAATAGGAGAAAGATGTAAAGTTGCAAACACTTATTCAAAATCAAACTTTTCTGTTAAAACTAAGTATCTGCTTAGAATATTAGATTAAAAACAAATAATATTAATGTTTATTGAATTTAAGTGTGCTGTATGATTTGATTTAAAAAAGCCCTGATACAAGACAGTACAGGCTAAAGACAATGTAAAGTTCCAGTAATGTGCATCAATAGGTTATAATATCAGTTGTTTCAGATTCTGTAGGTGAAAACTCTTTATACAGAAATACTGTTTGTCTGACTTTTTGGGCTCTTGTCCCATTCTCACATACTCGTTTTGCTTGTTAGGGTGTGGTAAAGTGCAGCTGCATTGAGACACAGTTTAAATAGTTAGCACATGCAAACACATAATAGCAGATAAATGTGTTTATATAGGAGAATTAGTACTGCAGTTTACTGTGTGAATATGAAGATCATTAAAATGCATTTCCTCAATTCTGTCTGTAATGGCAAACTGTTCTAATATGTGCAATATTTGCAAGAATTAACTTATGCATAAATTAACTTATAATTTGCAACTCTTTACATTTCTTTTCTATAGTATATTTTATTTCTTTTTTACTCTAAAGAATGCAGTGGACAACTTTTATAAATTTGCTCATTTTTCCCCCCAATTTGCCATACTGCCTCAAACCACAGGGTGGCAGCAATCACACACATACCGAACCGCTTTGAGGGCAGTGAGGTATTTTGTTGTGGATGGTCTGAACCATGTGGAGGGAAATGGGAGAATATGAGAACACTTAACTGTTGTCATAAAACTTCAAAGGGTCATTGGTTCAGTCCTGAGAATTTATATAAGTAATGTGGTCTAGGCCTGGCTCATATATTTTGAAAAGAGCCGTTCTCTCACGTCGTTTGGTTTTATCTTTCGTTCAGTCTTCCTCATTCCATCTTATTGAAGGATGTTTTTGAGTTGGACAGTTTGTTCAGACTCTGTTCTTCATTCTCTCTCTCTCTCTCTCTCTCTCTCTCTCTCTCTCTCTTTCTCCCACTCACTCACTCTTGCCCTCAGGATGCTGGTGTATTTTGGAGGGGTGAAAAAGGGTCTTGGCCTGCTGGCTCTGCGGAGGGCATACCTGCTCTCTCGCTCTGCCCACACCTCGCCTCAGACCCTTGAGTATCGGCCAATCAGAAAGGTCATGGTGGCCAACAGAGGTAAGACCACCGGTCATATCCATAATATGTTGTGGTCTCAGGCCTTGCGTTTGGATCTGAAAGGGATTTAAAGGGATAGATTGCAGTTTCCCCCTTATATGTCAGGACCTATTTGGTGTCTGATGTTTTACTTACTTACTTTAAACTATGAGGTTAAAATGTATCAGCCATGAGGTGAATGTAGCCCATATGCGGTGACCACCCTCAGTGAGTTCCTTGCAGTCTACGTGCATAAGTTATCACACGCTTGCCCTGAACCACGAGTTAAGTAATACCAGCTACTTATGTGTTTCTGATGCTGCATGACACACTGCATGTTTTCATACAAATGTAAGTAATAATAATCCTGTTCCATGTTCACGGATGTTTGCATGTGCCATTCTGTGCAGGTGAAATAGCGATTCGGGTGTTCCGGGCGTGTACGGAGCTGGGGATCCGGACTGTGGCGGTGTATTCGGAGCAGGATACGGGACAGATGCACAGACAGAAAGCAGATGAGGCCTACTTGATTGGGAAAGGCCTTCCTCCAGTTGCCGCCTACCTTCACATACCCGACATCATCAAAGTGGCCAAGGTCAGACAGCACAACGTTTGATCGTAATGCTTTCTCTATACATTTCTCTGTATATGCCCCTGACAGTCTGTCAGTCTGCCTTCATGTCTCCCCCCCCGCCCATCTTAGCCACAAGAGTTACACAGTGTATCACACCCTCTGCACATGGGCATGTTTAAAATATAAGGACATGACAGAAATGTAATAATTGAAATCAGTAGGAACAGGCCTGGCTCGTCCCTCTGACTGCAGTTTCCTCCAGATATTGCAGCCAAATAGGGTCTTCAGTGGTCTCTCTTTCATTTATAGTGCAGACAGCTCATCTGTCAGGCTGGGAGCTTAGCCATAGCCATAACAATAATGTACCCA
>JBBPCY010000019.1:19216303-19231197 GCA_037974405.1 Brachyalestes nurse
TGGTGGTGCTGAATGCTGAGTGGTTGGAACTCCTTTATCTAGGCTCCTTGTATCTTTGCAGCCTGTCAGTAAAACATCTGTTGACATTTCTTTCATTTCATCTCCTCAGTATGTTAAAGATAAGAAAATAGTATTTTTGTGTTTAGGTGATTCAAAGCAAAATATAAAGAAATGAGGGGTGGCTCAAAACTGCATAGTACTATATATGATTATATTATATTATTATTATTACATAATAATAACTTATACAAAGTTGAAGTGGATCTGCTCTGATAGCAGATTAAATACACACAAAATAGTCTGATTACATGTTTTTAAGGTGAAAAACATTCATTTACATTCAGTGTAAATCACTTGACAGTTGATTATCAATGGGAATTTCTTCCAGAGTTCCAGGCTGCTGTTTGATGACTGATAGGAGACAGGTCAACTGGCGGGGGGTCTTTTGATCGCAGCTCATAGACTCCCCAGAGTAATTTAACACACAAAGGGTTCTTTCAGAGGCCTTGATCAGATAAACATGAATAAAAACTGGGTGTACCTAATAAATTGTCCAGTGATTTACCCTGAATATAAATGAGCATTTTTCACCTTTAAAAGCATGTCATCAGACTATCTTCCAGATCAGATTCACTTCAAATTTACACACAAAATGTCTTAAAGCTGTACTTAATACAATAACAATTTACTGGGCTAAAATTTTGAACCGCTTTTTGAAATTTTTGAAATTTTGAATTTTGAACCGCTACTGAATGTCTTAATGCAATAACGGCAGACTGGATGTCTGTAATTCCAGAGGTGTGTGTGTGTGTGGGGGGGGGTTGTGCAGCCTAACCACAAGGGGGGGAGAAGCTAAAAGAGGTCAATGGAAAAAAGGCGAGAGATAAAAGAGGTTAACCACAAGATGGGACAAAAAAATCAGAGAGAGGCCAAAAGCCAGAGCTAATCATAGTCTGAACGCAACAAAACGGCGGCGGGACGCCCGGCCGCTGCTCCCAGATGCTGAACCTCGTCCCAAATCCTTCCGTCCTCACTTCCCCCCATCCCCACTCGCTTCAGAAGCTTCTGCCAAGCGCTGAAGTATCTGTCACCCACATGTGAAGGGACCGAGGAGAATCCCATCCTCCCCCCCTCCTCCAAAGGACCTTCAGCACCTTTCCCCCTCTCTCTTCATCCCTGCTTTTAACTCACACACTTTACAGCTTCTGCACCACACCGCTCTTTCCATTTTGTGCACCTATATTTCATTTTACACCTCATGTATTCTTGCAATCCACTTGCATTATACTTATATTTATTTGAATACACATGTATATACAGGTTTTACTGAATTTTACCCTTTCCCCCCTCTAATATTCATATATTTCCTTTTTTAATGGTGTTTTAGTGTTGCACAAGGGATGCACAAGTGTCCTTGGCATGTTGTGCACATGATAAATTAAGAGTTTTTCCACACATCCTTTAACAACAAAAGGTTAACAGTGAAGTAACAAGGAGCGTTTCAGCCTGGATTCATTTAGAACAGGACAGCCAATCAGAGCCGAGCTCATTTGCATATATCGGCACTGGAAACAAAAACAGCTTGATCAATTTGAAGGTCTAAAGAGAGATTGGAGCGTGTAAACGTGTTAAAACATTATAAATAAGGCTTTAGGATGTGCAAATGCACAAATGACAGGACTGCCAATCAGAGCAGACCTCATTTGCATACACCAGTCTTGGTAACAAAAAACAACCTGCTCAGTTTTAAGGCCTAAAGAGATGTGTAAAACAATGTTATAACTAAACCTGAACAACAGAACAAAAAAACAAGACAGCCAATCAGACCAGAGCTCATTTGCATATATAATGGCATGGTAACAAAAACAGCCTGTTTAATTCAAAGGCAAAGGGAGAGACTGGGAAATGGTCACATAAAATTATTAATGATTGTTTTGAGTATGTAAAAGTGCGCAAACTAACCCTGTAGGTACAAATACACAAATGCCATGTCAGCCAATCAGAGCAAAGCTTATTTGCATACAGTACATCAGTCTTGATAACAAAAAAAGCCTAATTTTAAGGCATGAAGACAGGTTGGAGTATGTAAAACTTTGCAAATATTACAACTAAACCTATAGGATGGTCAAATACACAAATACCTTGACAGCCAATCAGAGCAGAGCTCATTTACATACACCAGTCTTGGTAACAAAAACCCGGGCTGTTTAATTCTAAGGCCTAAAGAGAGGTTGGAAAATGTGTCACATTATTTATGAAGGAATTTTGAGTATGTAAACATGTGCAGATGTCCACAAATGCCACGACAGCCAATCAGAGCAGAGCTCATTTGCATATATCAGTCTCGAACGAAAACAGCCCGTTTAATTTTAAGCTGCAAAACTGTGCAAATGACAAAAAAATCCTTATTAAAAGAACAACAAAATGATTCATGGTACTTCTGAGTAAATATAAAACTGCAAATATTATAATTAAACCTATAGGAAGCACAAATCCCACAAATGCCAAGGCAGCCAATCAGAGTACAGCTCATTTGCATAAATCAGTCTTGGTAACAAAAACTGTTTCATTCTAAGGCATAAGGAGAGGCTGGAATATGTGCAACTTTGCAAATGTGGGATGCACAAATTAGTTTTTTCATGTAAAAAAAAAGGTTCTAGATAGTTTAGAAGCTCAGGTCAAAATTTAATAGTAACGTCTACCAGTTCTAGATCCCAGACCTCTCAAACTGGTCAAAACAGCAGACTGAGTCTGCATGATGTGATCTGCTTATGCTCTGCTGTTTTGACTAGTTTGGGAGGTCTGGGATGCAATCTAGAACCAGTACTCCCAGTATACAAGCTGGAGAACCCACTCACCGGTTCCCTCCTCCACAGCCTGATGCCTGCAGTCCAGTCTGGGAAGCCCATGAGCAGCAGCAGCAGCAGCCCTGTCCAAACCCAGCACATCCCAACACACACACTTCTCCCAACACACTGCTCCACACCTCTCCCCTCCACAGCTCGAGCAGAAAAAAACTACTCATGCAAAAAAAGAAAAGGGAAAAAAGAAGACACGTGTTTCCTCTCCTGCATTCCTCCTTCTCAGATTCCTCCTCTTCTCCTCTCAACTTTCCTCATCTGGAGCTGAAGGAGCTGTTTTCCCCTCCACACCCGTTTTCAGGCAGGACACGCCTCCCGCTCTGGGATTGGCCAGTAATATCAGTCTGCAGCTGGATTGGTTCAAAATCAGATTCCTCTGCTAGGATTGGCTAATTAGTATAATCCCCTGTACTAAGGTTTTGTCTCCTGTATTGTGGTTGGCTGGTTGTGTTATCTCCTGCATTATGATTGGGTAGAGCTCTGGCCTCCTGTACTACGATTGGCTAGAAGTCCTGCCGTTTGTACTATGATTGGCAGGTTGTCGTATCTCCTGTACTATGATTGGCTAGTGGTTCTATCTCCTGCATTTTTATTAGCTAGTGCTCTTGCATTCCTGTATTTTGGCTGGCTAGTGTTCTGGCCTTCTGTACACCTGTGCTATGATTGGCTAGAAGTCCTGCCTCTTGTACTAGGATTGGCTGGTTGTCCAGACACCTGTACTATGACTGGATTGTGTTCTTGCACTTTGTACTATGTTTGGCTAGTTATATTATCTCCTGTACTATGATTGACTAGTGGCCCTGGCTCTTATACTATGATTGGCTAGTTGTGTTATCTCCTATACTGTGATTGGCTAGTTATCTTATCTCCTGTACTATGACTGACCAGTGGTCTTGCTATTTGTACTGCGATTGGCTAGTTGTCTTACTTCCTGCATTTTGATTGGCTAGAGATTTGACCTGCTGTCAGCTACAAGTCCTGCCTTCTGTACTATGATTGGCTAGTGCTCTTGCATTACTGTATTTTGATTGGCTAGTGTTCTGGGCCTTCTGTACACCTGTGCTATGATTAGCTAGAAGTCCTGCTGCTTGTCCTATAATTGGCTGGTTGTCCAGACACCTGTACAACGAGTGGCTTGTGCTCTTGCCCTCTGTTCTATGATTGGCTAGTTGTATTATGTCCTGCACTATGATTGACTAATGGTCCTATCCCTTGTACTATGATTGGCTACTTGTGTTATCTCTTATACTGTACTTGGCTAGTCTTATCTCTTGTATTTTGATTGGCTAGTGATCTGATCTTAGCTCTGTAATATTGTTGGCTTCTGTTCTGCGATGTGCTAGTGGTCGTACCTCTTGTATTTTGATTGAATAGTGCTCTTGCATTCCTATATTTTGATTGGCTAGAAGTCCTGCCTCTTGTACTAGAACTGACTAGTCCTGCCTCCTACATAGTTGTCTCATCCCCTGTACTAGAATGGGGTAGTTTCCTGATCCCAGCATTATAGTCCTATCTCTTGTGTTCCAACTCCTGTCCTGGGACTGGGTAATTATCCTGTTCCTGATCCTGAATTAGGATTGAGTCTTTTCCCTGCACTGGAACTAGTTATGCTGAAAATGGCTATTTATCACACTTATAGGTCGATAGAGACTTGTCCCTTTGTGCTGGGATTGACTAGTTTCCCGCTTCCTGAACATTAACTGGCTTTCATTGCCCCTGATGCCACGATAGGATCGAATAATAGCGTCTGGATGATAATGTCCTACTCCTGCACTACAAATAGAAGTTGACTCTCAGAAGCCCATAACCAAAAAGTTTGGCTGCGTTCTAACACAGCTGAGCTCAGAATCCTGCAGCGGGTTCGGTCAGGTCTGGAGCGGAAACCCAACCGTGGCCTGGCTGCGGGTCCTTGAGGACTGGACTGAAAACCTCAGGCCTCAGACCTGAAAGGAAAATGAACCTGCATCCTGGGTTGCACCTGTTTTTATTTCGTTCGGTAGATTATAACCAACTAACTTCCTCTGGCCTTCAATAAAGGCTTGCGGAACCAAGAACACAGATAAAAAAAAACCACTTTAGAGTTCAGAGACGTTTATTATTCGACCCCAGCCCAGCCCAGCACGACCTTGTCAACATTTTCCGCCTTTTTTGTGTTGTCTGCAAGTCAACTTCTGACAAAACGGCCGACGCAAGCATTTTAAAGGCTGAAATTAGGGATGCACAGGCTGCGCTCATTAAAAATCCATTGTGCAGAATGAGGTGCAAATTTGGCATTTGCAGAGTTTGGCGTAACGCATAGAATCCTCGGCCAAATGGCCCTCAGTCTCTCGCTAACCCCATTAGACTCTTTGACCTCCGGAGGGCTGCGGGACGGCCTGCGGTTTCTCACAGCACGACGCTTTACCTCGCAGATCATTACTGAGAGCGGTCCAGTATTGACCGAGAGGAAATCATTACCTCATGATGGATTTACTTGGCACGAAGGGTCCTCTGTCCGAGGGCCCTTGCATAACCTCCAGCTCCGTTCAAAATTCATAAGACCTCACAATGCCTCGCTTGTTCCTTTCAAAGAAAGTTTAGAAGGCTGTCGGCCTGAGTGTGAAACAGCTGTACCATTACAAAACACCCAAAACAGGCTAAATACAGGAAATGACATTATTGAAGAATGGTTAATGGAAGGCATGCATGCTTTAAAGGTGCTAAAAAAGGGGGAGGGACGTCATAGAAGAACCACTTTTGGTTCCTTAAGGAACTATTTAATAGAGGTCTTGTTACAGAGCCATTTCTGTAAATACATTGTCCAAGTGTCAAGAATATTTTAAGTTCTTAAGGGTCAATATTATAGAAATAATAAGAGTTTGATGTACTTTTAAAACATAACAGTCCATAAAATGCCCACTCACACCGAAGTTATAAAGAGTGTTTCAGCCTGGACAGCTCTTTGAATTAAACACAGTATGGGACAGCCAATCAGAACAGAGCTCATTTGCATATTTAAGTTTTAAAGACACAGGAACAAGAGCCTGTTGAATTCTAAGGGATGAACAGAGATTGGAAAATTGTTGCGTAAAAATGACTGAGGATTGTTTCAAACTTAATAGCTGAACCTCTGAGGAAAAATTTTACAAAAAATATAAATCTTATTCATGATCTGGGCTCTTAAATAAGGGAGCCTCCACAATTAAAGATTAGAATCCGTGAGAAACCATAATAGTGCTTTTAAACAGTTTGGAACAGGACGCATGTCGAGTGCTGAACAATATTCCAAGCATTCACTCAAAAATGATTGAAGAAGCTTAATTTCATGTGATGAATCAGGACACAACCCCATAAACTCATTTTAACAGTTCAAGCCTTCACTCAAACATAAAGGTGTCAAAAATGGAGGAAAGCCATAGAAACAACAGAACATTTAGTGTAGAACCATATAAACCACAGAACACATCATAGAACCACAGAAACGTCAGAACAGAATTATAGAGACTGCAGAACACTTACAATAGAAGCACAGAAGCTACAGAACACTTACAATAGAACCATATCAACTGCAGAACACTTACAATAGAACCACAGAAACGGTGGAACCATATGAATAGAACACTTACCATAGAACCATAAAAACAATGGAACACGTACCATGGAACTATAGAAACCACAGAACACATTCAACAGAACACTGTATACTGTAAAATATTTGAGACTCCTCAAAGGTCCTTTCAATACATGGTTCTTTAGAGAACCTATTTTTCTAAACAAGGCACAAGAGAGTGTAGTTTAAATCACTTGCACATTTATACATATTCAATGTTCAGTACACCTGAAATTCTATACATATATCTCCTAGAACCTAATATCCAAGACTGGGACCCCAAAGGATCTTTTTATTGTAGCTCATTTAAAATCCTCGCTTTCAAAAATTCTGCTCTCAAATCTAGATTGTGCTCTTACAGGCACATAAACGAGGTTCTCAAGAGGAATGCCATAGAGAAACCTTTTTGGGTTCCCTAGAGAAGAGGCTTTTAAACACACGGGTAAAGCAGCACACTTGATCTGGCGTCCAGTCTGCGGGGACAGCGCTGGATGAACACGCCGCCGTTCCTATAGGGTGAGGAGGAACAGGGGTTTGGTTGGAGGACCAAGGACACCTGAACAGCAGCCTCAGAACTTCCGCCCCTCGTTCTGGCTGGAGGCCCGGGAGGGGGGTGTTGGGGGGGGGCGCTGGCAGAGGGCCAGGTGACTGCGGAACTGGAGGCCGCTTGACCCCCGCGCTGTCACTCACTCTGGGAAAGCGCGAGGAAGAAAAGGAGAGGGAGGTGGAAGGGCAGAGCGGAGAAAGAGCAGAGAGACAGGAGCGCCTCTTTCACCGGCCATGAGGGACGAGAGTTTAATTGGCCATCGATCCATCAGTCGGACCGTCCTTTGGCTCCAACACCCAGTTAATGATTGGCCATGACATCATCCCAAACACACACACACACACACACACACACACACAGCAGTCACCCTTGCATTTGTACACACACACGCATGCCTTCCCACAAAAACAACATACCCAACATACTCAACCCCTCCCTGGGTTTTCACACATGAATACTGATTCTAACAAGACTTTCTCCTCGGGTCTCTGGAGATCTGCAGTCCTGGTTTAGTTCTGTCAAACACGCTCCATCAGTATTTGATGCCAAGGTGGGGGGTCTTGAAAATGTGGAATCAGACACTTCTGTTTAAATTTTGGAATAAAGGGATGTTTGCATTGATGCCATAAAAACAACCATCTTCGGTTTCCTACAGCAGAGGTTTGGCTACAGGGGCACATGGAAGAAACGGCCATGTTGTCTCTACTTGAGTTTGAGATGTTTGGTGTTAAGCTGTATAATAAAAATTGCTCTATACGGTCCATAGAACAGAACCATATGTCATACATAAGTTCACTGATGGCTTTGGTAGTTGGGAGGAGTGAGACAAACTGGCACTTCTTAACCAACAGGGGGGGGACTTTTTTACTGAGATGTAAGAACCTTGATGTAAAGGTTCTTTGGAGAACCATTAGCAAAGATGTGATGATGCGCAGGTTCTTAAAAGTTCTTTACTCATTTACAAAAATGGTTCAAAAAATCCCTTATGGCACCTTTAAGACTCTACTTCCAATAATTAATCATTTTTATGGTATAACGTGGTATAAATATTGATGTACTAAGTGTTCTGGCAAGCTACTTGATAATATACTGCAATTATCTATAATGTCTTTCCTGGGTAATTGTAAGATAAAAAAGCATTTTGAATAATAGAGACCTCACTCTTGATGTTTCTCAGTTACTTTAGAATTCCTTTATCCATCTGGACAGGTTTAGACCATTTCAACTGGGGGATTATTTGAAGACTGGAGGGGTTTTAGAGGCCTGGCATGTCAAGACAACTGTGAACTCTTCTCTTGAACTCTTTTGAAACAACTTTCACAACAAAAGGAACACTCAGGAAATAGTAATTGTTTTTATTAGGATTAACAGGACGATCACAAAGTTATCAAATGAAGAGCACACACTGAAGCTGAAGGATCGAGCCTGTAGGACCCTCATCATCTCTCAAACCGGGACTATGAGAGGGTGTGGAGAAACTGAAAGTCTGTAGTGTTACGTGGACCTCCGCAGCTTACAGAGCGCAAGAACAAACATGTTAAAGAGCAGAGGGCGACCCGACTCGCTTTCTTCGGGGTTAAACGAGGCAAGGCTGCGAGCCTCCAGGGCAGTGAAGAACGTTCCTCCAGCTTCGCCTCCATATCTGAATAGAAACGCGGTTTTAATTGGGAAGGACTTGGACGTGAGTCAGAGAAGCCAAGTTAAACTTCTCGAATCCAATGCTGCCAACACATGAAGATTCCAAGCTTGGAAAAAGAAGATTCCCTTGAAATGGAGCTGGTTGGGTTTCAAAGGAATTCCGATCGCCCATCTGCTCTGGCTGTCGTTTTCCTTTTCTTTTCTTTTTCAGCTGTGCCTTCAACGTTTGTGCCGTAAATCGCAAAGTAAACTAGCCTGAGGAGAAATGCGTTAACGTAAGATGTCAGTGCATTAGAGAAATCACGGTGACGCACCTCGAACGCCTGGTAAACAACCTGGTAAAAACAACACCTCATGGGAAGAAGAATGTCAACCCAAAAGTGGGGGTTGGGGGAGAAACTGGGGGTTAAAGTCCCTGAGAGATGTTGGGGGACCCCTCTGCCACAGAGGCTCACTCGTTTACATAGCCAGCTCAAATAAGCTTCGACTACCGACACACACTCATAGCTGAAACTGTGTTCTACCTCGGCCTGGCAGTTCGTTTTTACCTCTTTTTATGGTGTATATAATACGTATACACATACACACACACACACACACACGGCTGGATTTATTCTAGTATTAGTAGGTTTTTTTTGTTGCTTTAAGTTCATATTTCCTCATTTCTGAGAATTTTGGTCACACAAATTAACTCAAGAAAAATTACAAAAAAAAAAACAAACAAAAAAACCAAACAACGGAACATCAGAGACCAAAGCGGACGACTTTTCCTCATTAGCCACCGGGAACAGAAAAATACTCTGAGGCAAAAGTACAGCAGTGGAAAGAAAGATGAAAGAGGAGATAAGTGATACAAGTTGGGGCGAGAGCATTGTGAAGCATACACAGAAAACATGAACTACATCTAACTAATACACTTGGGGTGAAGAAATTAAAAGCAAAAAAAAAAAAGTCTCATGAATAAAACACAAGAAAAATAAGGGCGGACAATTTATCGGGTCCATTAGCTGACTACACTACAGCATACAGAACACACACGCAAGCAGAAATGGAAGTGAAAGACAGAAAAAAGTAGCAATACAAACACTGATGAGGCCTGAACAAAAGCACAGGTTCACTGGTAATCGCTTATTAGGGGGAATATGCCCCCCCCCATTTCCCTGCAAATCAGTAGGGGGTCAGGAATGCATGTGGTGGAATTAGAAGAGGAAGAATGAGTGGGCTAATGGAAAAGGGGCCTCATCTTATAGCATGTACTTACATACAAAGGACCATGAATTATAAATGCATTTATTCATAAACATGTTTAAACTTCTCTTTAAACCTATTTTTTTTTTCTCTCCACAGGACAAGATTTCATTATATTTGCTATGTTCTGAAAATTGAAATATTGTTTAAATCTGTGTTTCTCATTGTATGACGCTGTATGTGTGAACGGAGGACAAGAAAAAAGGCGCCGTGTTTCGCAGATGCCGCTCTGGACCTCCTTCAGGGCCTCCGCCGCTCGGCCTCCTCTCCGGCTCCTCTCTCCTCGCCGGGTCGGCCGTTAGCAGCGCGTCTCGTAGATGCCGCTGCGGCCGATGTAGCGAACCCATTTGATCACGTCGTGGTCGCTGTAGTTCAGCTTCGGCTCGAACACTTTCAGGTAACGCACCTTGAGGCCGGACGGGGCGAAAGGAACCTGCAGGAGAGGAAGCGGAAATTAGTGACAAGTACATCATGCAGCTAAAACTAAAGGAGCAGCCGCTTTAGGTCTGATTAGTGCGAGTGGGTCAGTTTCATTTTTATTCTTTCTTTTCAGATTTTTGAGCGTTTTTTCCCAGCGTTTCTCAAACCAATTTATGTTAAAAGTCAGTTTGCACGTTCAGCACCATTTGGCAGTGGTCAAAAGTGCAGTAAAAAAACAAACAAAAACAAAAAAACTCCTATAAAACAAGAAAAAAAAAAAAAACTAGGTTTCATGGTTCTTATATATAGGCATAGGTACATAACGATAACAGCCTAATAACAACAACAGCCTAATTACTATATATCTGTATATTTACTTGCCAATAATCTTAAATTTAGCCAAAGTACTCCTGTTAGGTCATGTTTAATATTGTTCTTACACAGGCATAAGCCCTAATAATACTAATACTAATAGTAATAACAGTAGTGGTAGTGGTGTAATAATAGTAATGACAAAAATAATAGTAATACTATCTATCTATAGTAATAATATCTATTTATCTATCAATCGATCTATGCGGATACGCATGGGGGGTGGGATGAGGTGTCGTTTACGCAGTGCCCTGCAGCCCCAAAGCCTAACATGACTGGTCCCCAGGACAAATAAGTTTGAGAAACGCTGGTCCAGTCGGCTCTGTGATGTAGGAGAGCGAGCGGAGGTGTAGCGGGGAGAGAGTCTCAGAGCGAGTGCTGTAATGTCACGGCTATGGCGGCTGGAAAACTTTGCAGAAAGGCAATCTAGTTTTATTTGTGCTTTTGTCGTTTTTTTTTGTGGTGTTACATAGTGTCAGAAACAACTGCAGGTGGTCCTCGGGTTACGACACAGTCCCGCTCCTACGTCAGCGATGTAACCCGAATTGTGGCGCACGTCGAAACACACCCCAGCCTGAGTCACTTACCGATCCTAACACAGTTGTAAAACCTTAATCAAAGTCAGATTCAATGTCAATTTCTCCACATATAGTAGACATACAGAGGAATTGAAAGTATGAATCTCGCTGTCCCACAGCGATGCACAACACATAAGACAACACCTAACATTACCAACATTACCTAACATTACTTAAGGACATATATCTGATGCTAAAACAAGACAGGAACACAGGACAAGGATCACAAGACAAAAAACACAATAACACAAGAATGTCTCAGCAGCAAATGTACGGTATGTGTTGTGATCGTGCAAAAGATGTGCAAAAAATGTAACTGTGCAAAAAGACGAGCAGCAACTTCCTGGACTACAGATATTCAAGGGTATATCTAAGTAAGAGTGCAAGAATATATGTAGAGTGCAAATATTAAAAAAAGTGAAATGTACAAACTGTAAAACTGCAGATATGAAATAATCTAAAACATAAAAACACAACTAAGTCAGAGAAAAATTAAAAAGGACATAAATATACTGTATTTGTACTTTTAACAGTCCAAAATGGCGTTACTGCGTATTCTTCCACCGCATGCAACCAAACTGGTTCGCCCACGTAGTCCGTAAGTACGTCGGAAACTGAGTACGTCGAAACACGTCTCAAGCTTTTATGGGAGTGAGCATCAAACTCGAAACGTCGTATGTCGAGACTGTCGTAACCCGAGGACCCCTGTATTAGAGATTACTGAACATGGTGAGGTCAGTACATGAGGATTTGCGCTTTGCCAACTGCTACTACCTTTAGCTCTATCAGCCTCATAGCTGCAGTGAGAACCTAAGAAGCCAACACTAACCACAGCGTGGTGTAAAGTTTTTACAGAATTTGAACGCGAACACCGAACTGACCTCAAAGTTCATTGAAATGGGAGGACGTGCCCACTTCTTCTTATCATTGGTGGGCAAAAGTTCGATCTCAGCACTGATCTGGGACTCCTTCATACCCGCCATGCGCTTGATCCTGCAAAAACACAGAGAAAGGACAAGGCTGGTTAAAGCAAAAACAGAATGCAAGAAAATTAGATCCAGCTGTAGAGCTGAGATTAGCCAGTGAGAACAGTACACAGGCGTGACTCACTTCCAAACAATGGCGTTCTCGCTGGCCTTGTACTTGGCTTTTCCCTTCATACAGATCACCTGCACACCGCTGGTGTTCAGAGGGGTAGGAATGCGTACCTGAGGAAATAACACTAATTAACAGGGACACAGCACTAATTATAAGAAAAACACTTCCTAACCAGAATCACTCAATATTTTCCCATCTTTAGTTGGAAATACTTCAATGCACTTCACAAATCATGAGATGATCACTCTGCATCAAAACCCAGCTTAAGTTCCAGGCATGCATGACTATGGAAATGTGATGGTAGGATAATCAACAACACATTGTTAAAGCAAACATCAGTTTATTTATTCATTTATTTTTTAGCATTTCACACTATAAACCATATGCACAGTGCGGTATGCATTAATAGAGAATTCCAACACCACACCAACAATCAGAAAACAGTGATATAATACACCCGTTCAAAAATGTATACTCCGATCCTACTTCTTGCTTCAGGATGAATTTCATAGAATTCAAGACTGTGGTAAAGAATACCCATTGTCCAACACAAGCTCAGGTTTTCCATATTTACCATGATCCATATATAGATTTAAGAGACTGAGCGTTAGAAGCTTTGAATAGTCACAGAAGTAAAGAAATTGTGTGCTCTCTTTAATTATTAATGCAAAGATCACATGGATGACCCATCCACACAGTATCACCACTCATCAAATCAAGGTAATAATCCATTTATCAAAATTAGAGTAGCCCAAATTACCATATTTCTCAGTTGCTCACTGGTGTATTAACGATTTAGAAGTCTACTACCCAAATCTGAGCCCCACAAAAGGTTTTAAACCAGGTGTGAGGCTATTTTTTCCCGAGGATAGTAGAGTCACAGTAATTCACGGTGGATTTTGCATACTCATGCATTTTCGTTCTTGATGCTCAAAAATACACTTTTAGTCTAACACAGATGCACAAGCACCTTGTTCCCAAGGGCTTAGTAAACAGTAATTTAAAACCACATGCGCAACCACATTCGTCTATTAACTTCTGAAAGCAAGGCCTGGTTCACTGTTTTCTGAAGCCACAGGGATGAATCTGGGTTGGACTTCAGTTTCTTTTTTCCCTTGAATCCTGGCTTAAATATTGACTCATGTGTTTAGATCCTGTATATCTACTCTATGCCCATCTTATGTTGTTTTCTGCACAGATAGCAAAAAAAAAAAAACACAGAAAAACAAATCAGAAAGCAGCGTTCACACGGCGTTCATCCCCGGCGCTCGGTCGGCTGTGCGTTTGGGTGGCGTCAAAAAATTCTGCATGCAACGTTTTCTTGGCATCAATTACTGCCGAAATCCTGACGAACGCAAGAAGAAAACGCTGGTACTGCGTTTATATGGCGTTTGGTTGACGTTCTGGAGGACCGAATATGTCCCATGATTCAATTGTTCCGGGAACCGCGGCAAATCAATTTTTAAAGGAAGATGTAAAACTACAAACCCCAACACGTAAACAATCTGGAGAGAATGATTACTGCCCCCACTGGTGAATACACGAAACTACACATTTGGCTGCAGGCTGGAGTTAAACAGCATCAGACGAACGCCAGTGTAACGCCAATCAAAACGCTACAAAACGTCTATGGGGTTCAGAGCGCATTCAAATAAATGTGGACGAGGCCTAACGGAAAAACATCTGTTCGCGGTACGTCACGGGTCCTCGTTTCAGTGGAAAAGCTCCATTATTCTCTGCTAAAACAGCACAATCTGGCTCACCTCGATCTTCTGTGCCAGCAGCGAGGGTTTGAAGTTGGACTTGATGACCACCTTCACCTCCAGCTTGGTGCGGCCCACCTCTCGGACCAGTGGAATGACGCGGAATGGGAGAATAATGTCCTTAGTGGTGCGATACCTGCAGCAAGGACATGCAGAGGACAGGCCTGCTTGGACCAGGCAAGGACACACAGTGTGTGTATGAAAGATGTACACTTTTACTTAAACACACACACAGACCTCATGAGCTCGTACTCTCCGTCCGGGGGGATGAAGCTGATACTGCGCTCCGAGTCAAACTTGCTGAGTCGTACACACTGGTGGAAGGTGCAGTCATCAATGGCTATAGACTGTTTCCCACTGCTGCAGGACACAGGGAGGAGAGACACACAGATGCTGAACAAAGAACTTTCCTGGGACCAAAGTGACCCACAGCAGTAGGTTCATGTATTAGAAACATGTTGGGAGGGATCTGGGCATAGTTATCACTTTGACCAGAACAAAACTTGATTTAAAAGGTTCTTGCAGGCATGGTGAGAGTAATCACTCTGCATGAGAATGCAACAGTAATAGGGCATGGCTGATATGAAAACTGACAGCAGTACTGATACTGATCTGACACTACCTCCTCCAGGACTGTCCCGGTCCGGTTTTATCGCTCCCGTAAATGATCTGGTTCACACTATAGTTCTGACATCATGGTTCTGTACGGTTCATGATACAGCGAAGTTAAGTAACAAAAAGTTCTAAAGAATGAGGCTTGGTTTGTTTTCGTTTATTTTA
>JBBPCY010000019.1:19304955-19316124 GCA_037974405.1 Brachyalestes nurse
GTTGGGAGGAGGATGTTGAGGAGAGACTGAGTGTGTTGGGAGAAGGATGTTGAGGAGAGACTGAGTGTGTTGGGAGAAGAATACTGAGGAGAGACTGGGTGTGTTGGGAGAAGGATGCTGAGGATGGAGCTGCAGGGAAGAGAAGTGGAAGGTCTAGTAGGAGGTTTATGGATGTGGTGAGAGACGACATGCAGGCAGTTGGTTTGAGACAGGAAGATCCAGAAGGGAGATGGAGACGGTGGATACGCCGTGGCAACCCCTAATCGGGAGCAGTCCAAAGTAGATTATCTGAGAGCTTAAAGTTTTAAATAGTTTTAAAATGAAGATCAGAGCCAAACAGACTTTAGCTCCTATGCTGGAAGATGTATTAAAGTGTTATAAGGCCCCAAGACCTTCTGATCACAGGGGCACCTCTCTAACCAGTAGGTCCCCATGAAGGTCTACAGCAGTTTTACAGTTCTGATTTCACATTAACAAAAATCTTTAATCTTAACAGCAATAATCATTTGAGAGTGTGTCATGCTTCTCTAGCCAGCTCTGAAACTCGAAGAGTCCTTGAGCAAGACACTTAACCCTCAGAGACTGGCCCTGTAACTAATGATTGTAAGTCGCTCTGGATAGGAGCGTCAGACAAATACCCCATGTGTGACAAACCTTCAATCTCGAAAACCAACACATTTTTAAAAACAACTGCGCAAGACACCATTCATCATTCAATTTCCACCGCAGTTTTAAGAGCCACTGACCTTCCAGGCATTGTGATCTCTCTTGTCCAGGCTCAGAAGTCCTGCAGAGACAAAATTTGATATTAAGAAACTAAGATGATAACCCTTTCTCAGTCCCACAAGTAAGACATTTGTATTGTTACAGTAAAGTGGACAGTAAAAAGGTAAGAGCAGCAACACAGATTAAAAGCCTTATAACAGTATAGTATAAAAAGTACATTATACAAATATAAAAAGGCATATACAAATTCTAAAGAAGGAAATTTGGAAGAGGCTGCATCAAGACTGTTTTACATTAAATACATACAGGTAAAACACCACTAGCACGTGAACAGACAACTATGTCCACGTTTTTCTTGAAATATAGTACTTATCCACATTATACACTTTTAGACTGAATATAGAACAGGCATGCTAATTTCTAATAGCTTTGATACAGAATGCTAACACGTTAGACTAAAATCACTTTTCAGCCATATGAAGCAAAACCTGCATCTAACCGAGGCACGACTAGACCCCCAGGGTGTAAAAGTGCAGTACTGAGTTTATGAACATGGTTATAAAGTGGTAAAAATCTTAAAAGATTTCAAATTTCACTGAAGTTTGGTCGCTCAGAGACTCAGCCCTCTCCTCTCGCACAGCGCTGAGCACTATCCCCTCAAAATCCACAGCATCGTGCGCTTATACTCAACAGAACCGGGGCAGAACAGAGGTTTAATCTTTTATCTACACTCTCAGATAAATATCGGAGTGGTTTGTGCTCGAGAATTTGATTAAAAATTAGATTTTTTAAAACAGTGCCGGAGTTTACCTGCCTGATACACAACAAAGATGGAGGAAAAGGACAGCCGCAAAGCATTCTGGGAACAAAAAGACCAGGCGAGGAACGAGAAAAGACAAAATAAAATAAAATAAATAAAATAAAATAGAGTACAGTGGAAGAAAGTAAAATAAAAAGAAAATAAAATAGAATAAAAAATAAATAAATGAAATATAACGAAATTAAAATAATAATAGTACTACTATTAATAATACAAATAATAACAAATAATGGTAAAAAAATAACAATAAATAATAATTATTATTTTTGTTTTCTTCTTCTTCTTCTTCTTCTTCTTCTTATTATTATTATTATTATTATTATTATTATTATTATTATTATTGCTAGTGTTAAGCATTATTAAATAGCAACATAGAAAATCACAACAATAATAAATTATAATGGCAAAGCAGTTGTTTACACATTAATAACAGAAAAGTATATTTTTTATGTATCAGTTCTATCCATTCATTGTTTTTTAAATGTACAAAATGGTTTGAAGATTATGTGCTCTATAGGGCGTTCTGCCAAATATATGAAAGAAGTGATGATGAGTGTGATGAAACATTTTAACAGAAATTTTACAGTACCTACTACAATGGACATAATAATAATAATACTACTAATAATAATAATAATCATCATCATCATCATCATCATCATCATCATCATCATCATCATCGTCATCATCATTATTGTTATTATTGTTAACCATACTACTTGCATTATCTGAGAAAAAATACCAGGAGGATATAATTTATTTAATATGGAATTATATTTAAAGATATTTTATCTTCTTTCTACATGAAGAACTTTTATTTGATCTTCAAATCATTTCCCGTTACAATGTTTGTTGACTTATGATCTGTAGATCTGCGATAAAAGTCGAGTAATTTTTCAAAATCTTAAAAAACGCATTTGTTTGAGCGTGTTGTATGGTTTTAGACTTCTGGTTAATTTTGGGGCACTTTTTAAGACTAAACCCTAATTAAACTATATTTAAATAAAAAAAATAATGAAAAAACAAAAATGTTTCCCTAGTCCCGCCTCCTTCAGGACCGGAATTGGGCGAGCTCGCCATTTCAGGAGAGCCTCTGAGCAGCAGCAGGCTGGAAATCTCACAAAAATACAAAATTCAGATTCATAATGTCCACAGAAAGCGCTGCAGACCAGGTAGGATGCATGTATATTTTATTTAAATGCTGAAAATGTGGATTTTGCCTGTGTATTCGTTGCTCGGGGAACATTAGCGAGTTAGCCTGTTAGCTAACTAATAATGAGCCTGGCGAGAGACAATAATGACACAAGTGGTGGGAATATTGTCTGGTTTTGGGTCTTATTCTTTTCATTAATTAGCGGGACATATGCTCTAATATATTAAATCAGCCTGACTCGTTAAAAGCATGTTGTTTTGAGTGAATTAACTAGTATGCTAACAGTTAACTAGTATGCTAACACGCTGCTGCTTGGCTTCATGGAGATCAGACAATGTTTTGAAACTTCAGAGCACAATTTTAATAACAATCCTGCATATTTTACGCAAGTTATTTACGTCCTAACCTGGTTAAGATGTGCTTATTTGCTCAGTAGGGTCTTTAGCAGGGTTTTGTAAACAGAAAAGGTAGACATTGAAAACTGCACTCAGACCTAAAAAAATGCCCACTTCGTGGTGTTTTGGCTGGCTTATCGTTTACTTTGCATGTGTTCAGTAAAGAATATCATTGTTTTCGAACCTCTGTTCTTCTGACTCAGTATTATGGTAGTTTAGATTAGTAGTATTTATTGTACAGAGTTGTCGAGGTTTGAAACTAGATTTTTGATTGTGTGTTCTTGCTTTGTCCCAGTCCCTTCACTGCACAATTTAGAGCAGCATAACTCATGGTATCACTCATGTTTAGACCTGGAGGGCTTTCAGTCTTTTCCTCCACACGAATTGAAGAGACCTTTTGAAAAATTGTCCGCTGGTGTGGCCTCCAAGGATTAGATTGGGCTTCTTGTGGTTTAGTACTAGCTTACCTTCATCAAACCTGCCTTATCTCCTCATGATAAGGGATGGATGAAAGAAATCGGGTTTAGCAGAGTGCAGGGCCCTATGGTCTCCGAAACTGACTGAGGAAA
Source organism: Brachyalestes nurse (assembly GCA_037974405.1). Taxonomy (NCBI): domain Eukaryota; kingdom Metazoa; phylum Chordata; class Actinopteri; order Characiformes; family Alestidae; genus Brachyalestes; species Brachyalestes nurse. The sequence goes on from JBBPCY010000019.1 coordinate 19,308,619, forward strand.
TCAGTGTACCTTGGTCTGACCTATTTCCACATGCTTTTGTGCTCTTTATGTACATACATCAAGTAGTTTGTCTAATTTGATGAGTCATTTTCGCTGGCAGGCCATTAATCATCTTATGTTTTAACGAATTGTACTTGCTGTGTAAAGGTTGTGTGTTTGCGTGTAACCTGTAGGTTGTTTGGTTCCATTTATTTCGCATATTGATCATATTTTTGTCGTCTCGTTCCAGGCTGCGGAGTACATCCCGGAAAAGGTGAAGAAGGCAGAGAAGAAGTTGGAAGAAAACCCATATGACCTCGACGCATGGAGCATACTGATTCGAGAAGCACAGGTTTAGTGACACAGGGTTGCATTCATTTTTACCCGGGGAAACACTTCTGTGGGAGAGTTGGTATTGGGATGGTGGGGAGGGGTTTGGTAACTGTCAATCATGTAAATGGGACTGACCGTTCCCTTATTTTGTATGTAAATGCCTTTTAACTTTTTCTAGAACCAACCTATAGACAAAGCAAGGAAGACATACGAAAGACTTGTCGCCCAGTTCCCCAGTTCAGGCAGATTCTGGAAACTATACATTGAAGCTGAGGTTAAAATCCATTTTTCTATCACTTTCATGTGTGCAAGATCACGTCTCCCAATCGGAACAACAATGTGAATTTCACATGCCTCTCGTGAAGGTTTCAAACTGACAGTAGTCACTTTTGTCACAGCTTGTACTATTTGGGGACGGCGGGAGGGTTGGGGAGGGTTGTATTCATTCTTTTTTCATTTTTTTTCCAGTTTTATAAGGTTAAGTTCATATTGTTGCATGTTTTATCTGCAACAGCATTAAACTATTTTAATAGTATTGAAGTGCTTTAGCCTTTTATTCACTTGTTGTGTCAATTTCTTGCCTCCTGTGTCATTTCTTTGAGATTATTGTGGTGTATATGTGTGAACACTGCAAATAGATCTGTCAATATTAACACCTGTTTCAATATGGCAGCATGTATTTTATACTAATCATGTATTTTAGAGTCAGGTTCCAGTTTCAGTAGTCTGGCCTAATTTTTCCAACACTTAATGGACTGAAACACATTCTTAACACTTGTAGATGTGAGGCACATGGCATTTGTGAACTACACACCATTTTTTTTGTACGATAAACAGACCCTTAACACCACAAAGACAATCACCACTTAAAATCACCACTTAAGCCCGGCTTAAAATAAGTGGTTATAGGGGCCTTAAGTTGTTGCTACATAGCAGGGGGGCTTAAAATGGTAAGTATTTCACAATTAACCCTGAACACATGGTTTGTTTTAATCCCAGGTTTATTGTAGCCTCCAAGTTAAAACAGGATTGGTTTAGCATTCTTGTTTTTGTTATTTAGTTTATTTATAGCCTAAAACTATATCTCCTCATGGCATTTGTATTATGAAGCAGTGGGCCAGAGCCCTTCCCTAGGAACCAAAAACAGAAGCCCAAATAAAAGGCTCCTCCAAAATGGGCTGTGTTCAGATCTCCTTCGCCTGACATCCTGTTCTCCTGTTGCGAGCAAGATGTTTAACCACAGTATGCTCAAAGGGAGACTCTAAATTCACAACATGTTCACATTTGAATGTTTTTCCAGAGGAGTGTAGCAGCTACACACAGTCGTGCACAACAGTTTGGGCAGCCCTGGTCAAATGCCTTGTGGTGTAAATAAGTACACACCCTCTACAGAGACACACTTCTGCACATTTTAACAGGTTGGGGGTGAATAAGACGTGCCCTGTGCAAAAGTATATGTTAAAGCCAACATAGAAATTGTGCACCAACATTTTGCAGAAAAAAAGCCATCATTTGGTTTGTTTTTGTAGAGGATGTATTACCTTATTTTCACAGAGTATTTGTAAATTAATGGGGTGTGTTCAAACGTTTGCATAAACCTGTGTGTTCTTAAAAAAAAGTTTGTGTCATAACACTAAATTGATAGTTATCTTTAGGGCAGGGCTGCCAAACTGTGTTCCTTCCAGGCCACAGCTCTGCAGAGTTGAATGTTTTCCCTCTTCTACTGAATTCAGCTCACGTAGGCCCTGCTAATTAACAGATGAGGAAAGACTGCGGTGATTTGGCCCACCTGGACGGGAGTCTGGCACGCCTCTGGATGAGTGTAATCACTCATGGTCTTACAGTATAGTCTGCCTTTTTCCACAACGTGTGTAGATTGAGGAACTGAATTGTTAGCTTTAGAGAGAGTACGATGAATCTTTTTCTTTCCTGTTATCAAAATCTTATTTGCCGATCCAGTATATCTATAACCTTTACTGACTCACTACTCTCACACACTCCTGCCCCACAGGAAGGAAAACACAGCAACAGCTCAACATGACCTCACACAGTGTGTGTGTGTGTACGCGCGTGCGCGTGCTGTTTTTGGATAGATTTGTTACAGAATTAATTTTCTTTCCCTCCCCCTTCGTTATCCAGTTCAGCATTTCTGCTGTTGGTTCTGTCCCAATTTCAGTATCAGATCAGTGCTACCACTTCAGGTTGTTTTTATGAATTTTCAACACCCCACCCCCTGCCACCCTAAACAATTTTCACACAGCCTTTATCAAGATAAACGAATTTCCTGTTGCTTAGATGTTTGTCGGCCCAAATGTACAGAATTACTGAAGCAATTGCAAAATGTAAAGCAAATATTTGGAAACTCAGTTTTTGCATATCTTGAATATTTGCTTGTTTCCTCAAATATTTCATGATGGCCCCTTTTCTACTATCATAAGTGCCTAAGTGTCTGTCCTGATTTGCCCTTAATATCCCTAATCACCCCCTCACCCCTCCCCCACCCACACCCATAGCCACTATAGTAATTGATAGACTTAACGGACTGGTGTCATTTAAATATGCACTTTTTTATTTCAGTGTTGCGCATGGCCTGTGCCATTTTGAAATGACCAATCTGTCAGGAGGACTGTATTTGCTAGATAAAGTTCTAGAAAGCTAGAACTTAAGCTCAAAGTTGTGACGTCTGTATTTTTTAGAGGCAGATTCATATGCTGCCTGTTGAAACCATGTGTCTGACTCACTGACTGACATGTTTTTCTTTCCAGGAATAAACTTGGTTGACAATTCCAACAAATTTGTTTAATTATTGGAATGTAGTTTTGTGTCTGAGGGAGGCGTGTGTGTGTGTGTGTATAAGCTTGTGAGTGAGTGACAAAGCATAACTGATGATTTTGCATGAATTCTTCATGTGTCTACAGTATTTACACACCCACCGTTCACAGAGTGATCTCGTTGTTGGAGAGTAATAATATAGCTGATTTTTGAGCTCCCCCCAGTCTACCTGCCTCCACTTCTGTATTTGGGAGCTGTGAGCGTCCAGTCTGGGTGGGATTTGAGGCCCACAGGCTTTGTCAGACAAAAATAACCAGAGGACCTTAAACGTCTCGGCTCTGTGGGTTCCAATGAGGGAAAAAAAAATCGTATTTTTAGAGAGGACTGAGGCCCAGATAAAATGCCATTTCATCGCCTGCCAGCAAACAGAGCCCATGCCTGTGTGGTGAACTACTAACCTCCTTTCTGCTCTGTGCAGTCAGACAGAGTGTTAGGAAAGTGTTTATTGGTGATAATAGTTGGTGTATAATTTGTGATGCCCATTTTCAGTTTATTTTCCCTGTAACCCGCCTCGTGCTGGAGGAGTGTGACGTCAGGGCCTCTGGTATTTGTAGCTGTAGTTTTTTTTTTTTTCACCGTCTCGGTGGTTTTCATTTTGTCAGGAGCTCTGGGGAAATTATTGCTGCACATTCACTCAGTGGACGGAGTATTTTCCGCTGGTGTACTCGCTGAAATATCTCCTGTGCAGTCATTTCTATCCATTGGCTTGTGTGATGTTAGACTCATATCAGTATCAGCAGAGTAGTGTTAAATGTTGTATTGGCATCGGATAATCGATTAGATTAGACTTATAAATAATTTGATAACACATCGGGCTTGTGTTCTAAAGGTACAGGAGTGCACTGTACTGAACACTAGTGCACACAAACCTCCATCCTCTGTTGTGAGCAAGACCCTAAACCACAGTTTGCTCAAACTGAGAGTCTTAATTCCAGACTTGTTTTATGCCGAGTCTTTTTTGCATTTTTTTCAGGAGCAGTTTGGGCACGCCCCTTTTGTACAGAGACACACTTCTGCACAATTGAATGCACAGTTACTGTGGGGGTGCTCTTTGCAAAAAAAAAAAAATTGTTTATATAGTAAAGCCAGCAGAAAGAAAGAAACACATTATGGATTGTTTTTTCGTTGTAGCGGATATATTAACAAAAAGATACTTTGGAAAAAACAGTTGGGCAGTAAAAAAAAAGATTATAGTTTGTTTTTTGTACTGGGTGTATTAACTTATTTTCAAATTGGATATTTGTAAATGTAAACTTTTGCCTAAACTTGTGTGTTCTTGAAAAACGAAGTTTGAGTGTTAATACTAAATTGACAACACTGAAATCTTTAGGGCAGGACTGTAAAACTGTGTTCCCTCCAGGCTGCAGCTCTGCAGTGTTTGTGTTGTAAACTGTACTTAACACTACACTGTACTAGTCTAGTGTTTTGCCTGCTACCAACACGCCTGATCCAACTAATCAGGGCGTTCCCCAGCTGTTCCTGAGCTGAAGTGGATGTGTGAACACTAAACTGTGCAGGACAGGGGGTCCTCCAATGCACCATACAACTATGCAATGTGATTTAACTGCATTTATAGCCTTCTACAAATAAAATTGACTTTTCTGGACCAGATAGTTTTGTCCCATTTTTGTCCCAAATGTGTGTACAGTTATGTGCAAAATTTGAGCACCCCCAGTCAAATGACATTTTGTTGCATTTTTTGTAGTAATGATTTAACACAGTCTTTAACGAGATGAAAACTTCAATTTGCATCTTGTGCTGAACAAGGGTTTGCTGAACAAATATATTACTGTTTGAAGAAAAACAGAAATATACAGTAAAATAGATGAATATGTGTGTAGCAATGGCCACCCAACCCTCCTCCAGGAAGTCATCTTTCCTGTCCCCTCTTTTCTTAAAACTCCAGCCAGTCAGGGACCTCTGTAGAAGTTCATTAGTGAAACAGGTGGTGGCTAAAACCAGACTTCTCAAGAAGATAGATCTCCAGCTCCAGGGTCGTATACTAATTATTTTCACATAATCTACAAAAACGCCATTTGTTCCCAAACCTTGACCCTGATGGTGTGTATTAAAGAATATCATATCGGCACTGTCCCAGGGTGGGTCTGTCGGTGCATTCCTGATTTATTTGTCCTGTTTGTTTTATTTTTCCTTTAGAATTTGGTGAAAGGGATGTAACAGAGAAAAATAAACCCCGATAAAATATAAATGCCATGTTTGTTGCTGGTAAAGTATCCCGAGTTCAGGTTATGAGTATGATTTTGGCTTTGAGTGATTACACAAACTTACAAAATATGATCCGGCTTCCGTTTTCTCTCGTATGCGGCTTCGCAGATGTGCTGCTTTGTATTTGGGAGGCAGGCGTTATGGTCTGCTCTGCTGTTCCACACTGGGAGGCCTGGTGGGGGAGGGGGGGGCGTGCTGATTCAGCTCCAGTTTTATTGCAGTTTCTCTTCTCTGCGTACGCATGCACGGATATGTCTGTCGTTTTTTGGCTCTGAGGGTCTTTGACCTGTGCATGTTAAGGGGCTTTAGGATTGAGGGATGGTAGATTGCTTGGTTCAGGTATTCGCTTGAGTAAACCATGTCATAACTGCACTGCAAAAAACTCCTGATCTAACCAAGAATTGCTTATTTCTCGTCTAAAATTCCTCTTTATCTTGTTTTGAGAATAATATACTATATAAGAGCAGATTTGTAAGATTATTAAGATTGTTTTAAGATTTTTTTCCCCCTATTTCAAGAAATCTCAGACTAGAAACAAGTGAAATTATCTGCCAGTATGATATTTAGACTTGGTAAGATTTCTTGAAATTGGAAAAAAATATCTTAAAACAATCTTAATAATCTTACAAATCTGCTCTTTGTATCGTATATTATTCTCAGAGCAAGACTGAGAAGACTTTTAGGGTATAATAAGTCTTGGTTAGATCAGGAGTTTTTGCAGTGAAGGCCTGTGTCTCCAAACACTGGTTTAATAGCCGCCACGCATTCGCTCTTCACATTTTCTCACAGAAATGCCTCTATTTTAACATGGTGATCTGTGACCTGTGAGTCCGATGCCGTGATGGCGATTAAGACGAGGTTCTGTCGTGGAGCCGTGCTCTGGTTCCCACACGGAGTGTGAGAGTAAGAGGCGTCCCTCTCTCAGAAAATGTCTTTTGGAGGAGAGCTGGAGCCGAAAGCGGACCTCGTGCCGCTCGCACGTGACGAGGGCCTCGGATTCCTCCAGCTGCGTCACCATGGAAACTGCCAGTAATGTGGAGGCAGCGTTCCCATCCTCGCCCTGGCAGCGGCTGGCCGGGGAAGAACGGCTTCCTCCGAGCTGACCTGAGCGGAACCCTGCTCTCACCGCGTCATGGTGAAACCGGTTCCCCTGGCGAGGGCTCTGTCACTGCCGAGGAGGAACTCGTAGTTCTTGACTCATAGCTGGTTGACACACGCTTTCCTAGAAAAACCTCAACTTCAGACTCAGGCTCAACAAAAATATGACATTTAAACACTCGATGGAAAAATAAGGTCCAAGATTATTTGGAGTCTTCTACTCCTAAACCAGAACATGCCCCTTCTCCCATTATAGCATTACCTTAAAGGGCTGATACAGCACCTCTGGGCATCATATCATGTATTCACTGTCACATTTCATATCTGCCTTCATTATTTATTATTACATTACTTGCTGCTTTACAGGTCTTTGCTTCTGTTTTCATTGCTGTGCTAATGTGGGACAATGCACTGTAACGTCCCACTGTCCGTAAATCTGCCAGATAGTTTCTACACTTATAACTTAAAACACTCAAATTTAGCGTTCATGTTTTATCTTTAACTTGTGTTCCTGTTTTAAGTTGTTTTGCACAGGTTCAGGATACATTTCACTGTGTGTTGTACTTGTATAACTTTGCATGTGACGAAGAATCTAGAATCTTGACGTATTCTTTGCTAACAAATACATTTACACCATTTTCACCTTTTGAGTTCCATCATTAAGATTAAATAAGATAAACCTTTATTAGTCCCACAGTGGGGAATTTGCATTGTCACAGTAGAAAGTGGACAGAACAAAGTTAAGAGCAGCCAACAGGAGAATAAAACTATACCAACAGTAAAGTATAAAATGTACACTATACATTCTAGAGATATAAATTAAATGTGTATTGGAAAGTATATATGAGTATGTAAACTTGTGTACAGAGTGGATATATAAATATATGTTGAGCACTAATATATATATTAGTGTTATATTGGGGGGGGATTCTCAGACGCCATTTTGTTTGGAGACACCTTTTCTTTACCACAAAATTATAAACCAATAAACGCTTAAATACCGCTTCCTTTCCATTCATACTGAGGACAAGGCTTCGG
>JBBPCY010000019.1:19350648-19363780 GCA_037974405.1 Brachyalestes nurse
AGACGGGTTTACCTTGAAAAGAGGCGAATACAGGTTTACCTTTACATTTTCTTTAAGGGTAATACATTAAACTGAGTATGAAATGTTCTGAGAGAAAGAAAGAGAGTGAGAGACAGAGTGCGCATGCGTGCCTGTGACCGTCTCTTAGATGCGCGTGTGTGCTAATGCTAACTGCTAATGCTAGCGGTTTTTAAGCATTTTCCCCCGGGGATCCATAACGTTTTTATTACTGTAAATTAAATAAAAAGAGGTGAATATGGGTTTAACTTTACATTTTCTTTAAGGCTAATGCATTAAACTGAGTTAAAAATGTTCTGGGAGCATATTTAGGGTTTACACTATAAAAATAGGCATATTTTTTTTTTACCAAAACACAACAACAATGCGGTTCTCCACTTAATGCGGGTGCTCTTGGAACGTAACCCCTGTGAAAAGCGAGGGATTACTGTACACCCATATATTCAGTCCATATTTGTTAAGACCCTTCCATCTTACATCGAAGTAGTGTTCTAGTCCATATGGCTCACCGAATGTGGCACAATACAGCATTTAACCAATCAGAATAGTGCTCACATGTACATATATCACTCTTAAAGTCATGTTAAAAAAGTATCCTGTTTAGTTCTGAGGGATTAAGAGAGATTGGAAAATGAGTAATGACTTTTATATAAGACGAAAAAATTAATCAATACGAGAAAAATGTAGGATATGGGCCCTTTAAATGCTGCTATTGTAAGCAAATCAGTCATTCTATGGAAGAACAGTTAGGAGTAGTGGAAACTGAAGCTCTATACGATAATGAAGTGGAAGAAAACTCCTCACCATCGTCCTCACTCCCAGCCTCTGGAGACGAGTCCAGTGAGGGGGTGGAGAACTCCTCCTTCCACTTCTTCCTCTTTTTGGGAGGAGGTTCGGCCTTGGTTTTTGGCTGCTTGGGCCTGGGCTTGGCCAGGCCTTGCTTTGTGCTGGGTTTCAGTGTGGAGGAGTCGGACAGGACCGGGGTCGCAGCGCTGTGGGCCAGGAGAGCCTTCATCTGACAGCCTCTAAATAAACCGTGAGAGAGACGAAAACACAAACCACACGATGAACCCTCAGAACAGTACTACTGTTAAAACATCATCTTATACAAAAATATATCCTTATTAGGAGCTTCAGTGTGTTTGGGCTGACAGCAGAGGCTTCAGATGTCACAGGAAGCTTAGAGTACAATCAGAGACCACAAACCTCTGGAAAACACTTTCTGTAACATTAAAAATTGCATGGATTTTTAAATAAAGGCTGATGTTTCAAATTCAAAAGATCTAAACATATTTTTATTTCTGATTGTAAAAAATGCAGAAAAACATGCGGTGTGAGAAGCCCAACCGTGTGTGTGTGTGTGTGTGTGTGGGTGGGTGGGGGCATAAATGGCAGTTTTGACTGAAGTAGCTGCAGATAGAGAGTAATCATAAATACAAAAACCCAGTCTGGAGCGGATTTACTTGTGATTGTACATACATTTATATAGTTTGAGTTTTTTAAAACAGTTTTAACGCGTGCAGTTTCAACATTGTTCTGTTTTTGGGTCAGCTGTGTCCAAACAGTGGGTTAAATTATAACATTAAAATGTTTATCATATCGACTGGTTTGTGCTGAAAAGGATACGAGACACTTGTACACTGCACAATGTTCCTGGACTTAAATATCAGGAAAGAGTAAGTAATTCAAAACCGAGACAAACACCCTCAGGGTTCTAAGGGTTACAGGAGACGGCCGTAACGGCGGCTGAAAATGAACAATGTGATTTCAGCGAGTGTAAATAAAATGGCAAATATGCAAATGACACATGACTCAACTGGCAGAACTGAAGCTCAAAACAAAAATCAGAAGCTGCAGCGTAGACTGACAACGACTGTCTGCTGTTTTGTTCTTTGAGAAGGTTGTTGAGTGGGCTCGACTCGATCTGGGAGATTTCAGACCGACTGAGAAAGGAATGTGCTGTCATGGGGACATTGTTGTTGGTGTGTGTGTGTCTGTGTTTGTGTGTGTGTGAGAGAGAGAGAGAGAGAGAGTGTGTGTGTGTGTGGGATTCAATGCATGCCGCATGACTTTGTTCAAAACATTTGCCAAAAATCTGCTTTGATTCTGCTCCTGCTCGTGAGAAATCTGAGAACGTGGTGAGTGCCGAGAAGAAAAGCTGGAAGAACCCAAGAGGAGCTGCAGTCGTACCTCATGGAATGCATGGGCTTGCACCTCGGCTTCCTGCTGCAGACTCGCACGTACTCCCGCTTGTTCACAGTGTCCAGAAACTTGACGTACACTCTCCGGTACATGGTCTTAGCATCTCCAAAGTAACCCAGATACTAAAAGAGAATGGGCATTTTAAAACAGGCGATGCTCATTTCTAGTCATTTGTTCCTCAGAATTGGACAGAAGCTCCTTGTTCTACTGATACACAGTACTGTGCGAGGAAATTTATTTTTAAAACCTGTTCAGCCGAGCAGTATGTTTGTAAAACCTAATATTATAATGTTTTAAATGAATATTAACACAGTAAATGGAGATTTTATATCTCAATGTGTTTGCTTGATCATTCCCAGACCTCCTCATGGAAAGAGGTCATTTTATCAAATGCATCTGCTTTGACTCGATCAGTCCTTCATTAAATTAAATCAGGAGCTGCTGACGGAGTTTCACAAAAAGGACAAAGTTCCTTACTGCTCAGATAAATGTCTTTAAACAGCTTGCACAAGAGCTTTGCACACTATATGGCCAAAAGTATGTGGACAAACGTATGCCCCTCATTACTAAATGTTCAAGCTACAATCTCTGAGGTATAAAATCAGCCATGCAGTCTGCATAGACATACACTGGCAATGGAATGTCAACTCTTCCAACAGTCAGTTTGTAAAATTTCTCCACCGTTAGACCTGCCCTAGCCAACCGTAAGTGGGGTTATTGTGAACTAGAGTCATCTAAAAACAGCTGAATCACAATGTTAAAACCACGCAACCCACGGAGCAGGTCTGTTGAGTGATAACGTGCGTCATGCATAAAAAGCAGTTTGGGGAAGAGCCTTTCCTGTTCCAACATCATTGTGTAGATTTGTTATAGACGCAAAAGGAGGGGGTCTATAATAATGCTCATGGTTTTGAAATGGGTTGTCTAATAAGCTCATACAGGCGTGATGATAAACTGTCCACATACTTCTGGCCATATAGAGTAATTGTGACTAAAAGGGGTGGGATCTGAGCACCTTGAATTCCAAAAGACTTTCATATGTACTCACACTGTTGGTGGCCGAAAACACTCGCTTTCCGTCTCTCAGCTCCGGTATGAATTTCTGCAGCAGAGCCTTCTGCACTTTCCAGATAGCTGGTGGCTCTACCCCAGCCTGTAACGTGACCTGCATTACACAGAACAGGCTTTAATGAGGAAGAAACAATGAAGATGGACAGACCGACGTCATAAACAACAGTTTGGTGAAATAACTCATTTACACAGTCGTTCCCTCTCACCATTTTAATCTGTTTTTATAACAGTATATCAGGACCAGAAACCACATCAGCTATTAAGAATGTATTTACATCTCCGAGCAGTTTAAGTGTAAGATCATTAAATGAAGCAGTGAACACAATACTGATTGCTAGCTTCTATTAGTTGTTATTACTAAATTAGCATTGTACACTGTCTGGTACACCGAGGGAGGTAATCATTTCCAGTCTAGACTTTACACTGGAAAACTGCAATGACATGATAACTTTGAATATAATTTGGTGTAATGTTCTTATTATCCTTCATTTCAACTTTTTAACATTTCAGAATGAATTTGTTAAGATGTATGTAAAGTCAGTCAGAGTGGGTTTGGTGTAAACTGAGTCAGGAACATTCACAGCGGTGGTGAACAGGCCCAGGAGAATATTCATTAATTCATTCTTTCATTCGTTTTCTGTAACCGCTTAAACCTTACTAGGGTTGCGAGTACCCGGAGTCTATCCCAGATTCACACACTCACACCGGCCGTCGATTTAGAACCCCAGTTCACCTGACCGCATGTCTTTGGACTGTGGGAGAAACCCGGAGACCCCGGAGGAAACCCACCCCACCATGAGCAGAACATGAACCAGGACCTGGATTCAAAGCCCAACCCTGGAGGCGTGAAGCAACAGTACTGCCTACTGTGCCACCGCGGGGCCACCCCAGGAATATTTTACACAAAATGCTTACATCTGCTGTCTGATCCATTATTTTATGATAATTTCGAAAATGTTTTTTAAATAAGCTATTCATGGTAGATATATATTTATATATTTATATATATAGGTCACTGTATAGCTAAGTACTGCCCCCAAAATATGCATACAGCTAAATTGTAAATAAAATGGATATACGTTGTTGACAGTGTGACCCCTGGTTCCATTCACCACCACTGTAGAAATCTGAAAGGCAAGGTTCTCTACAATAAACTATTTCACATCAAACCATCCTGAATGCCTCTGACTGTACCCTGAACTCTGCAGAAAATATGAAAAATATGAAAATTGGACAAGATGACCAGGGCTTATTAATAGGGATGTAAGCATTACGACATAAATGCCTTACACCAATAAATATAGTTTCATTAAACAAAGTAATGACCAGTTCCCTCTACACTGACCGACTACAGAACAGTGCACATCAGATTCACTGTAAGGTTTTGTTCGATGATAGACAAAATAAGGATGGAATAATCGATCATAACAAATTGTTCATTTCTGTGTTGACAAACTCATCACTAGCTCATTTGTATAATACATTTTAGAGCGTTGTCAAATGATTTCAACATTTATGTTTAATTTCTACAAACAAATTCAAGTTTTTTAAAACAATCAGTTTAACTATTGAGATTAATAATACTTGAAAATGTACATGGGAACACATACTATATCATTTTAGGCCTACAGCCAGGTGAATCAATGGGTCCACCACTCAGTAGGCCTTAATAATAAATAAAATAAAAGTCCTAAATACAAAGGTCAGTTACCTTGAGGCTTTCTATCTCCTCATTTTTCACCACAAACTCATCCCGTTCTCGGTACATGCCCTCCCCTTCGCTGTCGGATAGCTCCTCATCCGTTAGGCCCTCAAGAGCTATAGTGGTCAGCGGTACAGCCAGTTTGTCTGGAGGCACGTTCTTCACCAACTCCTCAGCCGACACTTCCACTTTCTGCGCAGGCTTCTGCTGCTCCTGTGGTTTTATCTCCATGGACTGGCCACTCAACAGCTGCTCTTGCTTAACTTCACCTGAACTTGTGCTGTCTAAAGAAAGGACTCAACATTACATGTCTGGGCTGAGTGTGTGTGTGAAAAATAGCTCTATAGAACTGAAGTGAAAGTAGAAACCTCACTAATCCGGGTAAACATTAAAAAAAAAAATCGAAATTCTACATCGAATTAGAATGAAGTGAGATTACATACCTGCTTTCTGCTTCTTGTCTGACAGTTCATCTAAAGAGGAAAGAGCAGAACTGATGCTCTTTTGAAGGTCTTGGTTTTTACCGACCGATTCGTCCTCGTCGGAGGAGAAAGACGGAAGCGTTTCCAGGTTCTTCTGAAGCTCCTCGTCCAATCTCTTGGTGGAACTAACAGTATGGACATCTGGTGACACCAGCTGCGTTGACTGAGGCAAGAGTTTAGGAGGCACAGACACTGGATTGGATAGTCTCTTGGAGACTGAAGGCTTTTTCGTGCGGTTTGGTGACCGTATGGGTGGGGAGGAGTATTGCTGCTTGGGCCCAGATTTAAGGAAGTCCAAGAAGGATCCCATGAATCCCGTCTTAACCTCTGGCTGCTTTTCTTCCACTTCTCGTATTTTCTGACGCATTCGCTCCTGCTGTTGGTAACTATCATATCCCTCAGATGTGGATGAGGAACTCGTCTCACTACCTCTGGAGTTCTGCCGCTTTGCTTGGCTACTCCTTCTCTGAGGTTTGGGCTCACCGTTTTCATCTTCCAGAGCTTGCTTAGAAGAACCCTTAGATCTGACCTTCTTTTTAGGAAGACCATCAGAGGAGCATTCCATAACGCAGTCCTCTGCCTTGACATTCTTTACTCCCTTGGGCTGATTATTATTTTTGGACAGACTGTCCGTTTTCACAAGCCCAGTTGGGTTAAACTCCTGGCCAGCCAGGTGAAAGTCACCGACAGTACCTCCATTCAAGGAAGAATCATGACTAGGATTCACACAATGCTGCTTGGTCAGGGCCTCATTTTTCTCATGGCAGCTGGTCACCTTCTCAGATATTTCGTGCTTCGAGCAGCGCTGCATGTGGGAATTTGCCAGAGTGAAAGCCTGCTGCCGGTCAGCTTCTTTTTGAGGGTTTGCCGTCAACTGGGTGCCGTTTAGGGGTAAGCTCATGGTCTGTGTGTTTGGGATGATCATGTTCTGGGAAGAGAAACTATTAGCATCATGTCTGTTTTCAACTAAATGAAAGTGGCACTTTGAGTCGGCAGGACTGGATATGGTTGGTAAATCCCCTTCAGAGGAAGCAGATTTGAAGTCCTGAGGCGTGACGCCGCACGCAGCTGCTGTGGCTGCTAGGATATCGTCCACGTTGGACAGAATGTTTCTCTCGTCGGCCATTAGCATGGATTCAGGGAAGCAGATGGAGTTCAAGGCGAAATGCTGCTTGGCTTCATGTGGATTTGATGGGCTGCTGAAATGATCTTTTGCTGCCAGGTGCTGCTTGGCAGACTCTGTGGACTCTGCGGTTTGGTGATTCGGCTGCTGGTTCCCACGTGTGCCACCTGCTGAATTTACAACGTCTTTATTCATCTGCAGGTACTGGACTGGCACTGGCTGCATCTGCACTGCAGGCTTGGACTGGCTCTGCCCTGCTTGGAGGAGTGTCTGCTGGAGCAGGATCATCTGTGTGTGGTCCAGCAAGACTTGGGCATTGGGAATCCGAACAAACGGTGTCTGGTCCTGAGGCACCTGTCTGTGATCTGGCTGCTGAACTCTATTGCTCTGGGCTTGATGGCTCTCTTGCTGAATGGTGGGGGCTTTGAGAAGCAGAGTATGTTGTTTTAGCTGGTCATTGCTCAAGGCAACATGGGAGGACTGCATTAATGTGGAGCTATTTTCTGGTCCAGGGATTATATGAGTGTGGGCACTGCTTACCAGCTGTGCATGTTCACCTAAAGTACTCATTCTCTCATCTTTGATGGACGACATTTGCACGAGGCCTACCATCTGATCCTCTGATCGAGAGCTGCTTCGGATCACGCTCTGCGTGTTGTGCCTGTCCTCCGTTTTTGACACAACATATACAACGTTGTTCTGTACCCCAATTTCACCATGCGTGACTGCCTGGGCAGAGGTCCCCACAGATGCCTGCTGTAAAGCCTGCACATCTTGAATAGGAAGCTCACCACAGCCCTCTTTGGATGAGAGGAACACGGACTCATCTTGTTTCCTTTTGCCATAGGTTGGCTTTGATTCCACTGATAACTGGTTATTCTGTAAGGCTTGAGTAAAAGTGGCAGTGGAGGACGTAGGTGAATGGACAGACAGCAAATACTTCTGGGACTGCTGCGACAGGAGCCCGTCAGCCTTGCTACCTGGAGATTGCTGCATCAGGATGTAATCCTGAGTGGAGCTGGAGGTTGGTAAACTGAGGACACTGGAAGAAGAGAAGGGAGGACTAAAGGTGAGAGACTGACCTGACGTGTAGCTCTGGGAGGGGCTAGCAGACGCTGGCCCCTGAGTATAGTAACTGGCAGCCGGCAGACCCTGAGAGTGACTGGAAGAATAATTCTGAGAGGGATTGCCCATGCAAAGTCCTTGTACCTGTGCCTCATACTCTTCCCTGTTCGCTGCAGAAGTCAAGACCTGCTGCTGACTGGAGGAGTAAATAAGAGACTGGCTGACCGGTGTCTGGTTTTCTGATTGGCTAGAAAACGATGGCAAAGGTTTGTATATGGAAGGCAGTTTCTCAGGCTGACTGGGAGAGAAGGCCTGCGACTGGCTGAGGTTGCTCAAGAGACTTTGAGAGGTGATGTAGGTTTGCGATGGGCTGATGGACATCAGGCTGGGAAGCTGTGCAGACGTGTACGCTTGTGATTGGCTTGCTATTACAGAGCCTTGTTTCTGTGCAGAGGAAGCCGTCAGAGCATGGGGCTCCGTACTCTCACCAGGGTGCTCTGTTATTTTGGAAGCTCCATCTTTGGCTTTCACTCCAGACGAGGAGGAAAACCCTGGGGAAGGGACAGAGGAGGAGGTGGTCTCTTGTTGAGCGTTGACACTAACGGCCTGGCTTGAATCTCCAGCGGGACTGCTGGGTACAGATGTGTGTCGTGAGGGATCCTGCTGGTAGGGGACATCGCTGTCGTCAGGCAGGTAACCCTGCATTGAGTGCTGCACGCTGCCAGGCAAGGGCTCCTGGACAGTCTGGGTGCTGGAAGGCCTCTGGTGGTGCTTGATGACACTACATTCACGCTGAAGTGCTCGTTCGATGGAGCCAGAGAAAACAGGGGCTCCATAAGGCTGTGAAGACGCCTGCTGAGAGTTACCCAAAGCAGAGGGCAGCAGACTAAACTGAGGTTGCAGAAGGTGGGGGGCAGACTCCTGGGCTGAACGATATGTGGACGACTGGGGAGGGAGGCCAGCGGCCAACGAGGCACCGCCCAGGCGGTCGAAGGCAAGAGCTGTTGGTACAGTACTTTGGGGGGATTTGATCTGAAGTAGAGGGTCAGGAGGAGACAGCAAGCCATTCGAGGGACTATACGTGTTGTCCTGAACTGTTAGAGCTGAGGTGGTGCCAAAACTTCTAGTGGGAAAGGTGCTGGGGTGCTGGAAGGATGAGAGAGCTGAAGGCGTGGGAAACGTCCCAGATGAAGGAAGGGCTCCGGTGAGAAAGAGTTCGGTTGAGGAATTTGTACCTATGCAGGGAAATGAAACAGAAAAAAGGAAATGTAACGAGATGAACCTCATCACATAAAACACGCGTTTGTTCCAGCACAAAGCCCCCCCCACTGATACTCTCAAAGTGACGGTACCAAAACAATAGACAACGAAGGCCGCCGTCCAAGATATCTACCATTCAGCAGAAACAATAGCTAGTTATCAGCTCTCTCATAACCTCATCGCTCTGCCTTTATCACATATCACTTCCTTTATCATACTAGCTTCATGCTTTTTCATAAATCACATGAAACTTTTGTAGGCTTATTGTCTATTACATTGTAAGACACAAGCATGTTGGAAACCTGTTCTATATTTGTAGAAACAAGGCAAAAGGGGTTATAACAGAGATATAAATGAACATGAAAATCAAAATCATTATAGAGAGAGGAAAAAAAGCAGGTGAACTGTCCAATCAAAATTATTTTCCATATGCTAGATTTAACAAGTTATTTAATCCTGTCAGGTAACAAAAGCTGCTCCTTCCTACCGGTCTGCCATGGGGACGTCCTGAACCGAGGAAGAAGTGACGTGGCTGCAGGTCCAGCCTGAAGGCCTCGGGATTCAATGGAAGAGAGGAAATTCATGACCGATGATTCAGTGGTGCTGCTTCCGGTGCTGTGCAGACTGGAATCGAACACACCAGACAGACCTGACCCGGAATCAGGAGAGTCACATTATTTAGAGCGCATGTGATTTGTTAGATGTGGTGTTATACTGAAAGTCGTCCTCTCCATGTCCTCACCTGTGGGGTGGTGGGAACTGGTGTAGGTCGGGAGCGTATGAGTGGAGGCATAGGTCTGCCGATGAAGAATCTCTGTCTCCATGTGTGTAGCACCATAACTGGAGCTAAAAGCAAAAAAAAAAAAAACAAAGCGTGTCAAAGAGAAGGGAGCTGTTACCAATGCTAAACATGTAAGTATGCATTGTTTTGTAAATGTGGGGATAATACATGAAGGGATGGGAACCAATACTGATACTGCGATATTTATCAAGACTCCTATTGATCCTACTCTCCATAATTTGGTGCAGAAAATAAAGACGTCACATGAAAAGCTGTAGAAGGTTCAGTAGTGATTTTATTGTGATGTTTTATAAGGATCTAAACTGTGTCCTGAGTTTCTGTTTCTATGAGGGAGGAGCGTCGCTACAGATGTTCTAATCAACAGAGCGGCGCTCCGTCCTCCACTGATCCAATCCAGCATCCACCGTCTGGAAATGCAGCTGTGAGAAAGTATTAACCCCCCCAGCAACACCGTCTGAAGAGGAGACTCTCCAGAGTTCAGCAGAAACCAGTCAGGAACTGGAACCAGTTTAGTACTGGTTGTACTGATAAGTGCCTTTAATCTAAGTTTTATTTAAGGAACCACAATAACAGCTTCTTTAATGTTCAGCATGGTAGTGCTAATGATGTGGTCGATCAACCAAGACATGTTTGCGGTCTAAATGTTCTTTTTTGGTTTTAAACTGGAGCTATGAATCAAATGCGGCTAACACTAAAAGTCACCCAATTCAGTTCACTAAACACTTTCCCAATTCTTCTCTAAACCCACTCAAGCCACATCCAGCTCTTTATTAAGGTGGAACAGACCTGTGGTGGTGCTTTAAGACAGTGTAACTTACTGTGAGCTTTAAAAATAAACACCACAATTGCGCTCAGCTACATGCAGAAGACTATTTACACAACAGGGTCTGTTTTCACAAACCACCGCAGAAGCAGGAAAGCTGATCTAGAGTCAGTTTTTAATAGGAAAACTGTCATAAACCCAAGATCAGTCTCTCCAGCACTGGTGTTGTCTCAAACAGCTTCATGTAGCAACAAGTTGTGTATTCTCATAATTCTCAGTAAGTCATGCTGTGTCCTAATCCACCCCCACAAGTCTTGTGCAAGTGGAGAGCCGTTTTTATATAAAAACAGTTTAGGTGACTGTTGAGTTCTAGTGTTAGCAATACTAGAAGCTTGTAGTACCACTTATGAAGCAATTCTTGGACCACAAGGATAACCTAGCTGATCAATGGGTCAGTGGAAAATGGATTTTTCTGCAGAACTATTCCTTTAAAATCCTCAATGATGAGTTCAGAGGGAAAAAGGGGTTACAAAATAGGACACTAAATTCAAGTGACATCACGATCAGGATGACGTCCTTCTGCCGTCACCACATCTGAAAATAATCATACAAAGACAATACAGGCCCACCACATCACAACATAGCAGCTTTTCATTTATGGCAGCAGGCCTCGTCTGCCGCGATCCTACCCACGCTCTAATCTCGGCCTGAATAAAAACCCGTCTGGGCCGCATGTTTAACCAACAGACAAACAGCCGCCCAGCGTAATTCTCTCAGCCTGGAGGATATCTATTATCATACTGTCCTGCCAGTCTTCAGCTTCTTCACTGAGAGATGCTGGTGCACACTGTGACACTCTCTATGATTTCACTGCAGCACCTGAGGACACGTCTCAGTATGCAAAACTGTCCAACAAATAAATATATGTACAGCATTTTCACCATCTGAATTATTAGTTAAAAAATTTTTTACGGACCTGTACAAAGCCACCTAATTCTGTCATAATTCTAATTATTATGCAAATCACCAGACAGGTGATAGATATTTAAGGATCTATTAAGTGCTGAAACAGTAATGAGTTCATTTAAAGTTAAAGGGCAGTCTAGAATTTGACTCTGTATCACCAACAACCAGTTAATAGGAGTCAGACCTGCACTGCTACAGATTCTCTCATCTTAGAAAGGAAATTGGTTTTACTTTATATATTTTCATTTATAGTTGTTCACTCAACAGCTTTCCAGTATAATAAACCTGCAGTTTATTAAATAAATTGATACATGGTAAAAAGCTGTGTTGACTGTATTACACACATCACTAAAAGCAGTAATTGACTCAGTGCTGGGTGCATTAAACTCATCAGGAGCACGGTGGAAAATCCCTCGTGAAAATTTGATGCATTTGGCAACAAAACCTCTTCTAAACTCACTGACCACTTATGTGATCCTGTTAAACAGCACACGAAGCCTAATTTACTTTGGCACTGACAGACAAAGTTAGAGAGGAGTCCTAAAGGGACATTGTGTTCATTTTGTTCATTAATTTGCAGGCATGTTTGTGTGTGTGTGTGTGTGTGTGTGTGGCAAAAATGGCTCAAAACAACTGGCAACAAAACAACAAAAGTAGAAAACAATACATGAAGTAAAGACTGGCCGACACCTACACTTGGTTCCATAAATGGTTCTCTGAGTGATGCTACAGAACCATTTAAGGTCCCTGAAAACCTTAAGGCCTCGTTCACACAGACGTCTGAATCAGGCGTTTTTCTGGCATTCGTGGCGCCAGGTGAGCACGGACTGACCGTTTTCGGTTGACATTCTGGAGGACCAAATATGTCCCATGACTCCAGTGTTCTACATTAAGGATCCATGTTTACAGTGTAGAACTATAAATCAAGATGTCCCTCATGTAAACAATCTGGACTGAAGAATTACTGCCCCCACAGGTGAATACACGAAATTACACATCGGGCTGCAGGCTGGCGTTAAACAGCGTCAGACAAACACCAGTGTAACGCCTCACAGAAGCCAATCAAGCACAGATATTACATCATTTCAATTTCATCCCATTAGTTTTAGTTTCATGTTGCAATTTTTTGAGTGCACTAAAAATGTTGCATGACATTCTGGTGTCCTGTCCTCATCACCTACACCCCGTCCTCATCACCTACATCCTGTCCTCATCACCTACACCCCATCCTCATCACCTACACCCCGTCCTCATCACCTACATCATGTCCTCATCACCTACATCCTGTCCTCATCACCTACATCCTGTCCTCATCACCTACACCCCGTCCTCATCACCTACATCCCGTCCTCATCACCTACATCCTGTCCTCATCACCTACACCCTGTCCTCATCACCTACACCCTGTCCTCATCACCTACATCCTGTCCTCATCACCTACACCCCGTCCTCATCACCTACACCCCGTCCTCATCACCTACACCCCGTCCTCATCACCTACACCCCATCCTCATCACCTACATCCTGTCCTCATCACCTACATCCTGTCCTCATCACCAACACCCCGTCCTCATCACCTACACCCCGTCCTCATCACCTACATCATGTCCTCATCACCTACATCCTGTCCTCATCACCTACACCCCGTCCTCATCACCTACATCATGTCCTCATCACC
>JBBPCY010000019.1:19414124-19429650 GCA_037974405.1 Brachyalestes nurse
AGGAGAAATATTGTCAGCAGTTCTTAAAAACTAAGGCAAAGCTGTTCAGTTCAATACTTGCAGCTATAAAAGAAAAAACCTGAGAAACTGAACAGTTTTGCAGTGCTCTCATTTTTGTCCAGATCTGTATACTATATATACACACACACATAAATAATCCATATATATATATATATCTTATACACACAATATTAACACCTCCTCTGGGATTAAATGTAGTCCTGGAATGTGAAAGCACCTTAAATGACAGCAATGTATGTCTTTATGAGGCCCAAAGAATATTATATCTGAGTAGATTCATTATGTTTAGTACCTTTTCTGAGGTTCTTACATTACAGAAGGACTATGTAATAACATCTGAAAAGTCTACTCATTCATTTTGCCATGGGGTCAGTTGTTCCAGACCAGACCTGGAGGACCCCCTGCCCTACACACATTAGTGCCTACACCCCCCCACTACAACAATCAGGTGTGTTAGGAGCAGGAAAAACACTCAAACATGCAGGACAGGGTCCTCCAGGACCACCACCCTACTGTATATTACCCTCCCACCACACAGGCAAACAATCGGCGGTGCAAAAGTAGTTTATTCATTATTATAAGCAGCAAACATTTAGCATATACTGTAAGGTCAGCCTGTGCAAAGCCAGCAGTAGCTTCTTAAATACAAAAGAAAAAACAAAAGAAAACAACAACAACAATGTAAACAACAACAGCGTTAAGCCTTCTTAGCTGTGGAGTCTGCTACCAGCTGAATGAGAAGCTTAGTGTGGCAGCAGGTAGCAGGTGAGTGTGAAGAACCTTCTGGTAAAAGGGCTGCTCTTTAGAGTGTCATGGTATGTCGTGCTGAATATAAGTTTAATAGGCTAAGCAAACAAGCTTGCTCGGCTTCTAGAGGCAATCATAGCAGAGCTTAGAAGAAAAGGCCCTGAATAAGTAGAATAAAGCACTAATAAAGCAGATTTCAGAACTAGAACTGCTAATTTAGGCCTGACACAAGCAGGGGGGACATGCTTAATGCCTTTTAGCTGCACAGTGATCTGTGTGTGTGTGTGTGTGTATTTGGGCTAGGGGTGACACGATATTGCCTTTTCATGTCTGATACCGGTACTAATACTGCAACCTCGAGTATCTTTGATACCAATACTGTCTTTCCCTTAAAGAACTGTTAACAGCTCCCTACTTCCTCTAGGGGGCA
The DNA here is from genome assembly GCA_037974405.1 of Brachyalestes nurse. Taxonomy (NCBI): domain Eukaryota; kingdom Metazoa; phylum Chordata; class Actinopteri; order Characiformes; family Alestidae; genus Brachyalestes; species Brachyalestes nurse. The sequence continues at coordinate 19,415,323 of JBBPCY010000019.1, forward strand.
CTGGGTAAGTTATAAAATTCCAGTTTTGATACCCATGTAGTCCCAGTGTGTCCGTTCTGGAGTTCTGCACACATGTCTGAGTCTCCAGTGTCTCTGTGTTAGACGGGTTCTACACTGTTTGTGCAGGAGTCTTTATTTTAGTGCACTACGTAGGGAGCAGGGAGCAGGGAGCTGTTTGGGACGCAGCCCTGCTGCTCGGCTGTGTCCTCATCTGTGTGTCTTTATTTATGTAGTCATGCATTTACATGATGGTTCAGACTTTTATCCAATCCAGTGATTTGGGCCAGAACTGGATCGGCTCGTCCCTAATCATTAATGCAATAATGGTTTTTGCAACTCTGACCTATGTAAACAAATCTATCAAACCAATCCTAGTCTGAAAATCGAGACATGAGCCCCTTTCACACCTGCATTTAAATGAGTGGAGTCAAAACACCACTTACTGACATGACAGTTTAACTCCACAAGACTCTGCCACTTCCCAGCTCCAGTGTAAAGACTAAAAGTAATTATAGAGCAAACCATAATGCTCCGATTATGGCCACCAAAAAAAAAAACAATAATGTTTTTACAGTGTCGAGTTTTCAGGTTTTCAGTTCTGCGAGTGAACAACATCGTCAGATTAAAGTTTTTACAATGGAAATAAAAATATGAACTGTAGGTCATTCTTGTCCCAAATTTGACATTTTACAAAAATAATAAAGCATGAAAATTTCCTCTTTTTGGAATTGACTCCCAGCCCTAATCCTGATCAAAACTCCGAAGACCAAAACTCACCTAATTTAAATCTAATGAAGTAAAAAGAGCCAAACCAGGTATTAGATACTGGGCTTCTGTCTGGAAATGGTTAAGAGAACAATTTGCTGTAAAACCATTATTTTCTGTGGCAATGTTATTTGTATTTATTGTAATATTAGTGTTTTAACTGAACACTATTATTACTTTATTACTTTTTTACTTATTACCCAGTAATAGATAAATTGATGTATATAAATAGATGTATAAATTTCTGCCTAAGACGACTGCACAGTACTTTATGTAGAAATATAACAGGAATAAGGTGTTTTGTCCATATCGTGCACCCCTCTTGTGTGTGTGTGTGTGTGTGTGTGTGTGTGTGTGTGTGTGTGTGTGTTATGTGTGTATGTCTGATTAATCTCTCTCCCTCTCTCTCTCTCTGTAGATATGCCACTCTCCCAGTCTTCCTCTCCTTATGTTTAAGGGGTTTTCACATCCTTCTCCCCTGAAACAGAAGGAGAAGAGGAGCTGAGTTAGAGTCTGTCTCAATACTCAAACACCTCCGCCCAACACACTTTTCCCCAACCCTGCTCTTGGAGCCCCATTTTAGTTTTTCATGCTCCCAGCAGACCTGATCTAACTTCCCGGCTTGTTAAAAAGCCTTTCTGGAGTTTCCAGAGCTGGAAAAGGAATGGGGGAGGTGTATGGGGGGTCCGGTACTAAAGTTGAGAAACACTCCCCTAATGCACCAGCTGTCAGACTTTAGTCTAACCAAGTTTGTAAGTGGTGTTGGAAACTGGGAGATGTCAGTTTTTCTTGGAAATTGGTTTCATTTGATCTTTTCTGACACAGTTGACTTTACTGAATATACTGAGTGTTGGGCAATAGCACATGATGTACAATGTGACCTTCCACTTTTACTGGTGGTGAACTATATGGTAATTGTGAAATAACAGAGTAGTGTGCAACAGTCTTGAGCCACCCCTCATTGCTTTATATTTTGCTTTGAATCACCTTGTTGGTGAAAAAGTAAAATTTTATTCCAGTCTTTTCTTCATATTCAGTCGATTAAATGGGAACAAATGTTTTACTGACAGGCTACAAAGTGTCTAAAGATACAAGGAGCCTAGATAAAGGAGTTCCAACCACTCAGCATTCAGCACCACCAGTATACTGATCACCGCCTGATCATCTGGAATCATCTGCTCCTATTTCTTCACTGGTTCAGGACTTAAATTAGATGGTCTTTGTTCTGCTTGAATGATTCATATACAGGTGGCTTAACAAACAAAAAGCATTCCTCTGAAACTGGCCAGGATCAGGGACTGGACTGTAATGAGAGACTTTGAAAGTCCTTTAGGAAGCCTGGAGAACTGTTCCTCAAGACCACACTAAAAATACAAGAACGTCTGGATCTTTGGAAGCAGAATATGAAGAAATGAGGGTGGTTTGGCTGGTAAATGTGAAGTTGATTGTGTGTCTGAGTGCTGTAGGTTTGATGTGGTAAAGGGGATGGAGTAACAGCTGGCTGCTCTTGCTGGGTCAATAGGGGAGCATCCCTGGTATGTGTGTGTGTGTGTGTGTGTGTGGATGGTAAATCTCTCACAGTTCTCTGCTGTGTTCTTTAAATCACACACTTAGACAGGCCGTCTTGCTAATGGCGGGTTAAGCACTTAGTGATGAAACGATTATTCCTAAAATGTGCAGCTCAGTCTGGCCACCAGCAACACACCAGTGTGTGTGTGTGTGTGTGTGTGTGTGTGTGTGTATAGGGGGGTGCCTTTAAAAACCCATCAATACTGTTAAAGTGTATCTCTCAACATGGTCATCTTCTGTCAGCACTGTGTTTAAAACTCTTAAAAAGAGGTTCTACACCACAGAACTGTGTAACACTTTCAGTTCCCCTTCAGGAACCTCTCAGCAGTGGTTCCTTACTGGATTCATTCAAACCTGTTCATTTTCTTTAAGACCAGACAAACCCAACAGACGCCAACTTTCTCATGAACATTCGGGAAATTTTTAGAACAGTGTACCTGTGGTGGAGGTTCTAGAACACTGTAGTGTGGTACAAAACGATGAGAACATTCTGGAAAAGTGCAAATAAAGGACAGCATTCTAGAGCAGTGTCAAGTGTCAAGTGGGGGAATGCTCAAGAAAAGAATGGAAGCAGCATTGCAGAATGACATGAATGTGGTGAACATTGTAGAACAACACGAATTTGGGAGAGCATTCTAGAACAGTGTAAACAGAACAGCGCATTCTAGAACAACAAACCCGTGAGAACATCACTCCAGAAGCAAACATGTAGAGCGGTACTTATTAATGAGAACACCCTCAAACGGTGCAAAGACTGGAGAACATTTTAGAGCAGCGTAAACAGAGAACAGCATGAAAAGAGGAGCTCTCCAGAAAGGAAAGGAAGGAATGTTGCAGAACAACACGAATAAAGTGAACAGTACAAATGGGACAGCCATTCTAGGACGGTATAAATGGGGCTGGAGTGTTCTATAGCCGTGTAAATGAGGGAGAGCCTTTTAGAATAGTGTAAATCTTGTTGGTCATCATTCTATTACAACAATCCAACAATTTGTGGATGTTTTTGATGTTTGTTGATATTCTTGTGTTGATGTTCTTGTAATGATGTATGGCTTTAAGAAAACACTTCCCAACAACATGAATAGGGAAGCGCTTCAGAAACAAATGCAAGAAAAATTGCAGAATGATGTGAAAGAGTTGAACATTCTAGAACACCATGAATAGGAAGAGCTCTCTAGAACAGTGTAAATGGGGTGGAGTGTTCTAGAGCCGTGTGAATGAGGGAGGCTCTCGACACTCACAGGTTACAGCAATAAAACAGTTATTGATGTTTGTTGACGTTTGTTGACATTTGTTGATGTTTGTTGATGTCCTTGTCTTGATGTTTCACCTTTATGGAGCCAAAACTGTGAAACTGGTCTGTGGAACTTGAGCTTAGAGGACTGGAGCTCAGAGGCCAATGTAATATCAATAACCTGAGATGATTCTTCATCTTAAACGAACTGATGCTGCTTGACAGACTGCTTTTAGAGCCTCTTATGCTTGTGTGAGTGAGTGTGTGTGTGTGTGTGTGTGTGTGCGTGCGTGTGTTTATGTGTGTGTGTGTGTGTGTGTGTAAGTGTGTATGCGTGTGAGCTCTAGTCCCATCCATCACGGCCTGAAATGGGCTCCTTCATTTCAGGATTGAGGCAAAAGTTTGCCTCCACGATCTCCACCCTCATATAGTTCCCATTGTTCTCCAATGAGAGAAATATCAAATTTCAGATGAAAATTTATGGAAATCGCATCAGCGCCATTACGCTCGCGACTTTTCGGGGCAATATATTCTTAGCGGCACGACAGTCCTCGTCCGGATGATAAATTCGGCACGGTCTTAAAGCATATGGGGGGTGTGTCCCCCCTCCCCTCCCCGACACGGCACAGGGCCACGTATCTGTTATTAGAGTGCCTTTAAGTGGATGAGAACATTCTCAGCCCTCTTTTTTATGAATCCCCATTATTATTTTTTATTCTTTATTTATTTGTCATTGGGAGTCTAATGTCATTGCCTCCCTTCTTTTTTTATTTTATTTATTTATTTATTTATCTATTTGGGCCAAGTGTGAGAGAGAGAGAGTTACTGTAAATGAAATTTACGGAGGTGCTGCTACTTTACGGGGTCTGGGGCCGAGGAGGCCTCGATGGGGCCACCAGTTTTTATCATCGGTATTTATCACTATGTCAGAGCCTCTCTCTCTCTCTCTCTTTCTCTCTCCCTCAACCTCGATCGCCCTCCGGTTCGCCTGTGGTGGCCCCTGATTGCTTCGGTCACATCAAAACAACATTAATTCCTATCATTTATAGCCGGGCCGCATCAAGGCGACATTAATTCAGATGACGCGCCGGAGCTGAGCGGTATTGGCTTCCCAATCAATGCGCTGATTCTCATGGAATAGGCTGTTATTCAGACGCCGCCTCCGCCCGCCTCCGCTCTGATGCGCCCAGATATTGATTTTGCTCTCCTCGCAAATAGCTATTAAGTTGCTTGGTGAGCAAACAATCAAAGGTGTAAATAAAGATGACAATAGGAACTCGGGAAGGGCCGTCTCTCTCTTTCTCTCTCTCTCTTTCTCTGTCTCTATTTCTCTCTCTCTCTTTATTTCTCTCTTTCGTTCTTTCTCATCTATCTATCTATCCATCTATTTATCTATCTATCTATCTATCTATCTATCTATCTATCTGTCTGTCTGTCTATCCATCTATCTATCTATCTATCTATCTGTCTATCTGTCTATCCGTCTATCCGTCTGTCTGTCTGTCTGTGTATCTATCTATCTATCTGTTTTTCTCTCTCTGTCTCTCTGTCTCTTTCTGGCTTTGTTATCCTGTCTGTTTTTAATCTGGATCTTGACATTCATTTGGGTAATTTAAGCAATGTGTTCAAAAGAGGGAAACAAAGTCATTAATGAGAGAGGGCGAGAGAGAGAGCGAGAGAGAGCGAGAGAGAGAGAGACAGAGAGAGCGAGAGAGTGATTTGAGAAAGCAGATGGTGCCGCTGGGTCTCGGTGATATAATTAAAGCCCTGCATTGTTTTCTACTGTCTCATTTATAAGCTGGATGTAAAGCTGAGCTTCACAAAGGCTTTATAGCTGGTTATAAACGTATTATAATCCAATTTGGATCATCTATGATCTGAACATCAAACACAGCCATCCCACATGGTATGCTTAAAGAGCCTATATCCTACATTTTTCTTGTATTTTTCCATACTAATAACTTTTTCGAGTCATTTCGAGTTTTTCCAGCTCTTCCAGGATGGGTCTTCAACACTAATGTACATAAATGAGCTCTTTTCTAATTGACCTTGGATTTTAAAAAAGTACCCCAGGCTGAAACACTGTAGGCCGAATAGCCAGACATAAGTAAATGTTTTTTGTGACATCACAAATGCAACAAATTACAGTTTTTCTCGGTTGGTTTGGCTTATTTCTTGAAACAGAAATGACATTCTCTAATAACATGGACAAATCTCCAAACCACCTTGCAATTGTTCACAACAGAATGACATTTCTCATTGATTTCTTCAAATTGCAAATGTCTTAGTACATGTCTCAAGTGTCTCAGTGCATCTTTGCAAATGGTTATGTACAGGTATCCTACAGCTGGCACAATGAGCCCACATTTAGCACATTTTTTCAAATAAATAAATCTTGCTGATCTAAACTGATTAGTTGATTCTCAGTCTAATGGTTGTTCTCTCCAAAACATGTCAGGATGATTTCACTGTGTAAGTCACCATATGCACAATAGTCTGTTCAATTGTCAAAATTAGTCGAGAACATAATACCATGAACACCACGTATGAATTTCTTGGAACATTTGATAAATTCATGACAGTAATTGACTAACGAAGGAGAAGTTTCCCACATCTCAGATGACCAACCAAACAGTTTGTTTAGTTACCTAAAAGGTGTTACCTGACATGGTTGTGAATGCTGCCAAACATGTATATATATACAGCTTGGCCAGGGCCAGTACCATTTACACAGATCCGTGGTTCAATCCTTCAAGACAATGCCATATTCCAAAATCTATCAGCATCTCCACAATAGACGGGTTATTGAAGAAGCATCAGATGACCATGAAGCATTAGTGAAAGAGCTGCGGTTCCAGTATGTGCATAAAAGTCAGTTATTGGTTGTCTGACATTGTAACATTACAGTAAGCAGTGGTTCCCAATTATTTTTTTTGGTTTTCAGTCTCCTCTTTACCTTCAGAATCCAGCTTTATATGACTACAGCATTTTGCCTAAAAACTTCAGTATTTCTCTCTCCTCTTTGTGTCAAATACTCCCTGCAGTACTTCTGCATAGGTCTGTACCCCAGGTTTGGAACCAGTGGAGTAGTGGAACTTGTGGAGGAGAACTTGTGGAGTAGTGGAACTTGTGGAGGAGAACATAGAACAATCCTATGTAATTTTCACTTTTATGCATGACTCCTCTATATGACTGATTTGATTTTTTTACTCTGTTGTAGAGAATAATGGCATTAGAAGGGAATGAAACTACAGACCTGCGCGGGATGGATTTTTCAGTCCCGCTCCCGCAAGATTCTGTCCCGCTCCCGCAAAATTATATATTATTTTCTCCCGGTCCCGCCCGCAGTATTCAAGTTTTCTCCCGCTCCCGCCCGCAAAATCCCGCAGGTAAACATATAAGTAGTTTTATTCTTCCCGCTACTCTGTTATTTGTTTCACTTGTTTCCCTTTTGAGTATATATATAAAAAAGAAACGGAAAATAAACAAATCTGTTTCGTTTTATTTGAGTTTAATTAAATTGAATGATGAACATGGACACGAACGAGGAGCTTTTAGTTGTTCTTGTTGCTTTTGTGCAGTAGATAAATACAGTTTTTCTCCGTAGGTTTGGCTCAGTTCTTGAAACAGAAATGACATTCTCAAAATAACATGGATAAATCTCAAAACCACCTTGCAATTGTTCACAACAGAATGGCATTTCTCACTGATTTCATCAAATTGCAAATGTCTTAGTACATGTCTCAAGTGTCTCAGTGCATCTTTGCAAATGGTCATGTTCAAGTAGCCAACAGTTGGCACAATGAGCCCACATTTAGCACATTTTCCAAATAAATAGATCTTGATGATCTAAACTGATTAGTTGATTCTCAGTCTAATGATTGTCAGCAGGATTTCATTGTGTAAGTCATCATAAGCACAATAGTTCAATTGTCAAAATTGGTCAAGAACATAATACCATGAACACCATATATGAATTTTTGGAACATTTGATAAATTCATAACAGTAGTTGACGGTCAGGTGAAATTAGAATTTGACTAACGAAGGAGGAGTTTCCCACATCTCAGATGACCAACCAAACAGTTTGTTTAGTTACCTGACAGGTGCTGTCTGTGGTTGTGAATGCTGCCAAACATGTATATATAGAGCTTGGCCAGGGCCAGTACCATTTGCAGAATGAACATGGAGGTACCTCACCAAGTAAATGAACAAGGGCAACTTCCTGCTCGAGGAAGAGGAAGAAGAAGAGGAGGAGGAGGAGTAAGGATGCGTGGTGGTGGAATAGGGGGAAGAGGCCGAGGAGCACAAAGACACCATGCTGTCCCGGATGAAATTCGGGCCACAATTATAGACCATGTTGTCAACCATTGCCTCACAATGGCAGAGGCAGGTCGCCAAGTGCAGCCTAATGTACGCCAAGTGCAGGTATGTACTCAGTCAATAATGAAATTTTTGTATAGGAGACATTACAGTATACAGTACTGTGCATACTGTAAAGCAAGACATGTATAAACTATTCATTTCGTGTGTGTGTTTATGTGTAGGTCTACAGTGCTGTAATATCTTACCTCAGTGTGATATTACAGTATGATACTATAAAAATGACAAAGAAGATATATTGGAATTATTGATACAGTATTATTCCAGTCACTGGGCAGTGATGCATTATAGTTGTAAGTAAAACAGCAATACAATTATGTTGGTAACTCATTCTGTAACAAATACATAAGGCAAACTGTCATACAGTGTTGTCCTTTGACTTCTATATTCTGGATGACAACCTCACATGGGTGGCAGAGAGAGACTTTTCAATGAATGACAAGAACAAGAGATCTGTAACATGGTGATTGCAAATAATCACATTGAGACGGATCCGTGATGCAATCCTTCAAGACAATGCCATATTCCAAAATGTCAACTCTATCAGCATCTCCACAATAGGCCTGGTATTGAACAAGCATCAGATGACCATGAAGCAGATTTACAGGGTACCATTTGAGAGGAACACTGACAGAGTGAAAGAGCTGCGGTACCAGTATGTGCATGTAAGTCAGTTATTAGTTGTCTATCATTACATTACAGTAAGTATTATATTACAGTAAGCAGTGGTTCCCAATTTTTTTCAGTATCCTCTTTACCTTCAGAAAGCAGCTTTATCTGACTACAGCATTTTGCCTAAAAACTGCAACAGAAAACCGTCTTCAGTATTTCTCCCTCCTCTTTGTGTCAAATACTCCCTGCAGTACCTCTGCATAGGCCTGTACCCCAGGTTTGGAACTGCTGGAGTAGTGGCCAGTAGTAGGCTATATTGAACTTGTGGGCCTAAAAAACACCTTCCAATTTAAATTTCTTTGAATATATTTTATATTTTAATTTCCCAGCATGTCCACTGTAGAGGACAACAGGACGATTTCCGTGTGAACATATACATAGAAAATAACAGAAAACAAAAATAGTGATATTAACCCAAGAACACATTCAGTTTGATCAAAATAAAATTCTGTATCACTCTTCTATTGCTTATTGCTTGCAAGGACAACGGAACATGTATTTCAATTCAACAGTTCAACATTTTAGCTGTGATAGTCCTGGAAGCATGTTTTCTTTTTGGTTATGCAGAGGAACATTTCGCATTTGGTGCACCTCATGTCTTGCCATTCCAGTCCATGTCCCCAGCATGCAAACCCATCACATGACATCACTGGAAAGCCCAGGATGTTCTCTACAGAATACTATAGGCTTGATGAGGTAACTCCAAATACTTAAGGAAGATACAGGTGAACAAAATGTCCATTATAAAGGACATAAATGAATGGGCTGGGTCTCAGGAGGATATATAAATATATACACACCGCACTCACACACACACATAATTAACTAGACTCCTTTTAAATTTAAGCCTGTGAATGAATGACAGTCTTCTGCAGCAGTTTATGGTGCAAATGCACAGCTAAGGCAAGATAAGCCAAGTGTATTTACATAGCACATTATCATAGAGTGCTCAACAGAGACAAAGTGAGCATAAAAGGAAAAGTAGGCAAGCATTAAAGTCAATAGGGACCAAAAGTAAGAATGAAACAAGTTAAACAAAGGAAAGAAAGTAGAAAGAAAGAAAGCCAATAATAAAGAATGCAGATAAAAGTGCTAGGAGAAAATCCTGAGCTCCCGGAGAACATGCACTCCTCACAGATAGGACAGGTATCAAACCCAGCACCTTCTGGTCATGCACCACTGCGCCGCTGATGTTGTGCTGTGTGATAAGTGTTTGTCACATGGTGGAAATAAAAGACACCATAAACACCTACATGAGTGGAGTGATAAAGTTCAGCTGAGATTCAGTACCTCCTCACACACACTTGTCTCCTCACACACTGTCGTGGATCTGAGACTAAAGGCCTTAATGCTGCTCATAAAGCCACATATTAGTGTTTTAACACCATGACTTGATCAGCACTGAGACTAAATTAGTGCTAACATCACAGCACAGGGTGCTTATTAACTTCCACCTAGGGTGTGTGTGTGTGTGTGGTCTGTGTGAGATAAGGATGAGTGGAGCATGGCTCTGCTAGAGTCATTCCGGGCACTGCTACAAATCTCATGCTTCACACACACACACACACACATACAGAGTTCTCCATTAAAACACATGGTTGTCATCCTAAGTAGAGCTGAGAGCTGTGCAGGGACTCGTCAGCTGGATGAATAATTAACTTGGGCGGTTTGATTGACTGTGTGTGTATGTGTGTGCGTGTGTGTGTTTGTGTGCATTTATGAGAATATAAGCCTAAGTATGAGAATATAAGCTACGTAATTATGGTTCTCTAATAAAGGTCTCTGTATCAGAATACTGGCCCATTTCATCTAGTTTATTATATGTAATGGGATACAGGTGTATGTGTGTTTATACTGTTTGTACTATACTGTTTACTCCAGGGGTCTCAAACCTGTCCAGAAAGGGCCACTGTGGGTGCAAGTTTTCATTCCAACCAAGAAGCCACACCCCTGAGTAACTGAAAACCAAGACCAACTGATTACAGAGGAGGAATCAGGTGTGCCTCCTGCTTGGTTGGAACGAAAGCCTGCACCCACAGCGGCCCTTTCTGGACAGGTTTGAGACCTCTGGTTTACACTATACTGTTTATCTATGTAATTAGTGCAAGTCTACATGTTTAATGGAGTCTATGTAATACAAGTCTATGTAATGGGATATAGTTTTATATGCAGGGCCAGTGTGTCCGTATAGGCAAACTAGGCAGTTGCATAGTAAATGTACTACAGGTCTAAAAATGTAATACAGGTCTAAAAAGTACAAGTCTATGCAGTATTACTACATATCATAGAATTATTATATGTAATTATATCCGTGGCAGTTCTAGACTAAAATTACCAGGGGGGCCGAAGTGTGTTTTTAGGGGGGCAAAACAGGTAAATATTTTATTTTATATATTTAATTTTATATTTAGCTTTTCATTTATTTTAATTACAGTTCTTTTTCACAGCATGAAATCACACTATCTTTTTAGATCACCATCATTATCTCACTGTAAATTCACATACAGTTTACATTTCACGCTGCTGGTCTTCAGGTTGCAGATAACAGTGCATGTGTGTAGCGTTTTAAGCAGTCCGTCTAGAACACATGTAGCGTTAGTTCCATTCTTCGAGCCAGCGCATGTCGTGATAAGAAATTAATATTTAAATCATTGGCTGTTCAGTGCAGGGGCCATAACACGGGCCAGGAGCAATACTACAGGGGCCCTGGGCCATGCTGATCCCCATCTAGAACCGCGTGTGAATTATATCCTCTGAGAAAACAGGAAACAGAGTTAATTCTCCTTATGGGGTATAATTTATAACTGTAAAGAGTGCACCTTGGGACTATGGCATACCTCAATACAGCCACCGAACAAGAAATGGCAGAGCCAAGGGGTACGATGGACATGAGAGCACCCTGTGGCACTGGTGACCCCCCCACTCTACCAAACTAGAGTGAACATGAAGAGTGGTGGGACGACAGCACCTGCATCCCTAGTAATTATAACAATTATTAGAATTCTCTGTGCCCACCACCTCCCAGCTCTACACCCTTCATCTAATGGAGAAAGTTAATTACAAAAAGACCTGACAGTTTGTTTCTAGACACTTTTGGGCCTAGAAGAAGAATTTCTGTTTTATATATGTCTTCAATTTTATTTAATCTATGTTGATCATCTGGGTTGGCAGCAAAGTGTGTTAGTGGAGGCTAATCCAATGTTTCTGGATAGTCATACTTAATGACAGCATGTACAGTGTAAATAAAAGAGGTCCTAAGACAGAACCTTGCCGGACTCCATACTTTCTTTTGGTGTGCACACGTGATTCCCAATTGACTCTGGTCGAGGATGATCTGAAACAGGATAAGGCAGTTCCGCCCGGGTTTTCTAGTGTGTTTAATAGAACTGAATGCTCAATAGTGTCAATTCCCACAGTATTATCAAGGAAAATCAGCAAAGAAACAAATTCTTTGTCAGCGGACAGTAAAAAAATCACTTACTATCTTTGCTAGGGCTGATTTGGTGCTGTGATGAGGCCAAAACCAAGACTGGATTTTTTTTATATATATGCAGTGCTTATGCAGTAGCGAACATAACTCTTGGGCCACAAACATTCTCCAAATTTGTAGATAGAAATGGTAGATTGGAGATACGTTGGTAATTTGAGAGTTTGGATCAAGATTTGATTTCCTTAACTAAGGTTTAATAACTACTAGTTAAAAGGCTTCTGGTAAATAACCAATACCAAGTGAGGAGATTAATACTGATAGAAGAGGTCTGATCATGTTGGTAGAACTTCTTTAAACATACTTGTAGGAATAAAATCGAGTGTACTAGATTGAAGGCCGAAGAGTTTGAAGAGACTAATTGTAGTAAGTTCTGCTTGTTGAACTGGATAAAAAGATGTCAGCCCTTCTACTACAGCAAAATTTTTAACGGTATCTGCATTGGCAGCAGGGGTGGAGAACTAAAACTTCTAGTTTGAATTTCTTGTCTAACTTCTTGTCTAATTTTATTGTTGAAAAAGTCTGTAAAATCATCTCTACTATAGATTGCAGGAACCTGTGATTCGGCACCTCCCTGGTTCCGAGTTAGTTTAGTAATTGTACTGAACAGAAACGTGGGATTATTTTTGTTATATTCAATGAGAGATGATAGATCTGAGGGTCGCAACCTGTGGATGTTACAGAAAGAGATTGATCGGTAGCTGGCAGACGGTTGGTTTTGCCCAGGCTTGTCCAAAGTCCGGTCTTATAATGTGTTATTTATGGCTCGCTAGCTCTCTCAGAATAAAGAAATAATAAAACTTTAAACATTTAATTCCTCTTCCATTCTAATGCTATCTGCCTCTCTATCCGTGCCGCAACCCCTTCTCCACTCATTTCTGCCATGGTGACTGAAAGGAAAACAGAAAAGTTGGCACTTATTTGATTAAACTCTTGAATAAAATTAGGTTATAACTGCTGATGTTATGTACCTGTAGGTGTGACACAAACTATCGCTTTCTGAAAGATCTTGTAAAAGGGCAAAATTCACTTGTTTTAAACTTTAATGTTAACAGACTCCTTTGCATTACTTATTGTTTTCAGGGCATCTTACGGCACATAGCATGGGCAATTTACACACCTCTTTAACATTATTCTTAGTAACTTCTGACTGCCACAGATGAATGTCATTAGCCCCTACATTAATCACTAGCTTGTCATACTCATGGTTAGCTAACAGCTTCTGGTTCCCTACAATGTCCAGTGCCCTGGCTTCTGGTATACACCTAACAGTAGTTGGTGCTGGGGCCCCTAAAGGACGCTCACATACTGAATAACTGAATCACCTATAACCGGAGCACTTTCGGCAGGCTTCTCAGAGGGTGCTACACAGCGAGGCAAATCTGTTTGACACAAGAATAGAAGGAGAAAAGTAGTGCTTGTGTGAGGAAGCTCTCACACAAGGAAAAGCTTTTTGACAATGCTACCAAATCGTCACCCAGTTGCTGTGCTGCGGGGACTCTACAGTCAGAGTCGAGGGTGTACTATCTCCCTCTAAGGCCCCTGGAGTTGCTAGCAACAAGCTTGACTCTCGCCTCCTATCCCTTGGTAAAGTCCAGATGCTCTCCTTTAAATCAGAAATGTTCTCTGTCAAAGAAGAAACTAACTGACACTTTATGCAAGTGAAAACTCTGTTATTGCTAGTGACAGAGAAAGAGGCTAAACTAAACATGCCGCAGTCAGAGCAGACAAGGTGCTTAGCACCTTCCTAATTGATACGTTTTTTCTCGGTCGAATCTTCTCTGGGTCTGTGGACTGGTTGACAGGTGAAAGTAGTTTAATAATCTTCAGGTTGACTCACTAGTATTTTACTTTTAGCAGCTAGAACAAAAACCAACAATGCTGAAGTACAATATACTATGTAATATATCTATGTATCATATGTCTGTGTAATATAGGTCTGTGTAATATAGCTCTGTGTAATTCAGGTCTATATAGCTCTATGTGATGTAGCTCTATGTGATATAGGCCTATGTAATATAGGTTTATGTGATGTGAGTCTGTGTAGTATAAGTCTATATAATACAGGTGTATATTACATAGGTCCAGGGACGGACTGGGACAAAAAAACGGCCCTGGACTTTCTCGCAAATAGGCCAACCAGCAAGACATGTAGAAACAGCCACTAGCAGGGTCCTCCTGATCTCACACCAAGTAACATCACAAAACCAGTGGTGATGA
>JBBPCY010000019.1:19459784-19475882 GCA_037974405.1 Brachyalestes nurse
AGGGAGAGAGAGAGAGAGAGAGAGAAGGGGAGAGAGAGAGAGAGAGAGAGAGAGAGAGAGCGAGAGAGAGAGAGAGCGAGAGAGAGAGAGAGCGAGAGAGAGAGAGAGAGCGCGAGAGAGAGATTAGAGAGAAAGAGAAAGACTACATTTTCTGCAGCATTCTTACCGCAGATGCACTGGCGGACAGAATATAATTTCGAGGCCTAGTCTCCTGAAAATCAGGTGCAGCCTAAAGGTGAAGGGGGAAACAGAATTTTACACAGAATCATGCAAACACATAAAACTGCCTCAGCACACAGAAAACTCAGCTGAACAAAAAAATTCTAAGGCAACTCAATTCAAAGCAAGCAAGGCAACTCAAACCAAAACATACTCCTTCAGCACTCTCAAAATCAGGCAGCAGCAGGTCAAAGACACTTCAATGCAAGTCAGACAGGGTTAGTTTTACATGGGGAGGGGGCACACTCAGAAAAAAAGGTACTTTGCTTGATGCTATAGAATAACCACTTTTGATTCTCTGGCAAAACATTCAACGGATTTACACTACATGGACAGAGCTATTGGGACACACCTCTTAATTACTGAATTCAGGTGGCCACTTACTTTCAGTGAAGGGCTTAATCTTAATGCTTGAGTATACCGAGACATTTTGGACAATAAAATGCTGCCAACTTTGTGGACACAGTTTGGGGAAGAACCTTTTCTATTCCAGAAACTCCAAAATTTTGTGGAAAGCATTTCAAGAAGAGTGGAAGCTGTTATAGCTGGAAAAAGGGGACCACCCTCATATTAAAGTCTATGGTTTTGAATTCAATGTGAATAAAGTCCCTGTTGGTGTAACGGTCAGGCATCCTAATACTCTTGTCCATAAAGTGTGAAAACCCTTTTTATAGTGCATATAGTGTAAAGGTGCTTGGAAGAATATTTACTATATATAACACTTCCTTCTATAAAAAAAAAACGTTTTTCAACACTCCTACATCTCATTAGCCAAATTGGCTTATGGACCTATATTGGTTCTTCTTTGACAATGCACAGAGAACCCTTAGTAACACCTGGCCGTTTAACACAGGATATCTGTTGCATTGACTGGTAATCGGATAAGACAGCCCAAACAAAATTGTCCCCTTAATTTAGGGTTTAATTCCAGTCACTAGCTAGAACTCCCCAGTCACACTGCAGTCGCCGTTATAATTGAATGGAGCAAATTATTTGGAGTGATGTGGGGTGCCATTGCCTTTTTTTTCCAAACTTGGGAAAACAAGTAAAAGCTTCTTTGAGGGCCTCCATACTTCAGAAAAACATGAAAAGCCTAAATCACTGAGAAGCACCTGTGATGATTACATTACCCATGTAAAACTAATCCACTCAGAATAGCACTGTGGAGCATTAACATTCCATTTAATCATTTAGCAGGACACCAGCTTGCTCTTCTTCTTTGTTTAAACCCCTTAAACCACAAGGGCCTCTATATAGGTCCACATTTTAAGACAATCTGCACTTTGTGAATAATAAGCCTCTAAACTAATAAC
The DNA here is from genome assembly GCA_037974405.1 of Brachyalestes nurse. Classification (NCBI taxonomy): domain Eukaryota; kingdom Metazoa; phylum Chordata; class Actinopteri; order Characiformes; family Alestidae; genus Brachyalestes; species Brachyalestes nurse. Next base: position 19,461,317 of record JBBPCY010000019.1, read on the forward strand.
TGAAAAATAAGCTTGTAGTTTAGGGGGTTAATTCGTCTGTCATATTTGGCGTGTGCATGTGAGTGTGTCTGGCAGGAAGCTTGCTGATGACAGCAGTGGCCTTTCAACATTGTTCTTTGCTTCATTACTGAATGAGTGTGAATTTTAAAAAAAGAAGAGAAAAAAAAACCCTAAAATGTGCCAAACAAGCAGCCTTAGGCTGATGGCTACTGCAGTCCATGGACGTCACCAATGCATTTTTATCATGATGGTTCCTGCATGTGTTGCCTTAACGCTTCGACGAGTGTCCAAATGATTCGAAAGATCAAATTAGGAGGACTTGTTGACAAATGAAAACATTAACTTGTTGAGGGTCGTACATGGATTTCGACGCGGTTTCATAATTTTCAAATTCAAGGGGAAGATTTGCTCCGACATGTTTTAGATTTTCCTGGTGTCTTTATTATTACAGAGTACACTCAACACGTGGGGAAAAAAAATATGCTTGCCTTGAAGTGTGATTTAAAACTTTGCTTATTTCAGGGTCAAACTGAACAAGAAAGATCTGCGTTCGATTAAACCCAGTCATCTTTTACGGGAAACTATTTTGGTGTAGGCATAATCTAAAAAAGAAACCCAATACTTCAGTGCGTTATTACAGCACTGAGTAATTCCATACTTTTAAATAAAATTATGCTGTGCTTTGCATGTAATAGTACATTTAGTACAGCACTAGAATGGATACACCAAATGTTTGATTACGTTCATGTGCTTGCATTTTTTAAGGAGTTCAGGTAGCAAGCAGGGCCAATATCGGCCAATCCTAGTAATGGAGATCTGCTTTTAGCTCCAACATTAATCGAAAACAATTGATGCGGGTGATTAAGGGCTTCTTCTTCAGAGGATTAGAGCCAAGTGCGTTAGATCTCAACAGGCCAGAGTGGTAGATCTCTAGTGCCAGGACTGAGAATACCTACTTAATACTATGAGATTGGTCTGGTGTCAGTGATCCCTATGAAGTTTAGAAGGTCAACACTGTGACTAAGTAGAATGGAGGCTAGACATGCTTGGGCCCCTGAGAAAAGCCTCTGACACATTTTACTGGAGATTTCTACGACACAAAAGCAAAGACGATAACGCAAAGAAGGCAAAAGTCATAATTTAAATATAAAACACAGAGATCCAAAAACGGAAAACATGAGCCATCCGCCCACCCAGTCCCAAACCCCCTCATCTGCCTAGTATTACGGGAAAAAGAAAGAGGACAGAAAAATGGGGAAGTATTGGCAGGGATGCGGATTCCAATGTGCTGTCACGTAACCACCTACAATCTTAAGATACTGAAAAAAGGGGAAGTCCCTTGCCTCCCAAATGTTTATCTAGGGTAATAATAAGCCATAATTGCCCAGTGAGCCATAACTGCAATGTGGGTGCCTCTTTCTTTCTCCAAAAAAAAGCTGAAAAGGCTCATATTTTTAACATTTTCCATTACAATATTAGTTCAAAAAAGGAATGTATATTCTGGAATGTTCCAGGGCCCATGACCTGTGTTAATATTAATATTGGCAGCACTGGTGTCAGCTGACTAACCTGTGACTAACCTGTGACTTGCTGAAACATTGAATCATTACGGGCCTTCTTTGATTCCTAAAAGAAAGTCTTTAAAAATCCTATCCTAACAAATTAAGGCACTCTAAGCCTTTGTAAAAGACCAGGCTTCACAATGCAATAAAATAATAATCATTTACACACAGACAGTGCACCAGCGATAACATCCAGTATAACCAATATAACCTAATGTGGGAAAAAATTAAGCAGACTGATATAACTGTTGATATGTGAGCTCACTGTCAAACGTCTATTTATATTTTTTGTTTTTAGTTGTAAAGTCCACTTTTCTATTTTATCTTGTCGATTGTTTTGCCATTTTCTGCTGCTCTTACCTTTGTACAGTCCACTGGCAAATTCCCCACTTGTGGGACTCTTATATTTAACTGAATATCTTATGTAGTCAGTTGTCACTGATCAATAATACAAACATCATAGTGGGCAGAGCTTACGAGAATTGTGAGAAGTTATGTGGGTTTCCTGTTATAAGCCAGTATCCTCATACTAAAGGTTACACCTGGATGCATTGGTGGTAATTACCAGGCATGCCTGGGCCTTTACTGGTGGGATATTTTTTTCACCAAAAATATTGGTGTATCGACTGGACACCTTTGAATAAAAAAGTGGGTCTAGTGGGTAGGACACTTGCCTCTGGACCAAGAGGTCATGGGTTTGAATCCTACCTTCAGCATACCACCACTGGGTCCCTAAGCAAGACCCATAACCCCATGTTGCCCCTGTAGTTAAGGAACAGATGTTGCGTTGGATAAAAGCGTCTGCTAAAAGCCGTATAGAGAAATGCCAATAGGCATTTGCATTTGATCTGCTCCCGTTTGTTTCTCTTTGATAGTTTCATAGTTTCTTTGATGTAACTTAGTCTAGCCATTTTGTTTTTTTCCCCAGGATTACTCTTTTTTTTAAAGAGACATGGGACCTGACTGATTGGAAAAGGGTGGGGAAAGTCAACATAAAGGTTAAACCAGAGGAAACGAGAGAGAAACAAGAAGCGAAAGGTACACGCAGACACACACGCAGACACACGCGCGCGCGCGCGGGCACACAGCCACACAATAGTACTCACATCTCCCTCACACTGTGCAAATGACAATAAAGATACATGTTAGTGAACACAAGAGGAAGTACACATGGATACATTCACTGCAAAGCCAGAAACAGAAAATAGCCGCTTGTTCTTTTAGCCTGTGCTAGTTCATCTCAAGAGCAGCAATTTGAATGAAAAATGTAAGTGATAAAAAGGTCACTGTAGTTGCCCATAACTACAAGAGTCAACTTCAGGAAAACATGAAACCCTGTTTTTGGAAGCTTTCGCATGGGCATTGTTTCTATATCGTTAAAACAATATAACAGATCACCGTATCATAGGAAATAAGGAGTAAAGTGTTTGCACTAAAAACAGAATGAGTCAGGGGCAGACATTTGTGACTAAAAGGCATTCAAGACCTACTTATGCACGTTAGCTGGCCAACTTCCTTTGCTATCACAGGAGTTCCAGGAATTATTTCAGCAGGGAAGAGTTTGCCCTGACACTTCCTGAGGCTCTGATGCAACTCCATCACGAGTGCACACTTAACCACATGCTTCCTATAGAGTCCCTTGGTAGTCATTACGTGAGATGCTGATTCATCAGGAACTGCTGCGCAACACTGAGAGGTGGCTCACCGCCATTCACATGTGGCGGAAACGGAGAGATGCATTATTAGGGAATACATTTTTTGGGGGCTAGAGGATGGGGGTGGATCCAGAAATGGAGGACAGTGTTTACAGGAAGGCCAAGAGGGTCAATAGGCAGCGTGACTCACAGCAGCCTTGGCCTCAGCAAGCTTGGCTTTCTTCAATCGTGCTTTGCATGCGTCAAGGTCGAGGCGGCGGTTCTCCAGCAGTCTTCGCTCTTTCTGTAAAATAGATACAGAAAAGGCACGTTCTTTCATTATCTGTCCAGGTTTGTAGTGAATGACAAATCAAGTGGTTAGTGCTGAACATAGTGCTGACATTATGATTTTCTAAGATGAGCTCTGCTGTAAATTTAGTTTAACTGATTGTTTTACAGTGTGCGCGCAACAATCTGAAATTCCCAGTCAACCTACTGAGATGGTTCTCCAGTCGCCCTCGAGAAAGTTGCGGAGAGGAGTGAGGAAACTAACGGCCGATGCTTGTAAGAACTCCCTCTCTGCGCCGCCGAGCTTCTTCTGGTACTCCCCTACTGTGATCAAAGTACTGCCTGCAGGGAAATGCACATTCAACCAGACCTGCATGAATTCAGTATGAATACTTATATTGTCACCAAAAGAACTCAGATTAAGGCACCTTACTAATCAGTAACAGTACCTTTCCAAAAAAAAAAAAAAGCCAAGTTGTTAGACTAACCTACACCAGTTTGTCATTAGACATTAAAACCACTTTTAAACATTACAACATTAAAACCAATTGCTAATATTGCGTAGGTCCCAATCATGCTACCAAAACAGCTCTGACCTGTCGAGGCAAGGACTCTATAAGGCCTCTGAAGGAGTGCTGTAAATGTCTGGCACCAAGACATTAGCAGCTGGTGCTCTAAGTCCTGTTAGTTGCAGGGTAGAAATTCCATAGATCAAACTAGTTTGTCCAGCACATCCCACAGATGCTTGATTGAACTGAGATCTAGGGAATCTGGAGGTCAACACCGTGGACTCTTTGTCATGGTTCTCAAACCATTCCTGTACAGTTTTCTAGTGTGCATTACTGTCCTCAATATGGCAACTGCAATTAGAGAAAACCATCATCCATATGAATACCAGGATTCAATGTTCCACAGCAGAACACTGTCCAGATCATAACCCTGCCTCTTCTGGCTTGCTTTTCTTTGCCATGTTGACATTTCTTCTCAAGGTACATGACATTTCTTGGACCACCTTTAGTAAGGACTGACCACTGCACACTGAGAACGCCCCACAAGTCTAACATTCACAATCTGGAAACTGGTCATAGTCACTCATTCTCATGCTTGACCATTACTCCTGCTTCTAACACACCAACATTAAAAAGTGACTGTTTGCTTGCTCCCACTAGACTTTCCTCTTCTCCCCTTCCCTGTAGCTCCATCCTCAGCATCCTCCTTCTCCCAACACTCAGAGTCTTTTCCTCCAAAAGGTCCAACTCGATAACAGGCGCCATAATCAATACTATTTTCTTCTCCTATCAGTGGTGTCACTAGCTGTCCAGGGATTCGAACCCACAACCTTCTGATCTCAGGGCGAACTCCCTAACTACAGTTATGCACCAGTTATGAATACAGCTAGGTATTTTTAAAGTGATTAGTAAAGAAATATTTTGGACCAAAAGAACTACAGACTACTATTGTATTAAAGATATGCGCTATCATCTCTCAAGATAATCTCAACCACAGAAAATGATCCTGAACAAGAAAATATTTCCTTCTAATAGAAGGTTTCTTCTATTTTGGCACTCCTGCCAAAAAAACAAAACCCTCGTGTTAATACCGCGATCAATGGGACAACGAATTTATTTTTCTGAAGAAGAGCAGGGTGGGGGACAGTCACGCGTTCTGTAAGATTTGTAACTGCAACTTTAGCAAACATGCCCAGGCAATGTCAGCATTCGTGACGAGAAATGCCACTGAAGCAGACCAGGTCACGAGTGCAGAGGTAAAAATGGCAATGCTGTGTGCCAGAAACAAAATTCCTTTCTCCTTCCATAATGACTTCAACAAGTGTGTAGCTGACATGTTCCCGGACTCTGCTATTGCACGAAAATACTCAACGGGAAAAACGAAGGCTACTCAACTCATCAAAGGTAAGTTAGCTATGTAACGTTAGCTACCTTGCTTACTGCTGGGCTACTGTACGTTTGCTAAAACGGTATAAAATGGGTTTGAAATGTGTTTGAATAACATTTGAGCATCAACCCATGGCATGCATGTTGTAGGCTACTAGCTAATTACTGGACACTCAACAGGTGCCATAGCAGCAGAACTAGAGGATGCCAGTCTCAGCCCTTTTCACTGATGTGTGACGAATCAAACAATAAGTCACTAAAAGAGTAAAGAAAAGTTATGTGAAATGAAAAGAAAAACTGTACAAAAAAGCAAAATGAAATGAATGAGTGTGTGAATGTAAAAAGATTGTGGAATGAAAATGAAATGTAAATGTAAAGACAAGCAAAATATGTAAATAAGCCTTTAAATAAATGCTCTTCATATATACCCTTTTGTAATGTCATTAAGGCTATGAATGTTCACAGCATGTCAGTGTCAACAAAAGGTAGGTCTATCATTGGCTTTATGCACAGGTGCACTACTTCCTGAACTTCAGCCAGCTCCTTTGTTTCCTGTCAGCCATTATTGGACAAAAGGAGCTGCCTGAAGTTCAGGAAGTAGTGCAGCTGTGTATAAAGCCAATTGTAGTTTATAAGTGGTTGACAAGTTGTGATTAGCTTTCTTGTCACCTGTCTTAAAATGTAAGGGATACTGGAGCTTGGTTGGGATGGTGGGACTGCTCGCGGCGGAAAATTTCCCTTATTTTCAAATCCAAAACTTGACAGGTATGGCCAACACACTGTTTTAATGCTTCAGAAATCAATGAAAATTTGGGTGTGAAATTTTGATACAAAACATATTAGGCTTGATGATCTGCGACACAAAATTGCTTACTGGGGCAAATCCCATGGGAAAATTCGCTGTCAGGTGCAAATGTGACTGAGCCTTCTGAAACAAATATATTTATTAGTTTGACTACAGCAATTGAACAACTATTTTTCTAAAGTTTTATTATTATAGCTGAATTTTTGCCTATTGTTTTTGAGATATTGGCACTATTCCGGACTTCCGACACATGCGTTATTACCCCACCCCACATTGCGTGTACAACTTTTCAATCGAATGAGCAGGCGCCCAGTCTTAGAAGTTTAAATTTGATCATTTTCCCAACTGACTGATCTATTCACACATTGTTCACTTATTGTCACTCCACCTCACTCTGCAAGCTAGAGGCAGAAGGGCAGCCAGCACAAATCCGATGCAGCACTGTATGGAGGAAAATAGGACCCTAATGCTGGTTGTGTGTGAATATCTGTTCATAATATCTGTTCATCTTTAAGACACTGAAGCACAGGTGAGTTAGGAAATGAAAGGATTGCATGATGGTTGTTCTGGTTATAAAAAATAAATGCTTGTTTTAAGCTGTGAGGCAGCTGTTATCCAGCAAGCTGCTAGCTAGCTCAGTAAGCGGATTTCAAAACAAAACATGGCTTCTGTGGGTGATAAATGTGTTCATACTTACTCTTACGAACAGTAGAGAACTTTAATTGAGCCAGCTATTTACGCTTGGCGAGAACTTTTTACTGTTTTCAGCTGTCTTTTGTGGCTACAAGTTTTTTTCCCCTATGTGTTTTTGCCCGTGAACATTAGCTTATTAGCTTATGTGAGCTGTGGACCAACGGAAAGCAACCACACTTTACATTTACTCATTTAAATTACATTACATTACAATCATTTGGCAGAAGCTTTTATCCAAAGCTTCTAACTAGATGAGAAAGACATTCAAGTTTCAGGACAGTGTGAAAACCCGAGGAGAGTATTAAGTGCTAGCTGTTTATCTTTTTATTATTATTAATTATTATTATTATTATTATTATTAATACTACTACATTTAGTTATTTTCTGTGCTTTCAGCTGTAGATGTCACATACTGATAAATAAACCAGATTTGAGTGACTCTCCCTTTAACTATGTAGTTTTGTGTCTGTTGCGCCGCTGTGTAGGAGGATCATTTTCAAAGCATCTAATTCTCGTGATGAAAGTGGATAAGAGAACAGGAAATGTTTGATCTGTTATGTTCAAAAATAACTTTCAAGGGAAATTTGCCCCCAAATAGCTCCGCTTGCACAGGCAATTGCAAGACTCTTACAATAACAAAACATTTAGAGATCTGGAGAGATTTGGAGTTATAAGGCTATTTCAGCAGCCAAGTGGCCAGAGCAAGCACATTACACTGACCAGCCACAACATTAACAGTGAATAACATTGATTATCTTGTTACAGCGGCACCTGTCAAGCAAGGGGTAGGATATACCCACTTCATGGCAACAGTATTCCCTTATCGCAGTAACCTTTTTAAACAGGATAATGTGCCCTATCACACTGCAAACATTGTTTAGGACTGGTATGAGGAACATGATAAAGAGGAGTTGACAAGAAATCCAAATTTCTCGGATCTCAGTCCGATCAAGCATCTGTGGAATGTGCTGGACAAACAAGACTGATCCATGGAGTAAGTAATTAAAGTGGCCCTTATAGTCATGTGTGAACGCTCCACAGCACACAGTGTTAACAGTGTGAAATTCTTTTTCTGCGTTAAACCCATTCACCAAGTGAAGCAGTGGGCTGCCAGGCCCGGCCCCCCAGGAGCAGTGTGTGAGGACAGTACCTTGCTCTTGGGTACCTCAGTGGTACCACTGGCAGTCCTTTGATTAGAACCCACAACCTTCCAATAACAGAGGCGAACTCCCTAACCACCAGGCCACCAGCTGCTGCAAAATTCTTTGTGCCAGATACCACAGCACACCTTCAGAGATCTTTGGGAGTCCATGCTTAGACAGGCCGACACAATCATCATATCTAATCAGTGTTTTCTATTCATTACACAGGTAAACAACAGGTCAATGCTGATTTTAAATCTGTGTTTAGTTTTTTCCCTAGCATGTACATATTTTTACATGATAGTTGGTATAATTAGCATTTAATAATCATATGCTAAGCGTTTTTGAAGAAACAGTGGTAGCTGACTGACACTGATCATTATATCTATGCCACAGTGTGCACCTATCTGACTTCACACTGAAAATATTGAAACGGTTACTTGATTGCTGCCTGCGGTTGAATAAAAACCACATGCAAGTCAAATCTAATATTATTCATAATTCAAAAAGTTGATGTGACTGAAAAAAATCTGAAAGCAGATCTGAAATCAGTATGGAAAAACTGTTTTTAGAAAAGTGTGTTGTGGTTTCTGATGATTACAAAAAAAAAATGTTGTTGACCTGTGTTATCAGCAGTAAGGATGTTAAAGTATCGTTGAACAGTTATTTAATAGGGAAATTGGAAAGTGCTATAATTATAATAAACATCCTGGATCATCAGTCTCCCTCCCACCAGAACCATTCATAATGTTTTTTTTGTCATACAAGGAAATATACCACAATGCAGGTCACCCTTACATCTTTACTTTAAAATGGTACACGTGCACCCTCTACTGCTGACAACTGAGAATGATCTGAGCTTACAGCATCCTGCGTTTGCTGAGTTGGTTTTTCAAGAATTAATGCTTTTATTTATTCTGCTGTAAATCCTCATGTTAAATTATTCTGATTGGAAATAAAGTGTTGCAAGCATTAAGCTTTTGGTGCAAATCAGAGTTGCTGGATTGAAAATAAGTTCTTTTAAAAATGAACTGAGGAGCCAGTGATATCTTCATGTCTTTTCAGATACCACTTTCCTCCACGCAGGTGTTTTTGTTTTACTCCTTTTCAGTGAGGCAGCCCTTTCCTGTCAAAGTCCTGTCAAAGACTTGCAATCTTAGGTAACAAACCACCAGGGCAGCTGGAGGACTGGTGGTTAGGAAGTTGCCCCTGCAATCGGAAGGTCATGGGTTCGAATCCCAGGACTGCCGATGGCATCACTGAGGTACCTTTGAGCAAAGTGCCGTCCTCACACACTGCCTCCCGGGTGCTGCATCGCTGGCTGCCCACTGCTTCACATGGCAAATGGGTTAAATGCAGAGAAAGAATTTCACACTGTGTGCTGTGGTGTGTTCACACATGACTATAAGGGCCAGGCCGGTGCGCTTTGGGCTGAAACAGGTCAGTATGGTCTGGCATGGCTCTGCTTACCATAAGGAGTTCCAGGTCCAAAGTCCTTGGCAGCATCTTGCATGTACTGTCCCAGCAACTCCCCATTGGTGGTTCTGATCGGGATCTTTCGGTCCAGTTTCTCATAGAAGAACTCCTCAATGCGAGCACCTGAGTGGACACTCAGATTAGGAGGGCAAATATCTTAAGGTTCCCAATCCCTAAATGAACAGCAAACTGTGTTTGAGTTGGACTAACTCTCATCTAACTAGGCTGGAAAAGCATTTTCTGTTGCAACTAGAACGTGACAAGAAATACAAAAGGCAAATCATTTCATGGATTGATAAAACAGTTTACTCAGTTTGAAAACTAATAGAATCCCTGCCATTATTGACTTTCTACTCATGATTTTACAAATGCCACACTTGGTGTGTCACAAAACTTCCGCCCCAGCGAGAGGCAGCCTGTTGCAGCAGCTCCTGCTCATTGTCAAGCTTTATCTCCTTTTCCAATATTCTTATTCTTTTATTGTTTGTTTCATTTCCTACCCGTGGGGCTAATAAAGGGTTATCTTATCAACATTTTCAAAATCATTACAAGGCAGGAAAAATACATATGTGATGTCTCACAGCTCAATCAAGCCTACAACAGTCTAAACGGGACATATCTAGAACTCCCCTCTATAAAACATAAGTGAACTAATCAGGTTCTCATAAAAGGCACACCCTACAAATTCATTTCTATGTACAAATATATTTGAAAAAAATAAAAATGTTTAACAATCTTATATAAAAATTCAATTGCATATACTATATGTCTACTCACATACCATGCACATTACTCTTCAATTATATATTATACAATTCAATACTAAATATTTCTTCTGGTATCATTAGCATTCTAATATTTACTGAAATAGTGATTCAGGAAAAAAGCTTGAGTTGATGGGCTGCAATAGGATGGAGATGGAGAGAGAGAGACAGAGAAAGAGAACAGCATTCTGTTATGGAGCCTATCCAGGGTTCTCTCGTTTTTCATTGCAAATCGATTCCCATTGTACTAAGGGGGATGTCTGGAGGCTCAAACTGCAGATTGTTTGGTCTACAGTCACTGGTGTGATTAATATCGGACAGACAATGACACTGAGCGGTCAGACACAGACACACGAAAAGAACAAATGCACATGACAACACAAACTACACAGAATCTCTACAAAAAGCCCCTCTTGAGCAGGACCCCAACAAAAAAATCCTGGGTTTTTATGTTTTTATGCATGTATTCAAATCTTTATAAAGCCTGCAAGAAACACGGTGGTGTTGAAAAAGTGTTGTCCTCTTCCTGATAAACATATAATGCACAATTTTGTTTTATAGCATCGGATGTTTTGATTAAACTGTCATAGCTCTACTGTCTTACTTTCACTGAACGGCTTTACTTCGTTGACTTGCGCACCACACTGCTTCAGCTTTTGGTCAAATAAAAGCTTCCTCCACACTAATGATCGAGGGAATGAGTAGGCTCATCTCTCCTCCAGCTTAGCTTGGATCAATATCTCATTAATAGTGTAACCGAAGAACAACGATTAGAATACTGAGAGGTCATCAAAACAGCAGCAGGAAAGAAAAGATGATGCTCTAATATACTCTGACAGTGGAAAAGGTCTACATATCTACACTACTGTGCAAGAGTCTTGAGCCATCCCACATTTCATTATATTTTACTTTGAATCACCTTGTTGCAAAAATATTTGATGCTTGTCATATTGATTAAACTAAAAAAAATGGGAAAAATGTTTTACTGTTACAGGCTGTAGAGTGCCTAAAGATACAAGGTGATAAAAGCTAGATAAAAGCATTCCAACCACTCAGTATTCAGCACCACCAGTGTACTGATCACCGTCCTGATCATCTCGAATCATCCGCTCGTTTCTTCACTGGTTCAGACCTTAAGTTATGCTTGAACATTGCCCTAAAACTGGTCGGGTTCAGGGACTGGATTGAAGATGAAAGTCTTCGAGAGCTCTTCAGGAAACCTGGGGAACTGTTTCTTAAGACTACATCAAAAAGAAGACTGGCTCTTTGGAAACAAAATATGAAAAGAAGAGTAGCTCAAGACTTTTGAACAGTACAGTGTATATATACACTGTACATTCCTTACACTTTTCAAACTACATTTAATTGCTAAAGAAAATACAATATACAGTCTATATTGCTTTGTAAGCCTAACCTGCTGCATCAGGCCAACCACCTATCACACTAAAGGCCTTGTTGGTTTTTCAACAACTTCCTTTTAAGAAATCAAATCTTTAAATGCTGATATGGTTTGGCTCTCTCTACTCCAAGTCTCAAACTGACTTCAAATCAGCATAATGAGGAAAATACCACCAATACATTGCATTGCATGTTGATACATAACCAGCTGTTCTCTGAAATTTACAGTCATACATAATGAAATGGAAAGCCCCTTGTGGATTCATTATGGATTTATGATGGAAGAAAATCTTTTTGACTTTTCCACATTGCCTGATGAGGGGAAAGACACAATTGCTTGTTTTGATAACCATATCATGGCAGCATTGGTTATCAAGAGGCTCAAATGGCAAAGAAACACTGGTAGTAAAAGCACACATTGGGAAGTGGGTGAGTCATTTTTGATAATCGTTATCTTTAAAAGCCTTAACTTATAACTGCTTTCCATGATAGCGGTCAAAGGACCGTTTACAGTGTGCTCCCCCTTTTTTTTTTTTTTTTACATACATGTTCTCCATTATCTTCCACAAAAGCAGCACCATGGCCAGCTTTTGGCTTCAACACTCAAAATGGGACATTAGGGGAAGGGGTTGAGGTTGTGACCTGAAGCGCAGGACTTACCAGTGTGGTCAACTGGAGCATGGGGAGGGTCAGAAAGTCACAGGTTAGAGTTCTCTCATTTACTGCCATGACAAAAATCAACCTCTCATTAAAAGGCCCATACTGAACTGAAGCAGAGTTTATTCAAAGTGCTCACCTTCCTCTCAACCATTTCAGATGCTGGTAGTAGGGCCCAACCAATATGAACATTTTGGTTTTTTGAAAGAGCAAAATATTGACTGATTTATATTATTATGGTGTAAATTGACACCATTGTTGTCTGGAAATTGTGAGTTCAACTCCAAGAGGTGCCACTCAATGGGGTTTTTCCATTGGACAGTGTGGTACAGCACAATAAGGATTGTTTGACCACCTGATGGTCTAGTTCATCCATGCTTCACAGGCTGGTTTGTTGGGTACCCTGGTAAGTAGATAAACTTAGTCTGGGTACTAACTAGAGGTTTGACAAAACAATGGGTTTCGGGTCAGATTTTGGACAATGTACAAACTGAGGTCAGGGTCAGTTTGGTTTCTTATGACATTTTGCACACATGCATGCATCCACACTCTATGCTGTCCTTTCTTTTTGTAAGGTTAGCTGTGTTAGGAATGACTCTTGACCTTGAGGAGTGGGTGAACATTATCAAAACTGTTCAATAAGTTAAGGTCTGAATAACCATACCTGTGATAAATTTTGTTTCATTGCTGCACATTTTGTGAAAAATAACTGAGACAAATTCATTTACATCATTTTAAATTAATGGCACATTTTTTTCAGGTAGAGGAAACCTCGTTTTTTTTGCATTTCTAAAACAAATACTACTTAAAATGAGTCTGCAGTTAAAAGAGAGTGCTTGCAGACCTTAATCAGCTTTCCAGTCAGCTGTGTGTACAATCTGGTGCAAGCATAAAGAGAATTGGGGAGGTTATAAAAGAGATACATATGGATAGAAAGCAATATGCCTTGAAAAAAAGCATTAACAAAACAAATGAAATTAAAATAATGCAATCAGTTTGAGGTATGTTTTACAAAGGCAGAATGCTCAGCTTTAAACAAAAATAGTTGTGTGTCATAATTGATTCCAAATATGTTGCAAGGGTTTGTAGCAATTGAGTGTTCAAATGTCTAGTATGGGAACTATGGTATGCGTTACTTGACATCAGAAATGACAACAAATTGCGTGATCAAGCTGTACCGCACTGTCTGGTGGAAAAACATCACAATTAAATTGTGACCCTGCTCTCTCTGGGTGGGTAAGATAGTCGTTCCCTTTGGCAGCACACCCTGCATTAGCCACAGTTTAAAAAAATAGAGTGGCTAGCTTTTTCGCTTTTGTGCCACAAGGGGAATTGGCAACAACTAAACTAGGGAGAATTAATACCAGCTCAACCTGCAGTAGTACAATAAGAGTGAATGAGAGACACCTGTCAGCTTAGCAGTATACAAAATGATCATAAAACCATTACAGCCTCAAAAATGACTGGGATTTCATAATGGCTATAACATAAGACAAGTCACTGAATAGAAGTGCTGTTTTTACAGACCATAACAAATATGTGGGACCCTAATATTAGCATATATTATTAGCCAAGCAATATATCGGTCAGGCCCTAGTCAGCAGCCCTGGATCAGTTCACCCCAGTTATTCTTTTTTTACACCACAGCTGGCAACTGTGGAGAGCTTTGCATTTTTCTAGAGTCATAGTCCTTACATTTGTGTCTAAACTTCAAAATGACTATAGCAAAAAAAAGCAGGAAAAGCATATAGAAAAACTTTATCTACTGTTAGACGGCAGTTAAGACCAATTCATGTTTGGAAGGCGTTCATTTTAGGTGGAACAGATTCAAGAAATTTTTGAAACTGACAGCCTGAAATAAGTGGAAGTGAAAGACCTGAAAGGAAATGCTGTCATCCCGAACTACACTATATGGACAAAGGTACTGGGACACCTGACCTTTCCACCAACAATGAATTTAATTACATTTTATCCAAATACATAGATTTAATATGGAGTAGGTCCCCCTTTGCAGCTGTAACAGCTTCAACTCTTCTTGGAATGCTTTCCACAAGATTTTGGCGTTTCTGTAGGAATTTGTGCCTATTCATTCTGTAGAGCATTTACTGATGTTGGATGAGAAGGTCTGGCTAGAAATCCCAAAGGTGTTGGATGGGGTTGAGGTCAGTACTTTGTACTTTGTGCACTGGGACACAGTCATGCTGGAATAGAAAAGGTTCTTCCCCAAACTGTGTCCACAAAGTTGGAAGCAT
>JBBPCY010000019.1:19522043-19541649 GCA_037974405.1 Brachyalestes nurse
TCACTATGTAGGGCACGGTAAAAGAAACCCGCAGTGCATGATGGTATATGTGTATTCATGTAGTGTACAGTGTCTGAACACCAGATTTCGGCTCGTCGTCGCGCAGCGATTTTTGTAGTGCCCTAACTAGTGGGTGGAATTGACCGTTGCAATTTCGGACAGCACTACAAAATGGCTGATTCACTATATAGAGCCCTACACAGTGAACAAGTGCACTTTTCGGACACAGCTCATGTGTCTATCACTCATTTCAATACATTAAATCCAAACTAACACAAACAGGCTTGCACATTGAATGGCTATCGGAGGCCTGGGTCATTTGAAATCCCATTTTAAGTTTTGTTAATGACAAATATACCCTGTGCCATGAAGGCCGTAACAAAAATAGTGAAATACACTACACCTCTTGTTCAGTGTGGAAACTTTTTACTAGTCGACAGCCTTTGAAATGCAACATTTTTCAAGTTTTTACTGTGAATTGGTGTATTTTAATGCCGACAGTCATCTAAAAGAGACTTCAGCCAATAAGTATTATACCACACATTTTCAAATAGACATTGGCCATTGGGGGAATCAACAAACGCAATAAAAAATGTAGACACTGTACTTAAGGAAACACTTGTAAAGTGTTCATTTGTCATACGTGAACACGCCACAGCACACAGTGTGAACAGCACGAAATTGTTCTCTGCGTTGAACCCATTCTTCAAGTGAACACGCTGCTCCCAGTCATCAGTGTGTGAGGATGGTACTTTGCTCAAGGGTACCACAGTGGTGCCACTGGTAGTCCTGAGATTCAAACCCATGACCTTTTGATTGCACAGGCAACTCCCTAACCACCAGGCCACCAACCGCCCTGGTGGTGAGCATTAGTTAGCGGAAGATTTTAGTACCCTTCGATGTGCATTAGTTGCCTTGGGAACATCAGGTAGTCTTCACCATTGAACCAGCCATACACAGGTCATACCCTGACCCAACCTGTGACCTTGCAGTACCATAAGAGCACAGTGAAAATACCCAGAGCTATGATCCATACTTCTGTTCAAGCACATTTACAAATAAACGTCAATAAAATAACAAAAATGCACCTGTATAGCTATGTGGCCACAGAAATGCACAGAGAATCTAAAAACTATTTATCCAGAGGACAGTCGCAAAAGTGAGGGAACACAGTGTCAAAGTGCTAAGCAAAACAAGCCTAAGGTGACGGCAGCATCTGCTTTTCTGAGTCGCAAAAACTCACCATTTCCCTTCTGTGTTGCTGACCTGAACAACACCATCGAATACAGAAATAGCCACCTTTCTCTTCATCACTGTAGGTTAGATCTTTATTTCAACACTTCTTCCTATAGTTTATCACAATACCATGCAACACAAGCCATGTCGAAATGTTAACATACACCTTTTGGCTACTTTTCTGTCAGAAACAACTCTGAAAACAGTGGATAGTGCCTGGGACCAAACGGAAATACTTTATCATGCTCTATGAAAATGGCCTCTAAGGCTGAATATGGTCTCATGATCAATATCTACAAATAATCAACACAGAGTGTTATTGTGAATAACTGTGATTAAACCAATCCACTGCACCCCCACCCCCCTTCAAAAAAATACTGGTGCCACAACAGTATGTTCAATGTTTGGAAAAAAAAACTGCTATTTTATTTCACCTGTTGTTTTAAAACGCAAACACATGCAATAGTCAACTTGTTAGTCAATAGTCACAACTGCTTCTTTGATTTAAATTTCGTACACAAAAGCAAATTGTGTGTTAATACACATAAAAACTTCTGAAAGCTTAAAGCATGTCAGTGAGTGACTTCAGAAGCCCTTTCCACACGCTTTACACATAAAACACTTGGTGTTTTCCATTGCTATAGTGGGGGCAAATGGAATTCAGCTGTAGGGACCTGTAGAAAACTCTCCAACATCCATTTCTAATAATTACATTTAGCTGGAATAATTTAAGAAAAAAAGGGATGAGGAGGAAGAACTACACAATTCTATACTTTCACAGGCAGCGTCTAATTCAGGCACTGTGTAAATTTCTAATTCTAAATTTCTAAATTGTGAAAAACAGCCAACTGACAAAAGTAATTTTTTTTCATTATCATCATGCGTCAAAGATATTTGAGGATCTGAAACATGGCACAAGCGGAACACCACAAGTGTTGGTACACAGTATGCTGCCAATTATCTGCTCTCCAAACTGAGAACATGTGGTATCATTGCAAGAGACAAATCAAGACATTTTAACAAGGATTTAATGCATTACCCAGGCTGTTCAGAATTACTCACACTTAATTTACTATTGTTTTTCTGGCATACAAGAGAACAGCCCACCCTGCCCAATGGAAGAGATTTACAAATCAGTTTAGCAGCGCTTCTCCGAAGTTTGGGATCAGAGGCTAGATGATGAGAAGGAGAGGGGAGGTGATGAAATGCCAAATGTTAAAATTACTCAAATCAAGAAAATCAGACAAAATGTTAAACTGACATTCTTGGCAAATAACAATGTTTCACTTGTTTGACATGTAATAAATATATTAAGACAGTGAAACAGGCCTTTGCTGAGAAACGTTGTACAGCTGATTATAGAGGCATTCCAAACCAGCTTAAAATTACAAAGATATTTGCAGAAAATATGTTCATCAATAATATCAATGTTCATACATGCTGTCATACTGAAATTTTACACCATGCCTTTCTAATGCTGTTCTAATTTGTCTATTATTGCTAGAATGTCTTCATTCAGAAATGTATCCTACATCATTGTTAACTTGAAACTAAAATTGAAGAGCAAATTTCTATTTTTTGTTATTTTTTATAGGTAACACTACTATTGGCATATTTTTACATCACCTCTTTATGTGCAATAGTATAACTGACCAAAACTCACTCAGTCCTTGATTAATACACCGTACCATATTAGGAGAATTTCCAAAACTCACTCAGTCCACTCACACAGTCGCCAGTGCTACTTACTTACCCAGGTCTCCCAGGCAGTGGAATATAAACAAAGATGACTCTATGCTGTGTCATGTAGTAGGATACAAATATTAAACTTGTACATAATTTTGTGACACTGAATATCGATTTACTTAAAAATTGTTTTTATTATATTTTTTAAACAAATTTGCCCAAACTAAAATGTGCAGGAGTTGCACTTTAGAAACTGGCATATAAAATAACAAGTAACTGTAAAATTTCAATAAAAAAAAATATTTCCTGTAAGAATTGCTTTCCAATGGGTAAAACAAGTAAAACGCCACTATTCGAAAAGAAATAATGCTTTTGGACTAAGTTCTGAAAATTGGCTCTTCAATTATTCTAGAACAATCTGATATTTGTTAGGGCAAGAACACTTTTTTTGTCAGCAATTCTGTTATCTTAGACAGGGTTTACAGGGTTGACATGCTTCACAAACAGTGTTTAAACAGGGCTTAAAATTGTAAAGATAGTGGATTATTGAATGATTAGCAAGCATCACTGGGTATTTCAACCAAAGTGACTGTTGGAAAGGACATATACTTACAATGGCAGACTTAAACAGATCTTCTTCACATTTTAATCTCTTTATATTTCCACAGTAAGATTCCTACAGTGCTGTCAACATTAATTTTATCATTGGCAGTAAACAGAGTGTTAAGTGAACAGCTGCCTGCTAGAATCCACTCTGGCTGAACAGTAATGCTATGGAACTCGGCTAAGATTCTAATAGTAACCTGTTCTACTTTTCAAAAGCCCTCTTTTCAAATGAGTGCACATTGCGCTAGCTTACTATCGGACCAATTTTTCCCCCCAGAAACTTAGCGTTTGTTCCGTCATCAGTCGCATTTGCGTTCCATTTGTGAGAAGTGTGAGAATCAGTCAGCTACTTGCTGCTGGCGTGAGAACCCAGTCATTCACCGCTGTTAATCACACGACGCAGCCTACCACAATGACAAAACCTGTTGAGCCATTTCTGAACGGTTCGTTTCTAGATTCATGTCTAATGGGGTTTAACAAAGCCATGAATTTGGATAATTTCCAACAATCAAAAGAAGAGTGTCCATCAACAGGCTACAGTCGTAAGCGTTTGCTTAGCCAGTTTGTTGCGCATTCCTCAGTGCCAATGGACCCTTTTCACATTCCCTGGGAGGCGACGAGGATGATGTAGGGAAAATATAGCAATTACAGAAATCCCTCACTTTTCGCGGCACCAGCATATAGCGGAAAAACCACATTGTTGTAAAAAAATGCCTAAAAATGCCTATTTTTATAGTGTAAACCCTAAATATGCCCCCAAACATGCTCCCAGAACACTTTAATTTCATTTTAAACTCAGTTTAATGCATTACCCTTAAAGAAAATTTAAAGGTAATTCGTATTCGCCTCTTTTCAAGGTAAACCCATCTTTTAATTTAAATTCCCCGCCGAGATTTGCAATTCGGAAGGTCGAGGGACAAAAGTATTGGGACACCACGCCGAGATGAACGGCTCCCCTTGTCTGAAAACATCCAGAAAAATATATTTATTGCCACAATAAAGCAAAAAAGGCGGAGGATATTTGCGGTTTCCGCGTTATTGTGGGTATTTCCACGTAAAACTATGAATTCGGTTCTCAAAAAAACGTGTGACTGAATCATCGGAAAACTGGGATATTACTGTATATATATTTTTCATGATAAATGGATCAATAGAAAGAGCCCAAAATGACTTAGAATACACTCTTGTTGCATGAATGCACCTAAAGAGGGAATTTGACTATTATTTTGTCATAGTTTAGACGTAAACAGTCACAGAGTGGCTTGATGTAAAAATGGTTCCCTGTACAGCACCTTACAACCTATTTTCTTTACAGTGGTGGTGAATGGAACCGAGAATCTCAATGTCTACAATACAAATATGAGTATTTTATTTACCACTAGTGAACCCAGTGATTTTTTTGTGATGTTAATGAAGGTAAAATTGTGTTTTGTTTTTTTTTGTTTTTTTTATCTAAATCAAAACAAAAAAACACTTTTCTTAAGGGACTATTTTACCTTAGTGCCCTGTACGTATCCTGCCACCATGAAAGGGACTTCAGAATATGGCAAAAAAAAGTTCTCAAAACTAATAAAACTGTCTCAGGGATCAGATAGAGTATTCACAACCATTCCATGTGAAATTCACATAACAGGTGATCAACTCTAGACGTCTGGTTCCATTCACCGCCACTGTAAACAATTCGATAAGCTTCTCTAGAAAGACTGAATGATTATATTTAATTATGCAGGAATTTTGAAAGATTTATCTGTAATGTTAGTCTTGTGACACAGGAATCATACACTTTTATGACCTTTATATATATTTTTTACATTGTGCTACTAACTGCTATGCAAATGATATAGAAACGGTTTCTCTCACACTTCTACAGGTCTATTGTTTGTATTCCAGTGTTGTAGGCCCACCTTTCTCGTTCCCCACTGGCACGAGGGGCGACTTCCTTTCATGTTATCTGTGATCAAAGGGTTCTTTGGCCCCCGCAGAGCGGAGGCTGTGATTAAGGAATGAGGTTTAATCACAGGCCGTGTTCCTGCCCGGCTGATTATGCGCCGCGTCTTCAAGGTTAAGCCAAGATTGGATAGGTGGTCTCACTACCCCTGAGCCCCAGAGAGCGGATGAAAGGCCTCCGCACATGAAAGCGCTGACTCGTCCAGACCCCCATCAGAGCCTTTCTTCTGCCGGGTCACTATTTCCTTCATGAATTATTAGATGCTTGGTGTTTGTTTTTTGAGCTCACCGTCACCTTTGTTTTTGCACTCGAGCACAAAGCTTTTATATGAAAATCACTTTATGCACATGGATTTTGTTGTTGAGTCAAGAACATGTTTTGGAAGGGGGGCATGTCGACCTTTATTTACATAAAACTGAATAAAACAGTCTACAATAAATAACTGTTTCAGATCATCGTCGTTTGTTTCTCCGCTCGGAGTACAAAAGGACAGGCAGAAGAGTCTTGGGGGGGGGGTGTTAAGATTTTTTGTTTTTTTTGCTGAAAATCAGAAATCGTTTACGTCCCCCCCTCTTAAACACAATCGATCCAAAAAAGGAAAAAAAAAATACATCTCTGTAATGCATGAGGAATCTTACTCGCAGGTCATGAGCAGAGAACATTCATTTCACTTTCATCGGCTCACTTTTCATTCTCCGCCCACAAATGTGCTCCATCATAGCGACCGTTGCCAGGCTGGGCATGCCTTACAGGACGCTGGCAGAGATCCCATTCAATCCAAAGGGAAATCGTTAAAAAAAAGTTGAAATACTTACATTATGACTTAAGCAACATTAGTGGGCGGAGCTTTGCAGGTCAATACTACTGAGATTCAGTTTTCGTTTCTAGGATCTGTAGGTGTTCTATATAAAGAAAAAAAAAACAGGCTACAGGCTTTGAGCCACACAGTTGCACATAAGGTCTGAACAGCCCTAATTACATTACATTTTGTTGATGTTTGGAGCAGGGAACTTAAAGATTGATATTTTTTAGCTATTTTTAGTGTAGTTTCTATTTGCCAGGTCTGGGTTAATAAACCGTATCTTATACATGCGTTTCATTTTCATCCGGTATTTTAAACTCAAAAGTGTAATTGTGCTTTTAATGTGCTGAAGTGTTTTTTTGGTTTGGTCCTGGAGGGCCGGTGTCAAGCACAGTTTCCTCAAACATACTCAGAACATGTTTGAGGCTAAAAAAAATCTCAGAACTTGAATAAAACAAGTGTCTCAGGGATCAGACATTCATAATCATTCCGTGTGTAATTCATATTTATTGACAGGTGATAAACTCTTTAGACGTCTGGTTCCATTCACCGGCACTGTAAACAGTTCTGACTGGGAAAACTATGACTGTTTACGTCTCAACCATTTAATGATGCAGTGATTTAGTGTGTCTGAGATGAGAAATCACCCAAGTGTGCTGGACACGGACGATCCAGGACTGGATTTGGGTCTAAAACAGAACACACTTCAGCACATTGAATGCACAATTACTATTTATTGCAGGATAAAAATGAAGCATGCAGAATATATGGTTTAATAGCCAAAACTTGACAAATAAATAGAAATATAGAAAAAAGAAAAACAAAAATCAAGCTGTAGAGGAAGTAAGGATATCATCACTATTCGTCTGGGGTGCCAAAACTTTTGCACAGCCGTGAACCTGTGTCCAGCACGCGTCAGGCAGACTCGCTCCTTCTGCACCTTTTTAAACGTGAGGGAAAACTGGAGGTGTGCAGGGACATGCTGGAGAAACAGTGATGTTTATCAGAGTGTCCTGAAGAAGACCTCCACAGGGCCCAATCACACACGCCGTGTCCAAACTCATATTGCACTTTAGTTGGCTCCATGATAAATTACCGGCTTGAAATAACATCTCAAATTTCAGGGTCCTGAAAAAAAAAAAAAAAACGAAAGCTACACCGCCGACAAAAAGTCACGCCGCTTTCTCAGCCAATCAGAGTCTCGAACAGTATCACAGCCGGCACAGCGCCATCAATCCGGCTCCGTCCGAACCGTCTCAGACACAGAGCGGCTCGGTTCCCTTTCAGAGGTGAACACACACCTGTCCTATCTGCACTGCTCAGGTAGAACATCATACCAATTAAATACAAAAGAAAGAAAGCCATGAGAACATGGTAGAGCTAAGAATAAGTCTGGTTATACATTTCATTTCATATAGAATACTTTCTTTTTTTAAAATCAATAACTATTTGAAATCTCAGACCAGTGAATGGCATAAAAACAGGACTTTTGTTAGTTTTAACAGAAAGCACCGCATTTCTGAAACAAAAACAAAACACTTTCTACACCTCTCAGTGCTTCAGTTATCTGAAAATAAAACCACACATTCAAAAAGAGCAAAAATAAAAATAAAAATACTGTCAGTCGGGTGGGAGTGTCTGTGAATCTACAAAGATCAGGGTAGATACGAGGGGGTCCCGCGTCTACCCGTCTCTCTTCCTCTCTGTTTGCGTCTCTACTTTCTCTCTCCCTGTTTTGTGTAAACAGAGAGAAAAACAAGCCCGATCCAGTCAGCAGTGTGTTAACGTCCTGTTTGAGGTCTTTTCCTTTCCTGTCTGAGTCACGTGGTCCTTTCAGTAGGAGCCGTAGCGATCCTGAAATGGAGGAAAAGGAAGTTTAGAGAATACAGAATCTGGGGAAGGTCATGTGAAGGCCAACTGCTCCTTGTCATTTTTATTTTTGCAAAGGGTCCCATTTGAAAGCAAGAAACAACATCTTCTGACTAATAATGAATTTTACTTTAAAAGCGTATTCTTTTGCCATAAAAGACTGACTGGAAGAACCATTTAAGATAAATCTGACGACTCATAAGGTGGCTGATTACTTTTGCAAGACACGCCATGATATGACTTACACTGTGACACAAAACAGCTTTCTGAGCATATTGGGAATACTGGTAGGCAAAGAACAAACTGTATATTTCTTTAAAAACAGATTTAAATGTGTCTATCCCAGTGACACGGCTGTCTAATGTGAATCTGAATCCAAATAGTCCTTTGATGTAGTTAAATTATAATAATTCTATATATATTATATATATTTATTTCTAATATATATATATATTTATTTATTTTCTATACATACACACTTTTTGTGAATTGCTTTTGTACTTATTATACTTCATATATTGAATTCCTACACTATGGGTATGTGTGTGTATGTTTATTTATTTTTAATATAGGATAATGCTCTTTTTTCAATTTT
Organism: Brachyalestes nurse; assembly: GCA_037974405.1. NCBI lineage: Eukaryota > Metazoa > Chordata > Actinopteri > Characiformes > Alestidae > Brachyalestes > Brachyalestes nurse. The sequence goes on from JBBPCY010000019.1 coordinate 19,530,786, forward strand.
TTCTTTTAAACACAGAACTACCGTTTTGCTAGAGTCTGTTCTTTTCAAACCTAAAAAAAAGTAGATCATGATTCTGGATTATCATGAAAACATCTTGGCAGGAACTGTGAGAAGATATTTGGACTCTGTTTACCTCCTTTAGTCTCAGTGCTGACTCACCTGAATGGTGTTCATAACTCCGTTAGCCAGCACGGCCATTTTTCCAGCCACGGTCTTCACCCCCTGCTTAAACTGAGCGATGTCCGGCCCAGAGGGAAGAACGCTCTCAAATCCTGACGCCCCTACAAGCCCCACACACACACACACACACCCCATGATCAGTGTAAGCACAACTAACTCTCCTTTTATATTCTGTATAATGTACAATGTATATAGCAGAATGTATTAGCATGTATAAATATGTCTATGTATATACAAGGTATACATAATGCATTAAGTATATTGTATGTAATATATTGTATGTATATGTATGTATATATATATATATATATATAGTATGTAATATATAATGTATAATTTATGGGATCATATCATGTGAAATTCGTTCTCAGCATTTAACCCATTTAACACATGAAGCAGCGGCCTGCCACTAATGAGTGTGTCCTGGGGAGAAGTGTGTGGGGATGGTATCTTGCTCAAGGGTACCTCAGTGGTGCCACTAGTGGTCCTGGGATTCGAACCCACAACCTTGCGACTGCAGGGGCAACGCCCTAACCACTAGGCCACCACTACAACTCTACATAGCACTTGCACTATAAGTACTTTTATGTTGCATATTGTCTATGAGGAGGTGTTGCACACTGTACTGTGTACAATCACAATAAAGGAATTCAGTTCAATACATGAAATCCAATAAAGCACATGGGCCAGCAGGGTTCGGCTGAAACACACACACACCTGATGAGCGGGCGTTACCGTCCCCAAACAGGTCCGCAGAGCTGATGGAGGTGCTGCCAGACATGCCCTCCAAACGAGTCTTCGCTTCATACTGTTAAAACACACAAACACACGGATTACAGAGAGCCATTAAACATCAGTCAGTGGTCATTATTCCTTCACAAATCACAACAATTCAACTCAGAGTCTTGGTTTCCGTACCTCTGCGTTGCTCTCGCGGCCAAAGAACATGTCGGAGGAGATGGCCTTGGCGTTGGCAAACTTCTGCCGTGCCTCGCTGGACTCAGCGACGGGAACCGCAGCGTCTGGCTTCCGTCTGCTGGGCAACCTGAGAGATTTCACACCAATAAACCACTCAGGCAAATATCTGATTTCCATTCAGCCATTCATATCCACGACTGGGGCAGCTGGTGGCTTATTGGTCAGGGAGTTCACCCTGTGATCAGAAAGTCGTGGGTTCAAATCCTGCTAAACTGCTAGTGGCACCACTGAGGTACCCTAGAGTAAGGTACCGTCCCCACACTGCTCACACTGGTGAAGGAGTTAAATGCAGAGAAAGAATTTCACTCTGTTCACACTGTGTGCTGTTGTGGGTTGACGTATGACTTCACTTTCTTTACTGTTGTATTACATCATTTAGAGTTTCTGTAGAAAAAAAGTTATACCATTATGAATAAAATTTAAGACTGATTTCACGTTCCACTTTGGTAGTGGAAAAATTAAATGGGACGCAAGTACCATTAAATGCACATTGACATTTAAGACCTACTATGTAAAATCTTTATAATTTTTCTGATGATACATGCTCTAACACAGAGGAATTCTGTCTCTATAAAAACAGAAGAGGAAATAAAAAGGCATTCCTCTAGTAGCAACAACGATTTATCAACCCTGAAAAATCTTTTTCAAGAAAGACATGCACACGAATTATGCAAATCGAAGAAACAGACGAACCTTTCACCGATTGGCTGAATGCTGGAGATGGTGACTTCGGTCTCTTTAGGCTCCTCCTTCTCCAGAGCCCAGGAGGAGGAGAAAGAAGAGGAGCCTGAATCAGCGTCCCACCGAGAGCCGAAGCTGTCTCCCACTGTGAATGGGTTGTCCTTGTACCTGCCATGACACAAAGTGAGGGTTCATACTTATTACATGCACGTAGATAAAATCAGTAAAGAGCAGAATCAATACTTCATATGTAGAGCTGACTTCTGTTGCTTATTAAATGTTAATTATCTGACCATTTGCATCGTAGAATACACTTTTACAAAACATATACATCAACAATTAGGCTGAATTTCTAGACAAGCCTGGCTGGATATGATCATTTTACTCCGAGCTGGATGCAGTGGAGTCATTTATATATGACAGACGAGTTGTTAATCAACCAAAACAAGCTCAGGTCCAATCACACCAGGGATGTAGTTAGAAGACCTTCAGAATAAACTGGATAGTTATACGTGTAGATATTTATATACACATATGTGTAAACAAACACCATGCGTGTATACATATTTTCTTTATTTCCCCAAGTGAAATAATTCCTCTCTTCGTTTTTTAATGCACAATTACTGTGTATTAGAAAAAACCTAACAGCCAATACAGTAAAGGAGCACTTTAATCCAAAATGTTATTTATTCGGATGTTAAACTCAGCAAATAAGGGTGTTTACTTATTTTCACGCAGAAAATTTGAGTGGGTGTTTATAATGACAATTATATTATTAATATTTTCTCTACACAGGACTGACATGACTGCTGATTCCCAGACTCTTAAGTGTCCTCAGAGCTCTCTGAAGGAAGATAAGTGACAGATTCTACAAAGGTCTCAGCGACATCTCCATGAATAACTTACTTTGGTGGTCCGGAAGTGAACCCAGGCTCATCAAACATGTCCAGTTTGGAGCGAGAGGAAGACTTTGAGCCCACTGGGGTTTCCTGCTCAATCACCTGCATCTCCGACATCACAGAGTGAGACACAACACTGGGGAGAGTAGAAAAAACAAACAACAAATGAGATGAACTGCTGTCATACCAGCTGACCAGCAGGTGGAATCCTGGGCCAAAATGTTTACTGCTCCCTGCTACAACACACCTAACTCATTAGAGCTAATTAACAAGCCCCCTAATGAGTTTACAACCAGTACGTTCATCCAGACGAAAAGCAAGGATGCAGAGTACAAAGAAATTCCAGGACTGGTATTAACCCTTCAGCAGGGGGGAGGGAGGGGGTGTTTTTGCTTTGTGTGACACTTTTGCTTGCGCTTCATACTAAAATTCGACAATCCTTTGTGTTGTGAACTTTGTGAACTGTTCTTGTCTTCACTCCGGTTGCGCCACCCGACTGCGAGGCTCAGTGAGACGATATTTCACACTGATGCTGGTGTCACTTGTTTGACTTTGACTCGTTGGACAAGATGATTATGTTTGCTGGACAACAGCGCAGGCTGTGGTTGCTATGGTTACAGTGCCGTAGTAGTTGTGAATGAATATGGGGAGACAATAAATTCTCCATAATGACGCAACAAAAACAACAGCTTCGCAGAGCCATTACCCAATGTTGAGCTGATGCATGTCAAAGGGGCTCAATAGTTGAATAAAATGCAGAGATTTATTTCACAACGTCAGTAAGTCTGTGTTTCTTGTTTGTGTGTGTTGTGCTCTTGAGTGTCCTGCATCTGCTGTTAGTGTGATTTAGTATTGGAATGACTGTCAGATGTAAAAAAAAAAAAAGTATGAATATAAAACTCCTGTGAATATAAAAAATATAAAAGTGTAAAAATGACATATCAGCTGTTATCTTGAGTCTCCATAAACGTCTTGGTCAGCAGTTACAGAACACACTGCTGCGACGCTTTAATGGAAAGTAGTCAGGCGGCACAACCGTGTGATGCCACGCACTGAAGGGTTAAGGATGCTCCACTGTTTCTATACTGGTGTTCTAGAAGCTGGTGGATTTACCTCCTGTTCCCGAAGCCCATGCCCAGTCTCTCTGCCTGCTCCCTCTTTTTCCCCTCCAGGTTCTGCAGCCTCTTCTCCTCCATTTTTCTGTCAATCTCCAGCTCTTTGTAGGCCAGACGCATAGACGCCACACTGAATGGAACAGAAGCGAAAAGGTGAATAAAATAAAGAGAAATTATAGCTATAAATGAGGCAGAGAAAGATCTGTTGTGCTCAAAGTTGTCTTTCTACTGTGCCTATAATTAACTGACTTATCTTAAATTTAAGTTTTTTTTTAATTCAGCATAATGAAATGGTTGAGATGTAAACAGCAGTCTAATCTGAAATGGTTTATTGTTGAGAAACTTACAGACTCTTGATTCCTTCGCAGTGATGGTGAAATATACCAACTGTGTTCAGTTAATATTTATGCTTGCTTGAGTGCCAATCATAACTTAAAAATAATGGAATTCATTGCCTTTTTTGTTGTTGAAGGCACTGGATTTTGTTGCACATACTGAAAAACGTATGTTTCTGGGCAAGAACTGTATACAGGAAGGAGTTATACGGGAAGGGGTGTGTCGCGATTCACCCTCCTCCGTGTCGCGTGGACCTGAGTGTCGCGAATTCAGTTTTGTATCGTATATCGTTACAGCCCTAATAATGATTGAATTATGCAGGAATTCTACTTAATTGCAATAGATCACCCAAAAAATCTCCTCATCCAACATGTAGTCGCTCAGCCGAGACATGTTTGGTGTTTCAAGTTTGCTTCTTACAAGGTTAATGTAGCTCATAAATAATGGAAGCAAAAAGTCCTACTTATGCAGTTCCTGACACTTTTTGACATGTGCGGGACATTAAAGGACATTAAGGGACTGCACTGCACCAGATCAGCTCTACTGTCTCTGCAGGACGTTTATACCAGGAGACCAGAGACACCAAGATCATCACAGACTCGTCTCACCCACTAACTGTCTCTCTGACCTGCTGAAATCAGGAAAACACTTCAGGAGTCTTGCAGCCAAAACAAGAGACTCATGAGGAGCTTCTATCTTTAGAACATCAGACTTCTCATTCATTTAAACTTCCAGTCTCCTTCCTGATTCAGGGGCTCATTTCACTACAGGCTGTACTTGTATAACTGTGCATGTGGCAAATAAAGAATCTTGAATCTACTGTTGTCTGTAAATATGGTCAAATATCTTGCTAAAATAATAGCTCATTTTTTAAAAAGCTTTTCAGAAAAAACACTCAGCTCCTATTCATTTCAGTGGGCAGGCCCTTGTCCTAAAGTGGTAGAATCACAGTACATGATGGACTGACGGTGTAGGCAATTTTACCATAGGTGGCCAGCATCATGAGGAAGTGAATTAGGCAAAAAAGTCAATTTTGCCAAAAGAAATTATTTTAGCAAGGTGATGATAGGTTGTATAGCTTAAAACAGTGGTTAGGGTTACATCTTGGCTGATCCACTACTTATTGCAAGACAGTTTTCCCAGAACTACAGTTAAACAAACCCACAGCCAGATTACTCAGCCCAGGACAGGCTTTAAGAGAGTCTCTACTCATTCTGCGTTCACTCACATGGACTCCTCGACTTGCTTCTTAGCCTCGGCAGCCTGCTCTTCTCTCAGCTTCTCAGCAACCTGAGCCTGTTTCTCCACCTCGTTGAAACTCTTACTGCTCACCTTCTGGGCCCCCAGACCCTTCTTAGCCCCCAGCTGAGGACACACCAGCACAGAAAGATTCACACAGAGACACAATCAAGACGATCACTTATACGAGTTAATCTAGACATCAAAAAGATAGATCAGAACATTTTTCAATCTCCTGCCGCGCCGTAACATAGTCAGTAATTAAACCTGTACTTCAGGAAAGTGCATCAAACTCATGAGCATCCAGCAAATGAGACAGAACTGTTTACATGCTTAAAAAAGTGATGGCAGAGTTTTGGCCACCAGATATTTCCAAAACCCAATAGAGAAGACGAGGTGAATCTATGTTGCTGTGATAAAGGTAATGGGTGTTTATCCCCTATTAAATTACACTTAAATTGTATATTGTTACATTAGACCTCAAAACCAGTCAGTTACATTTGTTACATTACATTGGCAGTAATACAGTTTAGGCTGCTGGAAACATCAGAGGCTTTTCACTGCTTGGACTTTGTGTGTGCAGTCAGGCATAAGGTTAGAGTGCCTCCTGCTGGTTAAATGAGAGAACTGCTGCATTAGGAACAGGCTCCAACAGAGTGTTGGGAGGACCAAGAGGCAATCGGAACAGTAACACCTACCCCTTTCTTTGCAGTGGTTGGTTTCTTCTTTCCTATAATGGAGGGTCTCGCTTCTGAAAATAAGACAAAACAGATGTTATTTCTAGTCTCTCTAAAGCTGAATGGAGTCCCATCAATGTTCATTCATAATATTTAGGGCTGTCATTACTATTGTCAATCAGGTGTGACTGTCATTACATTACACTGTTGCACATTCGAATTTGCCTTCTTGAAAAATCAGCAGTGTTTAGTCGATGTGCAGGAGCCGTGCACTAAGGGTCCATATTTTTCCGTGTATGTTATGTATGTATATTATCCACTTATGATTATTTACACTACAGGCCAGAAGCTTGGGTCCAAAAAAATAAAAATAAACGATAGACTGCTGTATCAAAATGCTATTACAAGAAAACATTAGAAATACTTAAATCTAACAGACTGATTTGCATTATAGACTGTAGTAACACGTTATTTAGCCACAAAGGCTCAAACTGAAGAGACACATGAGGTCTGAAAAATACAGAGTATTACACAGTGTGTATTGTTACACTTCAGAACCAGTCAGTTGGATTTAAGTTTTCTAACGTTTCCTTGTAAAACAATTTTTTTTTAGAAGCAGCGTATCTTTTACTTTTATTTTTTTAAATCTAAGGTGGGTTTGAACCTCTGGCCTATAGTGTATATTTATGCAGCTATTTTCCAACCTCTTTTCATCAGTTTTGTTACTACACTGTTATGCCTCCTATATCCACTTTAGAGCGCAGCATATATAAGGAAGCGAAACCAAAGCCACATGGTGTTTAAAGCAGTGATCCTCAAACTGGGATGCGCTCAAAAAAAGGTAGACAGGCCTTTTCTGACAGATCTTTGAGAATTAGCTCAGCACAAGAATCCCAACCGTAGTTAAAGAAAATGCACGTAATTAGAATGAGTGGTTGCAACTTCTGTGGGGGAGTTAAGCCAGGAGTTTATTTCACTACCTTATAAATACAATACAGATATATAATGCACTGCCACAAAGCTTCCACGTGCATGTTAGAAAAAATCTGCTGTCTGAAGCGGCTTATTCGGTTCCAAGCTTCATTCTGAGAAACTGTTGCTGAAAAGCATTCAGATGTTATAGAGGGCTTTCTAACACTTCATTTTTCTAATTAAAGCCAAAATACATCAATGTGGTTTTGTTCATGGTCAGTAATGGCATGTTCTTCCCATAGTTCTGTCGCCGCTGTGTGTAATAATGTTAATTAACTGGATTGCACCACCAGGTTTACATTTTCCTAGTCTTTTACAAAATATTCATTTTTAAAGTCAATCTGTATTATTCAGTCTTTTTCATTAAGTGTTTTTAAAACTATCATGAAGTGTAAAAAAAAAATAGTTGTTAGCTTACTCAAACACTTAGACTCAACAATTCAAGCCTTATTAGTACGCGAGGAAAAAGCAAAAACACAAAGCTGAGAAAATTCAGGCCAGCAGAAGATGGAAGTTCCAAATCTTTTGCCATCCAATGGTTTTACAAGTGATAACATCCACACTCAGGCATGGTCAACTTTACACAAAGCCTCTACAATGGACCAAACTGAACCTGGGCCCTCTGAGACCTTCCACACGAAACAAATGGACAAGTTAGGCCTGATTAAGCACGAGGGTAAATATGCACTCCATCCGTGGAGAGTTATAAAGCATCTCTAATCTCATTATTCCAGTACATTAAGCCTCAGTGGACCTCTGTGTGCCCGGGCTCTGCTCGGAAAGACTTTAAGATAACAAGCCCCGAGATCAGAGAAGAGCAGTCCCACCAAAATGCATTTGATGAGATCATTGACCATCAGTTAGCTTGTCCACTACACCTCAATTTACAGGCTTTCACACTGGACCGGAGAGAGAAGCCACCCACAGCAGGACAGCCCAACCCTCCTTATCTCAGCACTGTGGAAGTGAAACTGAATTTTATTCATTCTGATTCCGGTTCTGCTTATTGATCCTGGTTAGATTCCCCATTTCACTTCCGTAAAAGTAATGAAAAAGGAGCATAAACGTTTAGATAACAAAACATACTTCGGTGTGATTTAGTTACTGAATGTACTAAAGTATAGACACAAAGCTCTAGGTGTAAAGACAGGCTATAAGCAGTCATCTTGATTTACCATTAACTTGGTCAACCAACAAGAAAACAATTCATAATAAACTAAAATTTCCTGATCAAGCCAGACCTGGTCATTGTGAGTGTACAATATCACGTAATGCATTGGGGCTATACCATGTGAGGCAAGTATTTCCAGTGCAAGATCATTATTATATAAAATAAACGAAGAGGCTGCTGTGCTATAGTGGGAGATTTAGTGCAGTGTTTGAGCTTGTGAAGGGTTTATGAAGGACATTAGCAGTGGACTGGTTATAACTTAAAGGACACAGCGTTAAAGGTTGGAAATTCAGTCTTTTAACGGAATGCAGGCTGTTAAAAGAGTGGCTTTGGGTTGAAAGCTGGTGTGACAAACTCCACAGCGTCAATCAAGCACAAACACATGCTCCTAATGTCCAGCCAGCCAATTCAAAATCATTCAAATTCACCTTTAAGAGGCTCTGGCTCATCAGGGGCCAATTTCATTGAGTCGTCTACAGTAACAGAGCAGAGACGGCCGTTACAGAGGAGTAAAGGAGCAATCTTAAAGTCAAATTATGGACGCCTGCTATTGGTCCCTCATAGTTACTACAGTAAACCCCAGACATTCGCGGAGGTTACGATCCATGAGCACCCATGAAAAATGCGAATTTGTGGGGAAAAAAAAGAGCCTAAAAATGTCTATTTTTATAGTCTAAACCCTAAATATGGCCCCAAATATTCTCCCAAAACACTTTAACACTAATACATCAGCTTTAAATAAAATATAAAGGTAAACCTGTATCCGTACTGTACAGTTTACACTGAACTCCTGCAGTGCTAGAATATAAATACAGATGTTACTCTTGTATAGACTGTACTGTAATTCATGCAGCGCGGTTTCTTTGGTATAAGCAGGATAAATACAATAATAAATTCATTTATGGTAATGAAAATACTCTGCTTTAAGAACAAAACAAAAAACACACGAACACTCAGCAAAACCCCCGAGACGCTCCACGTGAGAAACTGATCTGATGCGGGAACGCTGAACTGCAGCTGCCACAGATGTGTCACAGGGCAGCAGCAAGGAGAAATAAATAACGCTCTCGGATTGGCTACTTTCAAACCTCCTGCCTCCGAGTACAGCGGTATTCCACCATCCCAAGCCTTCTTTGTGTTTCTCTCTACTTTACCAAGAAATGTAGAGTTATATTTTATATGGGAAAGTAGCTATGTTACAAAATTAGTAAATTATATTTTTCGTAATAATTTAGCACTAAAATGCATAAAAAATTATATATTGCCACGAAAAAAGCAAAAAGAAATGCAAAGGATTTCTGTGGTTTCCACGAATCTCCGGGCGTTTCTTCAAACAAATATTAGTTCGGTTCTAAGAAAAAAAAATCTGTAAAGGACTGAAGTGTGAATTAGCGTGAGCTCACTGTATTACGGAAAGGTGACTAAAGGTTATAAACTGTCCTACAAGAGTACGCTTTCTCCAATTAAGTGTTTAGGTGTCTAGACACAGGTTATTATTGTTCACTAAGTGTTTGATGCGCCTTGAAGGCGATGTGACCATCATTACATCTTCCTTCAGTCCCACGAGGAATTCTGAGTGAAATGCCTGGACCGTCTCTGAGAGAACTGAATGTAAAGGTGATGATAGGGAAAGATAAAACATGATGCTACAGCGAGGTCATCAAAAATAAGAAGACCTTATAAGGATTATAGGAAATAAGAAGTTTGCCTGAGTTATATCATGATGAAACTTGAGCTAATGATGGTTCATTCTGGCTTTAAGTTGACCTTAAAATGGAATTACTTTACTGTCAAAATAATCAGTAGATTATTAAGTGCTTTTATCAAGAGCACTTGTACCAGAGTGAGATATCTGGGTGAGTGGTAAAGTTAATGGTTTCTTTAGGGTATTTACTGATACAATAGTTATGAAGACTCTGGAAAGCTTAGAACATATCATGCTGCTGAAAAATGTGGGAATGAATGGAGGGATATTTCAGTGCTTAAATGCAACACACACACACACACACTAATGTGCACAAGTTAAAAAGAAACTCACCTATAGGGGCTTTTGCATCTGTGCTTAACCCTTCGATGCTGGGTCCTTCATCTAGCTCTGGAACAGTAAGACAGGAGATAATTAGTGAACTCAGGATTACTCAATAACAATCTACTGGATTGGGAATGATTAGTTAGCCACTGTGTCTTGACAGTGCATTTTTGGGCAAGAAAAGAGGCAAGTGTACAGAGCTCTGAGTATCTGAATTTTTGAAACTACTGAATTCCTGCTGCTACTGTCTTGGTGTCAGACACCACAGCAAACTTTCAGAGGTCTTATAAAGTCCATGCATTGACAGGTCAGAGCTTGTTTTGGTTTGGCCTACAGAATATTAGGCTGGTGGTTGTGATATCTCATATACAGCCTTGAAAAAAAGACACAGTATATTGCTTTTGTAGTTTGTGTGAGTGTGTCTGTGTAAAATGTTCATGTCACTGTTGTTTTATACACTATTGACCAAAACTCAATTCAAAATTCCAAACAAAAACATGTTAGGAGAAAATGTAAAAATAATACATTTAAATACATTTAGCATACCTTAAAAATGTTAAAATACACAACACTCTTACAATATTTTA